>OX451387.1:11775867-12006693 GCA_949629135.1 Eremobia ochroleuca
TTTAAATTACAGCTTGTATAGATTTATAAGAAGAATTTCGGGTTAAAGTTTCAAATATAAAATCAAAGCACTTAGTTTGTAGGTGGTACTACAAATTGGCATCAGGGGCTGTAATATCACATTTTAATGCCATTATGATTCCGGTCCGAAAAAAGGGATAGTGCTATCGATCATGTATAGCTCCGTCTCTCTCTCGCACTAGAATCATGGTGGCACTAAGTCATAAAAAGTTTAATACGTTTTCTGATCCATTTGTTTACATTTTCATCAGATACTTTTGGAACAGACCTTAAGCATGTTACCGCGCGCCGTATAGCAAATCGAACTACAATCTATTTGGTATAATAGGCAATAATATTCAACATACCAATATTAATTTTTAGTGCGTTATATTACAACTTTTCAACTTAGCTGGTACTTATTCTTAAAAGAGTGATGTTGAAGAATTGACTAGTTGCTAGCTGCCTTTATACCAAACAGCTTGTTCTACTGTACAAGCATCATTATAGACAAGAATTTGCCGAGTCGCGGTACAGTATAGTCATTACGCATTTTCGACCAGGCATATGGATAATACGACACAGGGTGCAAACATTTTCATGTACATATTATACAGGTCGGATTATTGATACGGGGCAGTAAAAGATCTATCTTAACTGTTGTAAGGGTTTGCGATTTTTTTTTTTAAAACGTTGCCCCACACTAGGAATTTCTCCTGTATTGTGGGTGCGTTTACAAACATTTAAACTCACATACACAAACAGCCAGACCCGGAACAACCGACACGCAGCGCAGCAGTCAATCGCTTAAACCACTGCGCCAACCGTGCCGTCTGCAGATCCTTAAGTAACTGGATCGATTGGCGTCCAAATTGGTTTTAAAGCCGGGTCCAGACGAGTGTAACGTGTAATGTAATCCACCGTGTAATGTAACACGAATTCTACGTCGTGGACGGCACTACGAGCATTACATGTAACGCTCGCGCGGCGCTCGGGGTTGATCCATCGGCTGTCGGTTTTTCCGCGCGAACACAAAGGCGCTCGCAGAGTGGAAACAGCTTTGAAATACTTTCGCGTACACAATTCACTTTGCGTTCGTGTGCCGTCCACACTGTTGACGCTAAATTACACGTAATCTTACATTACACGTTACACTCGTCTGGACCCGGCTTAAGAAAATTTCCTATTTTCTTGCTTTAATGTTTATTGATAAAATATCAGAATAATGATCAAAAATGTTCAGAGTTATAGCCCCGTCGCAAAAATTCACCCTGTATGATTCAAATTGAAAAACAATAAGCCATTGGATGACTGTTTGAAAGTGCGTAATGATTTTCAGCTTGTTCAGGTAAACTATGCAGTCCTTACATATAAAATACACATATGTAGAAAGCAGCTACATACACAGAAAATAGTAGCAATTTTTGGGACTTGGTACGGTCGACAGCACGACGGTGGTAACACTTTGAACTTCAGCTGGCCTAGCATAGTGCGGTGTTTCAATAGAATAATATACTGATTTTTTTACCACATTAAATACACGTGCGGTCGATTGTACCTGAATAAATACATGTATTATTATGTATGTCTTTTCCTATCTCGGGACCATGTGGTCCTGGGATTTTGGAAGACGTATGAGGAGCCGAAGCCACCTCGCAGAGGCCTGTTAGACAACTTTACTTTTAATGTTATTATTATTATTATAATCAATAAGACTTATTTTGTCATAGTAATTGATAATAATTTATATTCTATTCTATTCTAATTTTATATTTGTGTTCAATTCTAAGATACTACAACAGTCATACTGACATAAGAAATTTTGACACGAAAAAAAAAAAACATTATTACACAAATACAATAAATTCACGGGTCCTGATGGGTCTTGGTACCTGAAGAAATAAATGTATTACCCCTATATACAACGTGTCCCAGAAATCAACGTCAAGCCGAAAACGGGCAATAGGCCAAGTCGTGACAGCTATTAGAAAAATATAAAAAAAAATCTTGGTCATGTACTTTTCGAATTATAAGCATTCAAAAATAAATCTCAAAAAGTGACACCCTGTGATGGTTTTTCAAGTCCTGTGACTACATTATTAACATTTCGGTAGTTTTTTCTCTGTGATGTAACCATGAATAACCCTTCTGTAAATTACAGTTAAAAGTAAAACGTAACTGCCTCAGTTCTAAATTAAATGTTAGATTTTTGCCCAATATTGAATTCAAAATAATGACATCACCCAACTTTAACCGACTGTACTGAAAAAAAAATCTACTACACTATTTTGGCAAGTAACTTTAAAAGATGGCGCGTTTAGTCAGGATTCCAAAATGGTATAACACATACTAATTGCTACTTCTTAATTGAGAAAAAACATTTTTTTTTATGAAGCCGTATTTCATAAAAGTTCGATTGAGACGAAGAGTGACGTTATTTTGACTAGTGTGAGCGAGAAAGATTCATTTTAGCTAATGTGAGGTGACGCTACTTTGACAAGTGGGAGCGAGATAGATAGTGACGCTACTTTTATCTAACTAAGAGGGAGACGGATTGACACCTCATTTCATATGTGTGAGTGAAACAGATAGAGACGCTACTCTGGCTAAACAGGGATGCGTCGGCAAATTGTGCAATACTGCAGTACGTTACGCTCTTTCGTTGACTGCACATCTTTTTGTATTCGTATTGACTTCGTACTTACAACTGTGGCTTTGTTTATTGGACTTGATTTGCATTGTAATTTGGATTTATCTGCACCGTTTCTGACAACCCCGGACTTGTTTTAATCGCAACCTCGTGTTTGTGTAGTGTTTTATCATGCCATCTCGATACACCGCACAGGAATACGCCAACATGCATCTCATTTATGGAGAATGCTTATGCAACGCCAATGCCTCAGCAAGAGTGTATCGTGAGAGATACCCGAATGCTGAGCGTCATCCCGATCATCGAGTATTTATTAATGTGCATCGGTCATTATCAGAGGGTCGATTTCCTAGCCAAATGGTTAGCGAGGGAAGACCCGTTATGCCCTACGAAGCCGAAGTCTTGCAAGCAGTTGAAGAAGACAGAAGTATCTCAGTACGTGGAATTGAACAGAGCATAGGAGTCCCCAAAAGTACTGCACATCGTATTTTAAAAAAGAACGAGTTTCACCCATACCATGTACGACGAGTACAAAGTCTGCTACCCCGAGACTACCCAGAGAGAGTACGATTTTGTCGAACGATGTTGCAGAGGCACCGAGAGGACCCGCGATTCTTTGAAAAAATTCTATGGTCCGATGAATCAACATTTAAAAAGGACGGTTACATGAACCTCCACAATTTGCACGAATGGCACGTGGAAAATCCAAATTTGATGCGGGAAGATAGATCTCAGTACCAGTTTAAAGTAAATATGTGGACGGGAATTTTGAATGGTAAAGTTATTGGTCCAATCGAGCTGCCGGAGAATTTAAATGCCCAGGGTTATTTGAACTTCTTACAGAACCAATTACCAGAATTATTGGAAGAAGTGCCACTGAACATTTACGGCAGCATGTGGTATCAACAAGATGGCTGCCCAGCGCATTATGCTCTCACTGTACGAGAGTTTCTCAATCGAGAATACCCCGATAGGTGGATTGGGCGGGGTGGTACAATTTCGTGGCCTGCCCGTTCACCCGATTTAAACCCCATAGATTTTTTTTACTGGGGTACGATAAAGGATAAAGTGTACTCTAAACCAATTCAAGATTTAGACGAGCTGTGCCAAAGAATTGCAGAAGCCGCTGAATACATCAACTCAAGAAGATACGCCCGTCTTATTACGCGATCATTTTTAAAGAGATGTAGAACTTGCATTGCAGCTGAAGGAAAACAGTTTGAACATTTGTTATAAAACTTCGTAAATCTGATTTAATAAAAATTATAATAAAAGAAATCCAACGACTGAATTTTATTTCAAATGCACCTAAAACCATCAATGTACTTTTTTTCCTCAATTAAGATGTAGCAATTAGTATGTGTTATACCATTTTGGAATCCTGACTAAACGCGCCATCTTTTAAAGTTACTTGCCAAAATAGTGTAGTAGATTTTTTTTTCAGTACAGTCGGTTAAAGTTGGGTGATGTCATTATTTTGAATTCAATATTGGGCAAAAATCTAACATTTAATTTAAAACTGAGGCAGTTACGTTTTAACTTTTAACTGTAATTTACAGAAGGGTTATTCATGGTTAGATCACAGAGAAAAAAACTACCGAAATGTTAATAATGTAGTCACAGGACTTGAAAAATCATCACAGGGTGTCACTTTTTGAGATTTATTTTTGAATGCTTATAATTCGAAAAGTACATGACCAAGATTTTTTTTTATATTTTTCTAATAGCTGTCACGACTTGGCCTATTGCCCGTTTTCGGCTTGACGTTGATTTCTGGGACACGTTGTATGTATGTCTTTTCCTATCTCAGGACCATGGGGTCCTGGATTTTTGGAAGACGTATGAGGAGCTGAAGCCACCTCGCAGAGGCCTGTTAGACAACTTCACTTTGAATGTTATTATTATTATTATATCAATAAGACATATTTTGTCATAGTAATTGATAAGAATGTTTATTCTGTTCTATTCTAATTTATATTGTGTTCAATTCTAAGATACTACAACAGTCATACTGACATAAGAAATTTTGACATAAAAAAAAACATTATTACACAAATACAATAAAATTCACAGGTCTTGATGAGTTTTGGTACCTGAAGAAATAAATGTATTATTATGTATGTCTTTTCCTATCTCGGGACCATGAGGTCCTGGATTTTTGGAGGACGTATGAGGAGCCAAAGCCACTTCGCAGAGGCCTGTTAGACCACTTTACTTTGAATATTATTATTATTATATCAATAATACTTATTTTGTCATAGTAAATGATAATAATTTTTATTCTATTCTATTCTAATTTTATATTCTGTTCAATTCTAAAATACTACAATGGTCATATTAACAAATTATATAATAAAATAATAATAATGGTCATATTAAGAAATTTTGACACAAAAAAAAAACATTATTACACAAATACAATAAAATTCATGGGTCTTGATGGGTCTTGGTACCTGAAGAAATAAATGTATTACCCCTATATATGTATGTCTTTTCCTATCTCAGGACCATGGGGTCCTGGATTTTTGGAAGACGTATGAGGAGCTGAAGCCACCTCGCAGAGGCCTGTTAGACAACTTCACTTTGAATGTTATTATTATTATATCATTAAGACATATTTTGTCATAGTAATTGATAAGAATGTTTATTCTGTTCTATTCTAATTTATATTGTGTTGAATTCTAAGATACTACAACAGTCATACTGACATAAGAAATTTTGACATGAAAAAAAAAAAACATTATTACACAAATACAATAAAATTCACGGGTCTTGATGGGTCTTGGTACCTGAAGAAATAAATGTATTATTATGTCTTTTCCTATCTCGGGACCATGAGGTCCTGGATTTTTGGAAGACGTATGAGGAGCCAAAGCCACCTCGCAGAGGCCTGTTAGACCACTTTACTTTGAATATTATTATTATTATATCAATAAGACTTATTTTGTCAAAGTAATTGATAATAATTTTTATTCTATTCTAATTTTATATTGTGTTCAATTCTAAAATACTACAACAGTCATATTAACATAAGAAATTTTGACACAAAAAAAAAAAACATTATTACACAAATACAATAAAATTCAGGGGTCTTGATGGGTCTTGGTACCTGAAGAAATAAATTTATTATTATTTTGTATGTCTTTTCCTATCACGGGACCATGGGGTCTCGGACTTTAGGAAGGCGTACGGAGGCCAAAGCCAACACGCAGAGGCCCGTAAGACAACTTTATTCCTTCTCTAAATGAAATGTTATTATTGCAATTAAAAGGTTTTTAAATGCAACACATTGTTACACAAACAAGAACAATTTCAATGGTTGACTAGGTCATTGAAAAATGATTATTTTTTATTACTACTAAGTCATTAAATCCTGGTATTTGAACATGAACATAGTTAGAAACTATTTAATAGTCTATGACAGTATAAACTAGTTTGTTAGTAAAAAGAAAAATTGTTATGTAAAAAGGGGCATTGGAACAGTATATTGTCAGAAGGTAACAAACTTCTAACTGTACTAAAAATAACAGCTTTAATAATATTTAATTTATGTTAAGAGATGTAAAATAATTATTTAAATTAAAAGTCAACATTTTTATTTTTATTAATTTTATTCCATTACATTATTTAAAAAATACTTGGGTTGGGAAATAGGGATTAACATATTCGGTTCTGACCGGCTGACAGTAAACCACATAATAAGAGATCACGCAAAAGCACTGTGCATGCATAATTGCGTATATGATATAAAATGATCGACATATATAAGCTATGAACACACGTAAATTGGACATTCACTTAAACTAATGACATACAAGTGTATAAATTACTAAGTATACTATCGATTAATAATTGATTTATTTTACCTTTTCCTCGTTTCGCTTTTCCTTTTTCTTGTTTATCAGCACCAGTTATAACTTTTATACGGGCAGTTTTTGACCCATCGTCAGAACCATCTCCAATCTGCAAAATAAAAATGATTTTAGGTGATAAATATAAGGCTATGGGCAAATACGCACCAATAATGAGACCAACTGAATAGTCTATTATATACAACGTGTAACGTTAAATGCGCAAAACCTCAAACACCCCAACAGATTTTTAATTCAATTGACCTATTTCAGAGAGAAAATAAGTCATTAAAAAATTGTAAAGGTTTTATGTGCTGTTTTAGTTTTACTGGCCATTCTGATCGTTTCATGCGTCTGCGACGACGCTTTATCGAGGGAGGAGTCGTCACCGGGCCGCTGCGCCGCGCTGACATTGGGTTGCTTGACCTATTAATAAATAGACACGGCAACGTTTTTAATGTAGATTTTTTTGAAAAATGTGACCTATATTAAAAAGCGGCTCAATTAATTCTGCTTGTTATTCTGATCAAACTATTTTCAGGTTTTGCGCATTTAACGTTACACTTTGTATAAGGATTAAGTTTAATAAGACAACTGTGAAAAAAAATTATCAGTAAAAAAAAAATTATAGCTAAAGGCAAATTATTATTTTTTCAATTATTTTAGCGTAAACTACTTGATTGGTTTTAAAAAATCAGGACAGATGCTAAAATTATTGAAATAACAAAGATTTACTTTTTAATGGGCAGTTTTTTTTTCTATGGATGTCTTAGTAAAGTTCATTCCTTATGCAAGAGACTATTACTTAGTATTACATATGTTTTTTTAGTGGTGGACATAACACAAAAAAGACAATGGGCAAAAATGTATGGGCGTTGGACTAAGGCCCACATTTTCCAATATCTTTTCAATCAATGTTTTCTGTCTTTTTTATTCCAATGCTTTAAAAAACAGTTTTTTTTTTATGGTACCAATCATATTTGCAATCATTATCTATTGTTTTAAAATTACCTTTACATTGTACACATTTTCATCATCCTCTTCATCTGTGTCTGACTCTAGGGCGGTGACTTGCACAGTAGTACCACCCTCTATTAATGTCTTCATTAGAGGGACCTCAGGCGCTTTGTTGGCCAAACGAAAAAACTAAAATCATATTTATTATAAGGGACAGCATGATAAACCTAAATAAGAAAGTTGAAACTATGAAACTAAGATGTTAATGAGTTTATATTCAAAATAAGTCTTCAATCATTTATTACAAACAAGCAATACCTAATTAAGCAAGTTTTCATAACTTTGAAAATGTCTGTAATTTTTCTTGTTATTTACACTTTTTTTGCTGACTATACATAATATCTGACTAAAATAAATATTAATATTTATGTAGACTGGAAACAACAAACACATATGTTGTTGTTTTGCTCTGATCAGAATTTTTTAGTCTACATGCACCACATATGTTAGTGATATGTGCATGTAGACTAAAAAATTCTGAAAACATTCATTTCATACCCAAAAGTTCAAGCCTGCTGGACAGAAAAAAAGCTGCTTTTTTATGGGAAATAACATCATGAAAATTCTTAATATTATAACAAAGGTCTACAATTTGTCCCATGGCTTGTATTTGAGTTTGAAAGTACCAAAAATCATAGTATAGCCAACATAATTTTGGACATTTGTTTAAAGATGCAAACAGTTAATGCCCAAGGTAGAATGGACATGAGGTTGTTTCTCATTTTAAAAATTAATGTCATGCTTGAAACATTTTAAGTCAAAGTATGTATTTTAGTATTTTCAAACATAAATAGCAACGGAAGGGTTAATTGTATACACTCATTGTAATAGTAAAAAAAATAATTTGAGGGTATTATTGCCCATAATAAAACCATTTTTTTTTTCTGGCCAGCACTTTAATTTTAGGGTAAAAAGTATTTGAAAGCTGAATTAAAACATTATTCTGTCTGTCATCTGTAAACCATTGACAAAAATAGAATACATATTTAGCAACTTGTGGTGCAAGCAGTCCATGGTAATATTTCCATAATCTAGATGGAATATTTGACTATCTGTTTTAGGAATTTATTATTATTTTACACTTACTTTGAGCAGGGACTGTGGCCAGGACATTGGCGCCAAGGGTGTAGCATTTTGTATGAACTGCAAGACATGCTCGTCAGCTTGACGACATATATGCTTGAAATCATAGCTCAGTTCCATGAAAAATTTGCAGCGGTTGCAAATATATGTAGGCATTTTATCAGATGGGAAGACCTGAGAGGGGAATAGAATGTTTTTAGTGTATTTCTTTGATGTTAAATTACATTTATTTCTGCAAATTGGTTCAAAAAACACATCTACACATCAACATAAAATTATGTTTTTTAAACTAGATGTGTTTGGTGTTTCCTAACTGACTATTCTATAGATTTTTTCTTATTCTTTATTATTGTTTTAATTTATTCTGAAGTAATAAAGGGTTGTCTCCACCAGGCGGCGCCTGCTGGAAAGTGACACAAATCCACAACACAATGTAAATTGCAGCCTTTATACCATCGGAAAATTAAGCGTAGTTAGACATATAATCTATGTAATTTTTACAACATTGATTAAGCACTCAACATTGATTAAGGACTAAACAAACATTTTTGTATTGATATTGTTCGTCCATTCGGCGCCATTATGCGATACATACACAAAACCCATTTTTTACTAAGGAATAGATAAGTAAACAAATGTTATTTAGTATTTGAAAAGAACGTGTAATATATGTACCTCAATAGAGACGGATGATAATATTTTTAGTGGAAGATTAACTGTGTTTTTTGTAGATCGTTTTTCATAGATACTTGTTAGCGTATCGCCTTGTGCTAAACAAAAACGGCAAATTTTAATGGAAGACAAGCTATCCCGTCTTGCCTCCATTTTTTAGCTGATAATATCACAACACAACACTTCACTTCACTCAAATAAAACTGATATTTTACTCCATAACCTCTTCCGATTATCGCGAAATCACCATCGATTTTGTATTGACACTAGCGCCATCACAAACGCTTGGTGTGACGCCTCGTACGAGCGCAGAGGTGTTGCCAACTACAAAAGTTTAAATTATCGAATTTCCTCGTCGAAATTATCGTTTCAACGACAAAGTAGCACAGCAAGGTATATAGGTAGTTATTTAAGAAATTTTAATCAAATCTGAAAATTATCATTATTGAAAATCATAATATATTAAACGCCAAAATTTACAAGAAATAAAATTGATTCTAGTCACCCCTTCCAAAAGGTAGTTTCGTATGGAGAAGAATGGGCAAGAAACTCCACCGTTACTCGTTTAAAATATTTAACAATAATTTGTATACATTTATTATATAATTATAATAATATGTGAAGTTAGAATAAAATTACTGTACCACAAAAAGGTAAAAAGAATTGAAAATAACGCTACAACAGGTAAATCAACTATTTGTAATGGTGCTCACATAATAGGTACCTATGAAATTGCCGTTTTGTATGAAAAAATTTAAACTAATTTTTTTCATGTATTTTTTATTTGTATTAATCGAAGTAATCACCCATGCAATCAATGCATCTTTGCCAACGCAGTGGCAGTTTATTGATGTCCTTCTTAAAGAAATCAGCTGGACGGGAGGCAACAAATTCTTCAAAGGCATTTTGTACTGCCTCTCGGGTATTGAATTTTTTTCCCGCCAAGAAGTTATCCAAATTCTGGAAAAAGTAGTATTCTGTAGGCGCAAGGTCTGGTGAGTAAGGCGGATGACGGAGAGCTTCCAACCCCAGTTCTTGCAACTTGGAGACCGTCTGCTGTGCAGTATGAGGTCGCGCGTTGTCGTGCAGGAGCAGCGGAGACGAGCGATCGACCAATGCTGGTTGGAGATGTGCCAGCTTCTCCATCATTGTGTTCAGTTCTTCACAGTACGCATCTGCAGTAATGCTCACCCCGTTTGGTAAGAGACTGTGATGAATCACACCGGCGCTAGACCACCAAACAGTGACCATCACTTTTCTAGGGGTATGTTTTCGTTTAGGGCATTGATTAGGTGCTGAACCAGGATCCAACCAATTTGCTGAGCACTTGCGGTTATCAAACGGAATCCATTTTTCATCGCAGGTAACAATGCGGTTCAAAATTCCTTCATTTGTGTGTCTGTTGAGCAGTGCAAGGCACGTCTCGACGCGTACTTCGCGCTGGCGATCATTGAGTTCGTGGGGCACCCATTTGTCAAGCTTATTTGCCTTGCCAATTTAACGCAAATGGACCAATATTGTTTTGTCGCTAACGTCGAAAGCTGCTGCTAATTCAGCCGTAGATTGTGTATCATCAGCTTCCAGAATCGCCTTTAATTCGTCACTGTCGACCAGTCTTCGGACGACCGCGAGGTTCATTTTTCAGGTCGAAATTTCCAGAACGGAAGCGAGCAAACCAATAACAGGTGCGTTGGTAGTAGTTGTAGTGTTAGCTCCGTAAACATCGTTGATGTTGCGTGCCGCTTGTGCCGCGTTGCTGCCACGACGGTACTCATATTCCATAATTACTCGAATTTTTAACGTATCCATGATGACGAAAAATATTGAAATGCGATGAAAATGTAACACTAATCAATAAACAAATGACTACTTTTGGAAACAAAATTCCATGTTTTTAAAATAAAATTAATTTGAAATTAGAATTCTTAGCCAAACAAAAATTATTTTGATTTGAAATGGCCAGTACTGCAGAACGGCAATTTCATAGGTAAAGACCTAATATATACAAAAATATTGTAAAAGTAGATGACTTTCGTAAATTTTTAACAAGTGTGTGAGTTAAAGTAAGTTGTAATTCGTATGTTGGAACCCTCTGATAAGGTACTTTATTTTGTGCAATTATTTCATCACCACTGTTCTCAAAACGGTGAAGGAAAACATCGTCAGCAAACCTGTTCTTGAAAGAAAAAATAAATCAAAGATAATTATGTGAAATCTTGCAACCCGCACTGGGCCTGCGTAGTGGATTACTGCCTATTCTGCCACTGTCACTGCGAACCTTATAGGCTGAATTATGCGCTATTAATTATTATACGCTAATACGTTAATCGTAATTTCATAATTATCGTACGGGTTGGCAACACTGGCGGAGCGGGAGACGCCGTCGTACAGCGCTCGTGGCGGTGAATAGATGTAACTGTTTTAATTATTTACAACTACTCCTCACTAGATGTCAATAGTAGTATCTGTAAGCATAACATCACGCCTGTTTTATTAATACTGGGTGTATTTCGCTACCGTACCTATTGTTTTTTTTTCTTTTATCTGCGTTATATCTTCTGTCTCTTGTAACGAAATGAGCCTAAGTCTGACGGTAACGCGTCCACACTTTTAATTCTCGTCGCCGCCAGAAGTTTCACTTCGATAAAACTACACATTTGTGATTTAAGAATGGGTAGGCAAGCTTGGGAAAACGGTAAACACGTGTACCCGCTCTTCGAGGAAAGAGCCGACCGATCCCGCTTGGAGAACAAGGTTTGACGACGATCTGACTAGAAACAGCAAAACGCCGCACAGGCAGGATCACGTGCACGTTTTTCTCAGAAGCAGTACTGCTCTTAGACAATTCGATCCCGGCTCTTATTTCCAAGCCGAAAGTTAAAAAAAGTAAAGATTCGTTTTTTTATAATTTTTAATTTAACAAAGTACCTAATAGGGTATCCCCATAGAGAATATAACCACTAGAGAGCGTATGGGCCGATTTCTTCGAAGCACACGACTCACTACTGCGGGCCGGGGGATGAGGAAAAACGCGCGGCTGCAATTGGTCAGTTCAAGGTCAAGTTGCATCGTTAGGGCTGCTTTACTTCATTAAGAGAAAATAGTCGATATCGATAAAATGGATTTTAACATTATAATAAATACTAAATCAAAATCATAGAAATAATATTTAATCAAAATCAATCAATTACAAAAAAAAATCCCGGAAATGGACTGATCGGCCCCGGTCGGGGACAGAAAGAACTAAAAAATCCCGGATTATACAAAAAAAAAAAAAAACCGACGAACTGACAACCGAGGAGGTTCTCAGTTCGTCGGTATTTCTTTTTTGAAGTCGGTTAATAGTAGATAGTTATTTTATTAAAGTATGTGAATTGAATAAAAAATGTATTCATTTTATTTTTCTCGATATCAACTTTCAGCTATTAAAGATAACAGCACTATTTTTTACGATAAACATACAAAAGGAAAGAAAGGGATAGAAGCATTACAATTGTCTAATACAAGAACGAGACTTTTCCAAAAGACATCAACGCGCGACTCAAAAAGTGTGCTCGTTTACCCAGCCACCATTTTAAATAGACCCCTGCAGTGGCTTATAATCTGATTAAATCAAAAATAATTTTTCGTAATGTTTATGTACCGATGAAAAGTTATGTCATCCTTTTTGTAACTAGATGTCTAAGAATGTTTCCCACACCACTTCACCGCACATGAAGGCATTTTCATGCGTTATAATTGCATAAACGTAAAAAAAAAATATATTAATTTAGCGTGCACGCAGGTCTAACACTTGGACACAACTAAAATTGCTACTAGTACCGTAGCCTATACATAGGCGACAAAATACTAATAGTTTTCGTGCGTCGGGGCACTGTATACGCAGTCAAGTGGTTATAATAGTCTTTGGGTATCCCCGATACATGGAATCATACAAAAATGAAGTGAAACTTCTACAAAAAATATTATAGGTAATCAGACTTTAATTCGAATATAAAAACATTATAATAATTAACGAGTATTAACAATTAATATCCTTTAATTTAAATAAAAATATTGTACAGTACTTATCTATAGGTTGTTATTTAAGAGAAACTGACTGATTGACTGACATATCAAAGCACAGCTGAAATTACTGGAACTAGGACTGTGAAATTTTGCACACGGCTTCCTTTTATTATGTAGGGGAGCAGTAAGAAGGGGTTTTTGGAAATTCGATCTTTGAGGGTGTGAAAAGGGGGGATTTTGTTTGTATGAAAAATTGAGTTAATAAACTTGTAACTTGGCATGAATACTTGTCTAAGTAAATTATTAAGTTTGAAACATTTTTTGTTTTTCCAAACTACCCCTTGGAGGGGGATTGGGGGTGTAAAAAATTTTTGGAAGAATTTTAAGGCGTGGGCTGATTAACTTGGAAATTCAGTATCTATATTTAACCCTTAACTGCATCGTGATGGAAATTTCCATCAACCAATCCAATGCCATATTTTCGTTTCTACAGAGCACGGGGATTCCCCAATTGTTAGAGATATTCAATTGTGACAATCCGCGGCTAAAGGTACCTTATGGACGTTTATAGTTTCGAAGATATTGAATGTTTTGTAAATTTTGCAAGAAATATAGATTTTTTTTATTGCTTTTTCGCAAAGCATAAGTTCTGAAATTTATTTCCCTGTTATTATTTTTTATTTTATGTAAATAATAAGTCCATAATGTGGTCTCAAAGTTTAGTAGAAAAGGTACGCGGCCGCGTGTTAGTATTGACGAGATTCCTGAAGTTATCCAACCACAAGGCCTCTCCTACGACAGGCAAAAATATCTATATGAAAAAATGAGACAATTTGTACCACCTCAATCCCAAGACATACTTTGCCCCAAGCCTTATCTGCGTGCATCTCAAGATCCTTTAGAAAATCTTCCCCAAGTGCTTCCTACTGAGTCACAGCCAAGTTGTAGTGGTATTCAACCTTTGCCAAATACAAAACGTAAAAAGCCTACATGTACCTATTGTGGTAAGGTTGGTCACAGAAACCAAGTTCGCGGTGGTGTCTATTTTTGTAAAAAAAGGCGTTCAGAACAAGCAAATCTTTAATATCGTGTAACTCGGCCATAAGGACCCTTTTCTTTACATAAAAAAATAATTATAATTTTTAAAGAGACTAAAAGAGAACTGATTATGTTTGTAACGATTTATTACTAAAATGATAGAAATAAAACCAGTCATTAGAAAAACCATTATCATCAATGTATAATCTTAATTTTATTGTTTTGACGGATTATAATTTGTTACATTATTTCCATAAGGTACCTTTTCTCAAATGTATGGAACAAAAACTACTATTGTGATGTAAGTTTAAGTGACTTAAAAAACTAAAATTAGCCTGTAATGGCGATATTGTCAGTTTTATTTTAAGTTAATGAAAGATTTTCGTTGATTTATGTATGAAAAATTATATTGTTTGTTAAATTATGACTGAAATTTGTTAAGTTTTGTGATTTTGCATGAAAATTATTAAAGGTGATTTTTACCCCTAATTCTTGTTTTTATGTATTTATTTTGTCAAGATTTTCTTTCAAAATTGTGTTCTAATAGATCAGTTAAAAATCTGTAGGTCTCATCGCACGAATTTGGCAAAATTAAACAAAACATCATTTTTTAGAAATTGGTCCACAGACACATTGATTGGTCCATAACAAGGTTCTGATTAGTAATACAGAAGTTGTCTCAACATTCTTTAAAAGACAGGAGTCCTAGGAATAATTTTTCGTTGGCCACTATGTAACTTACAACGGCAACATAGTGTTCGAGGTGACTGAACTTAAAATGTCTGTTTCTCAAAATTGCACAAATTCGAATATAATTAAAAAAAAATTATATCTCCGTAACAAAACATCGTAGGAGGTTGATCTTTTTTGATATCTACAGCGTATTAATCGCAGATTACTAGCGTATGCATAACTCCATATCGACCACAAGGTACCTTTAGCCGCGGATTGTCACAATTCATTTTGTTCCCAGTAGATTCTTTCTGATTAGGTACCTACATAAAGATGTAAACTTCCACCAGGCCATTTAGAAAAAAAAAGTATTTTTATGAATATATTTTTTTATTTTTTTTTAGCTTTATGTGCTGGCGTAACTTGTAACGTTTTTTAAACATTTTTGTGACAAAATAGTGTAAAAATTATTGGAATCGATTCAGTTACTTATTCTGAACAAAGTATATTTAGGTCTGCAATATTACTAAAAATAATGTTGTATACGTGATTAAATGTGCTTTAAAAATAAAAAAAACGACACTTCGGATAGGACGACTATCCCCTAGTCTGTTAGGCAAGCTTATTAATTTCGGTAACAATAGAAAAAGTAATAGTGTCTTATTCTTATATTAGTGACAGTTGAGCCCCTATCTACAACTCATGATACAGTGGGCACCAGCCAATATAGTCTGTTAAAAATATCACCTAAATTTTCACGGTGAGATTTTTACAGAATACATCGGCTGTTATGCCTCAAAATTTTATTAATTTATGACACCCGAACCTCTGCCGTGTGATTCTGTAACCATCTCACCGTGAAAGCTTGAGTGAAGTGAGCGTGGAGTGAGCTGTCATTCGCTAGGGATTAGCACTATTAAGTGCTCACTTCACTTATGATTTCATGGTGAGATTTTTACAGAATCGACCGGCTGGAGTTATTGAATATGCTAGTAATGACAGATGATAGGAATTGAAACTAAGTCGATAAGATTCGATAGCGTTCATATTATTTTGTTAGGTATATAAATCATATCTGGTAATTATTAATATGATTATAATTTTGTTATCGGACTTACAAGGCGATGACGACCAATGTGTCAACATCTCATAACTTCTCGGATGCTCTAAATCGTTACTCTTATGTTGTGTGGTTTTATAAATAATCGCGACATTAACAAAAATATCAATAAAACAAAGACATGGAACCGAATAATACAAGTTTACAAAAATCGAGACATTCTCTTGATAGTGCTTTAGTGGCTAAAAATGATTCGAAAATGTCGTAAGTACTATTTTACAATAAATAATTTAGTATTGGCGACAGAAGTGAATTAAATGTTCGAGTACCTGAAGGGTAACCCTGGTGTTAATAAAGGTGTTTGTGAATTAAAATGAAAATGTCTTAAAATTTTGTCTTTGTGCTGCATTTCTGGGATTGACATACCAAAGTATTGTTTATTTTTAAAATTCAGTATTATAGTAGTAGCTTATGCTTAAAACATTATAAAGCGGTAAAGGACGAGCTTTTTGGTCATACCCTTTCTTACTTCCATATCTTTTAGGGTAGACTGGGTACGGTTGAAACATATTACCGTTTATCGTCCATTGCATCGAGATTAGTTAAGCGAGCGACGTCGGAAATATATGAAATAAAAGACCTTCCGGTCGATTCTGTAAAAATCTCACCGTGAAATCCTAAGTGAAGTGAGCAATTAATAGTGTTAACACCTAGCGAAAGACAGCTCACTCCACGCTCACTTCACCCAAGCTTTCACGGTGAGATGGTTACAGAATCGCACGGCATATATCTGTCTACTAATGGGCAATGTGTTTTGAGATCACTTTATTGTATTTTATGTATAAAATCAAATAATAAAAAAAAAATATGTGTTTCAACCGTCCCAATGTCAGGGTTGGTTGAAACTGGGGTCAATTGAAACACATGCAAATAATACAAAACATAATAAATTACCTAACATGTTTTATTTATCATAATAACATTTTACGACTTGTAATGGCACAAATATTTTTTTATTAATATTCAAGCCTGTCACGATACTTATAATCGAACATTATTTTTAGCTTTCAAAGGTTTATATTAAGTACATCTTAAACTATATAATAATCAGATGTTGGTGACGATTTTTTTTTGTAATGTTTTTATAGATACTACTATTTCTGAAAATTCAACAGCATTAATTATAAACTAGATTTTAGCACTCCAGCTAACAAAACACTTTGAGTAAAACTTTAAAACATTATTTTTATGAACATCTACATTTTGATGCATATATAAAGAAATTACCAAAAAAAAAACCTCAATAAATTTTATTTTTGAGAACAAAATTCAGCAGTTTTACAAAAAAAAAAAAATAACTGACCCTTCAGCTATAAAATAGGTTAAGAAAGAACTAAAGACTTATTATTTTTATACCTAATAATAATAATCATTTTCTGTACCCTCTTCTTTCTTCTTCACATTTTACATTCTGTGCATTGTATCCATTTTTGCCTCGGTCTGCTTTCTGAATATGCTGACATATAAATAAACAAGGCAGTAGCACTCCTCTTCTTCTGATGATGACTCATGTTGCGTGCTAGTTTTATTCCTGTTTGTAGCATTTCTTTTAGTCTTTCCTCCATCTAATCTTTTCTTAACTTGCTTTGCTTTGGGTCGTTTCAATTTGTTTTCATGTTCTCTTCTTATCTCTTCTTTTTAAAGTGTAACTGTGTAGATTGTAGATTTCCTTGTTTGTTTTTACGTTGATAAGTCGGCCTAACCTCTCGTAGTTTTCCTTTGGCGTTCCCTAGGCATCTAAGAAACAAGAAAATTAAATAAATAAACTGTTTCAACCGTACCCACACAAAAAGGTTTCAACTGACCCCAACCCCCCTTCTAGGTATAAAACGGTTCACAGTAAGTATGATGATAAATTTTAATAAAAACTAATCATATAGCCATATTCTACAAACTTCAATTAAAACGATACTAAACTCTTACCTAATACTCTAATAATAATTACAAAAATGTACGAACAAAACTACTTTTCCGTCAAAATACTCAAGCACAACGCGCGACGAGCGACGCAAATCCAAAATTCGTATTTCGACTTGTCGCCCGCTTCGTTCTGCTCTTGTACCCCACTCTTCATGACGCATGTTGTCGAGATATTCGCTTTGTTTCAACCGTCCAGCGTTTTAACCGTACCCAGTCTACCCTACTTCTATTTCTAATACCTAAGCTATGTAATATCAAATATTTTTGAATATTTTTGCTGCGAAGATAATTGTGCATAATTTTCGACTTTTATGCAGTAAAGAGTGCTAATTTTGTTCAAATAAAACGATTTGTACAATCGTGTGCGCAATCTTTATGTTCAGTGAAATAGAGAGCTAGGTAGACCGATAAAAAATGGACAGTGGGAAAGAGTGGGAAAGAATTCTGTGGGGGGACAACGTAGTAAATAATGAAACTAATCTTGGAAATGGCTCAATGAACCACCCCAAATACAGAAGATCCCTATGGCCCAGCAATATTTTTTTGCAGGAATTCGGTAAAAGAGCAACAAATAAATTAAAATTTTATTTGCAGTTGGCGTCCTAGTTCCTTCGCAAATATTGCCAATGATTATCTTAGGAAACCAGAGCAGGTGCTGGATTCTGTAGCTGGTAAAACAGTGAACCACAACAATAATATCACCAACAAAACAAGTCCAGAGCATCCAGCAGCTGAATCTGCTCCAGCTACTCCAGAAGTGACTCTCAAACATGAAAAGGTACAAAATGGTAAATTTCTATGTTAGCATTAGATTGGCTTACTAATAGTCACTATTTAAAACACCTCACTGAAAAGAATCTTGACGCATTTTTACCGGTAGGTACCTAAATTCTAATAAGGATGTTAGTATGATATGTACGTTGAGTACGTTGGGCTTACAGTCGTTGGCACGTAACTTGGCAAGAGTCCTCCCCTTTTCCTTTCCTTTCTTTAACTTTCTTCTAAACCGAGATGTTTAAAAATAAATTATGACGATAACCATAGAACAATGACAAGCAATTAAAGTGAACATTTTTTTCTTGCACTTACTCCCACAACGCCAAAATCTTGCCAAGCTACATGCGCCGGACTGTACCGAATCTTCTCTTCGTTATTCCCGAAGAGTCTTCGTTTAAAGTAATAACGGTTGATAAAATATTTTTCAACCTCGTTGCAAGCATTTTATTTTAAGACCTTAAATTAACCAACAGCCTGCCAGGAAAAATACAAACGATGTATATTACGATTAATTTCAGCAGGGAAGGTTAAAGGTTTGACAGACTATACTGAAACCTAAGTCTGAGAAGCCAATACGATCGCGAAGTAATTTTAAGACGTTGTACGATCGCCATCCAGGCGTTTTAATTCCTAAGATCTATAAAATGAGGAGTCTCCAAAACATGATAATAAGTGTTTATAAACGGCTATACTAAATTATTTGACTCATAAGTTGCTTTGAAATTGTTATTATTCTTATTAGTCAGACAACATTTGAGAAAGTTTCGCAGCGGAGCTGACTGCCCACAGTCCAGTAACTGGAGAAGACATCTAAACTGCCAAACAATTTATTTTCGGTTTAATAAATCGTTACACCTTGCAGCCAAAAGCCGAACCTGCATCTGCACCTGCTTCTGCACCTTCCTCTACACCAACAACACCGACACTCTCCTTGAAAAAGGACAAGACTATACGGAACACTGTGGTTGACATCGTCATCGTGGAAGCCAAAGGCCTCCCAGACCCGCCACAGGATAGCCATTCTCATTCAGTTTATTGTAAATTCCGGTAAGTAAATCATTCATGTTGGGAATTTTTAAAATAAAACCAGTCCTAGTTTAAGGCGTCGTTCACAGTGCAGTGCATATTACGCGGGAACAAGAGACGGAGAACTGTTTCTTCATATACAACGTGTAACGTTAAATGCGCAAAATCTGAAAATAGTTTGATCAGAATAACGAGCAGAATTAATTGAACCACTTTTTATTATAGGTCACATTTTTTAAAAAATCTTCATTAAAAACGTTGCCGTGTCTATTTATTAATAGGTCAAGTAACCCAATGTCAGCGCGGCGCAGCGGCCCGGTGACGACTCCTCCCTCGATAAAGCGTCGTCGCAGACGCAAGAAACGATCAGAATGGCTAGTAAAACTAAAACAGTACATAAAACCTTTACATTTTTTTTAATGACTTATTTATCTCTGAAATAAGTCAATTGAATTAAAAATCAGTTGGGGTGTCTGAGGTTTTGCGAATTAACGTAACACGTTGTAGATAAATTTGCACCATCAGTACTTAGAGCATATTATCAGTTGAATCAGTACTGCATAGCTATTCGCAACCATTTGAGAGGCCATTTCGAAAATGACACATTTTAGATTCCTGATTCACCTTGCACCCGACAGCAAGTAGCCGATAGAGGAAGCGAGGAGTAAGTTGAGAACAGCGGGCGTCTATTTGATTTAAACTGACTACATTTTCGGGTTTCGGATTTGTGAACAGCGTTTAGAGGACTGCTGCTGTATCTAATCTGGTTTGTACTGAGAGTAAATACCGGGAATCCGCTGCATTGCTAGCACCCAAAGCAAGAATAGGTAAAATAGGCATGTCATAAGAAGAAGAAGGGAATTTCCAATTAATTTCAACTGCTTTGTTGCAGCTTGGGATCTCAATCACACAAATCTAAATCTGTGACGACCACAAAGCAACCACAATGGCGGGAGAGGTTCAGTCTACATCTGCGCAATGATCAGCTGTTAAATATATCTCTATATGATAAAGGAAAACGGAAAAATTTCATGGGCAGGTATGGGAAAAGATTGTCTTTATTTATTATAACTCAAAAAGTCCTCTTGACTTCCAAATGGTAACTTTAATGAACATTTTTCATAGGCATATACAACATAGCGTTTTACCGAAGCTATGATTTCAGCAATCCGTTCCGTTATCGAATCATTCTCTTCGTTTATTAGCTCTCTCAATGGACAATAGGTATAACCGCGATAAAAGGTGTTTTTCTGTCTAAACAGTCTGTAAAAACGTATATAAACTTCTATTAATATTGATGATTTTATCATTTGTAATGCGCGAGAGTTTGATCTACTTAATTAATGAGTCTGCCAGTTGTGATTTGATTACTTGTTTGTATAAACGTGCATGTTATCTTGTGACCTTCCCCTGGGGTCAGGGGCAGTAGGTACCACTGAGCGGCATTAGTGAACTTGGTAATTTTTATTGTTCTTTTACGTGTATGTTGCTCGCAGAATTGTCAATAATTTATTATCAATTGTTTATTTTCATAAACATCTGTTTCTGACGCCAGTATAGTGCGCGATCTTTATCTTACCTATGTAAGATAAAGATGATATATGATATATCCCCTTGTCCATCGACAGCGCCCCAGACAACTTTCATTCCTTTCGTAAGCTCTCTGATGACTCCCAAAACCAAATTTGGCTTCGGTCCATCCTCCGCATTAAATGGCAGGATCGTGTTTCCATCCCGGAGGTGTGGAGGAGACTTTGATGAAGATCCAACTGAGATGGTGTGGTCATGTACAGTCACGAGCACCAATATGTCAACACTTGGCAACTTACAATTGCGATTTTTTGTGAAATAACGAATGCAACGTTGAAATACGACACTTTACACATGTGCTACAAAGACGTTCTCAAACGACACCTAAAGCGCAATAAAATTGTGTAGGTCAGGGGTTGTCACTATATAAAGCTTCCAAAAATTCTCAAACTTTTGCCTAGGCTTTCACATGAAATGACTAGACATTAAAAAATGATGTAGTACCTAATAAAACCGATATTTTTATCGTCTTGCGTCAATGGGTACTTAGTTAAATTATTTTAAAAGTTGTGTTCTAGACCTGTCGACGCGGGAAAGGGAGCGTACACATGACATCTGGCAGGACCTGGACGAGGGCTACGGCTCGGTACATTTGGCAGTTACGTTGTGCTCCATCCATAACAGTAGACAAGACCCGAACCAAGTGGTCGCGACCACTGAGCCAAATGTGGACGAGTTACGATCTAAATATGTACGTATTCACTTTAATGAAATTATTAACATATTTATACAAGACGGAGACGTCAATAAAGACTTTACCTCATGGTCCCAGTCTGCATACAAAATTCTACCAAATATATCCAAAAGTTTACTCACTATATCTACTCAAAGATTGGCAAAACCCATAGTCACACCATCACTAGTAGGTATTTAGTTTGTTTTACTTTTTTAATTTCGATGTTAGGATTTATTTGAGAGTTGCCAAATACTTCTATGCGTTGGTATTGCCAGTGTTTTCATGTATAGTCACATTGTCGTCTCCACATTGTATACTACCTATTTACAATTCAAATATAATCCCTGAAGTGTACATTGTAGGATAGGTTTAAGTAAAAAATAGTAATAGCTAGGCCATGTGTTTTTTCTCGTAGCTTTCGTAGCAGCGCTACGCAAAATGCGGATGTAAGATTTCGTAGAGGCGTAGCACCTCTAAGAAATCTTACTAAAATATTAATATCAAAGGAAATTTAGAAAAAAGATGTCATAATAAGAATCGAATTGAATCAGCATAATTATTATAATGTTATACAGAAGACGCAAAAATAGCATTTCGTAGAAGTATCTATTATCCATACGACTTATACTATCGTATGTTGATTCCGTAGAGGCAAAGCTACGCTATGGAAAAGATACGCACGGGATGTGGGAAAAATATTTATGTATTCCCGTAGCGTAGCAATAGCGTCTGTTTTCATCTGACATAGACAATTATAAATCTATGGGCTGTTTTTCAGGCCTTCTACAACCTGACTCCAGACACGAGTGTGATCGGTCAGCTTCACGTGAAAGTGATTGGAGCTCGCGGGCTGTATGGCAAGCCCAATGCGTACTGTACTCTGGAGGTGGATAACGAGAGAGTGCAGACTCCGTCGGTCAGCTCTAGCGCTGAACCCGTATGGAATAAGAGTTATGTTTTGTAAGTATTTTAAGATATTTTAGGTTTGGTTCTTCGTGTTGTCGACGTGTGGTAATAAATCAGGATACATTTTTCGTGTCTTTTGCTGGCTATTTGAAGTACAGTTTTAGGTTCTATTATCACTTGTAACTGGTGTAGCGAGATCGTAGTTCAACACACGGTTTTGAAAATGTTGGATATAGCAAACGAGGTTATGAAACTTAAGACCCCTTTGCGCCATCCAAATCCAAATAATACGTAGAATTCAATTATTGTATAATATATAAAAATTACATATTCCAGCAATATATACGACGTTGCTTCAACGTTTGACCTGAAAGTCTACGATCGGTCTATAAACTCGCTGCTGTACGATTTTCTGGGCAGAGTGATCATACCATTGCTCAGGATAAATAGTGGAGAAGCGAGCTGGTACGCTCTCAAGGACAGCTGTAAGAAAAAGGGAGCCCGAGGAAACTGTCCTAGAGTGAGGCTGGAAATGAACCTATTTTGGAACCCGGTGAGTATTTTTCCAAATCCAAAAACTGTAACGGTATAGCGGTGTTAATTCTCAAGAATCACCCTTACCGTGTAGGTTTTTGCTCAGTATGTTATGACTAGAATTAAGTAAAGGCAGATTAGACTAAAAAAAAGGACTGCGATGTTACTTTTTCGCCTTCTTGAGGATTGACTGTCTATCTGCAACACGATATTGGGGACCCAATATATTGAAGGGCCATCTCAGAGCATGGAGGACTCTTCAATGTTCATCTCAAGGAGGTCGATCCTTGTAGATCGGCCGAACTGTGCGTGGCCTCTTGTATAGGTCTAAGTCTAAGGCGTAATTTTGTTGTGAAAAGGAAAATTTTAATAATAATCGTGATAATAAAAGCGATAATTGTTTTGATTGTGAGGCTAATCCGTAGGATTTATTCACCTTGCGACACAAGGTTGTTGTGAAATTTGATGAAAAATAAACTAATTTAGTTTTATCTTTCAGGTGATCGCTTCGGTGAAACTGTTCCGTCCGAAGCAGGTCAAGTACATAGCGAAACGACCAAAGTTCGACATACCGCTGATATACAAGAACTGCAAGTTTATCAAGGAAACTTTTGATGCTCTCTTCCAAATCAACGAACATTTCAAGTAATTCTTCTTCTCCTTTTTATGTCGATGGTACTCTTCTTCGATGTTTTATATTTTTTGAGCTCAGAAGGTGGCCACGTCGATTGCGGCATCAATGGCATTCTTTAAGTCATTCACGTTGCAGAAGAACGGGCTCTTAGGACTCTCCAGAAAGTGGGGCATAGTCTGATAAGAGGCACCAAGTAATTAACATTTTTGTGTATTACCCCCATCATCGAAATAGAATAAAATAATTCGTATTGCAAGCATATCTTTATCTTTGGATAGATATGACTTACGTGATTGACTGATTAGTGATTGTACTAATATTTATGTTCACGTGCAACTGCCCTACGTATATACATATATGGGTAGGCAATAAGCAGCAATATCCATTTGCACTGATAACATTTCGTTGACCTCTGGCTATTCATAACTAACTTAGCTAACTATGCGTGTATTGTGCGTGAAAGTCGTAAGTATACTCGTAGATCCAGGTTATCCATCTCGGATCTCTAGATAACTTAGGATACTTAGGTAGGTACTTATATTTGGATCTATAACGCTACCTATAGTACACACGAATACATATCAAGCTAAAAATTTCCAGTTTTAGTTGGCCTCGCATTGTACAGGTTTTTCGTGCAATGAGAAGTCAGCTTATAGCTGGATAGGTCGTCGTGCGTACCTACAGTTGCCGGTCGATTCTCAAAAAATCTCACCGTGATAACTAAGGTGAAGTGAGCTTATAGTGAGCTGTGAGTCATGCTGATGCTAGGGATTGACACTATTGACGACTCACTCCACGCTCACTTCACCCAAGTTTTCACGGTGAGAATATTAGCTAGCTTTATGAAATAAAGACTGTATTATAGACAATTTTATATTGCCTAAATCAATGTCATAAACGTTTAACATTATGAAGTTTATTTTGAACAAAAGTAAGTTAAGTAAAAATAACCTTTTTCACTAGATTTCGAAAAATGTGCTACGGTATCAAATATGCAATTTTTACACATTTTGCACCGTATAACAGTTGTATTAACAGCTGGTGGTGGCACCACGAGCTGTTAATACAACAGCCGGTCGATTCTGGAAAAATCTCACCGTGATAACAAGGTGAAGTGAGCTTAGAGTGAGCTGTGAGTCATGCTGATGCTAGGGATTGACACTATTGACGACTCACTCCACGCTCACTTCACCCAAGTTATCACGGTGAGATGGTTACAGAATCGCACGGCTGTTATATGGTTTGGCATGCTTTCCACCAGATTTCTGAGCCGGTGCTGAGAAATATTCTCCTATTCCTCTATCAGTGCTTCTTCACCCGATTCACGACATTTCGTGAATCGGGTGAATTGATCATGCCACACAAACTACATGGAATTAAATATGACAATGTGACATTACGAAGTAATCTTTTAAGGTCCAAACTTCGTCAACCAGGAAATCCTTTACCGGACTACCTGAATGTGATCATGTGATTATTATTACCATTCATGTCGGTACAAAGTTTAAATTACAAAATTGTCTTATCTACATACTAGCACTTTGTACTTGTAGATATAGTATCTATATATAGTAGATAGTACTTATCTACTAATCTTTGTTATTTGTTAATTCGTCGTTAGAAAGTTGGTAGTCCATCAAATAACCAAAGACTCAATCAAATGATTAATCTAGTAGCTTTGAAAGCTAACGCCGAAATGATGACTTGTGCAATGCTGCTTGCCTGCCGAAACTACCTACGTTGTTGGACGCCAGGAGCGATAATTTTCGTGTCCTTGAACATGCCTTACCTAATCTTTATTTCTTCCTGCAGGAGCTTCCTGGAATGGGAAGACCGAGAGTTATCAACGACAATCCTTTGTGCCTGGCTCATCTTCTGGTACTATTTCGACCCATGGATGGGACCTTTACTTGTCGCAGCGCTGTTCCCAG
The DNA here is from genome assembly GCA_949629135.1 of Eremobia ochroleuca. Lineage (NCBI taxonomy): Eukaryota > Metazoa > Arthropoda > Insecta > Lepidoptera > Noctuidae > Eremobia > Eremobia ochroleuca. Next base: position 11,801,972 of record OX451387.1, read on the forward strand.
TCATGTGGTTTATTGATCACAAGCAAAGTAAGTTGCACCACCATCTATCGATCTTACATAAAATTGCTTGAAACCATTTTAATACCTCAATCCAAACAGCGAAATAAAATAAAAAAACGGCCAATTGCTAGTCGGATTCGCGCACGAAGGCTTTCGTAGCATTATCTATAAAAACGGCAAAAAAAAAACACGTTTGTTGTATGGGAGCCCCCTTAAATATTTATTTTATTCTGTTTTTTACTATTTGTTGTTATAGCGGCAACAGAAATACATCTGTGAAAATTTCAACTGTCTTACTATTAGGGTTCATAAGATACAGCCTGGTGACAGACGGACGGACGGACAGTGGAGTCTTAGTAATAGGGTCCCGTTTTACCCTTTGGGTACGGAACCCTAAGAAATAACCATCTAAATAGTACCTAATTACCTAGTGATGGGCCGATTATGGGTTTTGCCAAACAGACGACGAGCTATAGTGACTAATTGGATATTATAAATTGATTTAATTTTCCCACGCAGATCAATCAATCAATCAATCAATCATTTATTATTTGTAAAACATAGGTAACAAAAAAAAATACAGATCTTATAGGTAAATACAGTACGCTATGTTTTGTCTATGGTAAGACATACAAATATGTGTAGTTTTAAAGTTTACAGTCAAAGGAAAAAAAAAATATATATAATAAAAAGTAACAGTCAAAAAAGACAGGAGGGTGGGAGCCTGTCTACGTGGGAATACTGGGAATCCCATATACAACATTATTTTTAGTATATGGCAAACCCGAAACACGTGTCTAGTATTTATATGTAAAGAATCTATGTAAAAAAATTTCAAAAATATATCATGAAAAATCACGAAGTTATAATCTTGTTATGTTACCTGATTGTCCGTACAAAAAGTTGGTTACCACTTAACATGCGCCGCCGGCCGGCTGTGACCCGTGTTGTGCGCATATGATTGCGGATATGTACTTAGTGTCGCTCGGCGTCCAACTTGTTAGCTTTTTTAAATATTTTTGGGTCAAAATATAAAATGGTGTAAAAATTATTGGAATCGATTCAGTTACTTATTCTGAACAAACTATATTCAGGTTTGCAATATACTAAAAATAATGTTGTACGAGTATATTTTGGGAATCCTTTATGAGAAATATTTTTTTAAATTAATTTGGAGTTTATTTTGTTTATTCAAATTGTAGATCAAGAGATAAGACATCAAAATGAAGAAGACTCTAAGGACTGGGGTCCCGCTGACGATGTGCAGAACGGCGAGACCATACCAGAAAAAATTAAAGGCTTGCCAGAAATGACACTGACTATAACGGATGGCATAGAGTACATGGTATCATTAGCTGAAAGATTATATAAGTAAGTACCAAACATAGAAAAGCTGACTTCGTAAAATTCTGCGTTTTATCTTAAGCTCCTTAAATTGGACTCGGAATTTCGGAATCCTGTTTCATGTCTATTATATATATATATTTATTTAGATTAGTATAATATAATTTATGTATGTATTAATTGTATTGTGTAAATAGTACACCACAGACTTCCTACAGTATTTGTCTCTCCTTCCTCATTTCAATCCATCCAAAGGTTGTCTTTAAAAGATCGCTCTTAACGATAAGAGGGCGGTCTTATCGTTAAGAGCGATCTTTGTAAAATTTATTTTATTATTCTTCTGAATTTATTCAATGATAAGGTTCAACCCACGGCTTCGCCCGCGTGTATGTTGACAATTTAATGAGTTCTAATTTTTTTGCATGGAATCCTAAACATTTTTTTCTAAAATAAAAATAGCCTGTTACTCCTTATAACATCAGCTATCTGCCCGTCAAAGGCTCGTCAAAATCGGTCAAGATGTTTCGGAGATTAGCTGGAACAAACAGACAGACAGACCAATATGTAAAAAAAAAAAATAATGTTATAAGTACCGTATATACTTTAATACGCATTTAGTAAACGCTGTTATTTGGACATTATACATACATAGATGTATAGATGCACAATACGGCCGATGAATCATGGCCGGTCTGAACATGCGCTCTCCGAACTTTCGCGCATGTAGGTATAGAAGAAGACATACTGCACCAACCCCTAGAATAGATTGTTTATAAACAACACTTTTTTGTTTTCAGTTTAGCAACATTCAAGGTTCCGTTTTTAACTGTGTTATCAATGCTGCTGTTAGCCATGAATTCAGCACTCTTCTACTTCGTCCCCTTTAAATATCTCATGATGGGATTTGGTAAGTTACAGTTACCCTATATACAGTCATGAATCACCTTATATACACAGTTAAGAATGCAAAACAGAACCCTGTCCAGCCAGTCGATTCTGTAAAAATCTCACCGTGAAATCATAAATGAAGTGAGGACTTAATAGTGTTAATCCCTAGCGAATGACAGCTCACTCCACGCTCACTTCACCCAAGCTTTCACGGTGAGATGGTTACAGAATCGCACGGCTGTCACGTAGTCAGGTAAATACTGTATGACACTGCACATAACTAGATATTCCTCGGTTATACAAGGTGTAACTTAAATAACGCACAACCTCATAAGGGGTCATTGTACTCATCATTCTGAACAACTTTTACTATGGGACCAAAACAGAAATCACGAAAAAAAAATCAGCTGTTCCCTACATTTTGACGAGTTATGCGAACAGGTACAGGTACAGGTAATGTAGGGAACAGCTGATTTTTTTTTGCGATTTCAGGTTTGGTCCCATGGTAAAAGTTGTTCATAATGATGAGTACAATGACCCCTTATGAGGTTGTGCGTTATTTAAGTTACAGCTTGTATATCCGTTTCAAAAACTACTAATTCGATAGTCGAATTGGTTTTTATTGCCTCGCAGTAGGTGCGAAAAGTAGAGTATTCTCCTCGGGGATGGAGGTGTCTTCGTCTTGGGCGAGCTTGAATCCCTCACTGCACACAGGATTCTAGTCTTAACTCCCTCGCTTCGCTTAGGAACACTTACTCTGAACATTTGACAACACACTAGATTTTTTCTGGCTTGTAATATGTAATTAATAATAATATTCCACAATATTCCACAACTTTCACACAACGTCATCTAGTCCCAAACTAAGCAGAGCTTGTGCTATGAGTACTAGACAACTGATAGGGTAAGTCAGGGAGAGACGCCTATACGGTATAGATGCCCACTAAATTTAAAAAATATAATACAAAATTTGCGTGAACCGAAGCGCATCCTTATTAATGTAAGTCGAAAGTTGATGTCAGTGTGAAGTGTTTTATTCCCAAAATAAGGATTTTAAAATAATATTTTGGTGTTTATTCTTAAAATAAGGTAAGTGTAGTTGATTAAAACGTAATAATATAATCTTTAAGATAGTTTGCAGTATTTTTTTTTCCTAATTCTTCACGTAAATAGTATTAAATTGTTTCATAACCTAATATTGTGATCCTGTTTTGTTGAAAACCCACTATTTTGTATTGCAAATGCTTTTGGGTGCGTTCAGAGTCGATAGGCATCTCTCCCTAATGATCGGGAGAGATGCCCAATGATGTTTCAGTGTTAGATGCCCAGTAAATATTTTTAATTTTCTAGATTGTTATCTTCTTATTTTAGCTTCATATCTTAGATTCTTATCTTTTTAGATACCGAATGAATACAGAAGAAAACCACCATCGAATAGAAAGTATGCAAAGAGGATTAAAAAAGAAAAAGATGCTAAAAAGCGTAAAGAAAACACAGATGATTCGAGCATTGAGGGCGATCATATTATTCTTCATGAAGTTCACCAGAAAGGGACATAGAATACAAAATTCTCGGAGATATTTGCACAGTGTGTGGAGAGTATTATAACGCCACTAAGAAGAAATGCGACTGGTTACAGTGTGTTCAATGCGAAATGTGGTTTCATGAAGACTGCAGTGAAGATTCAAAGGAATGCCTAACGTGTAACGTCTGATTATGTGTTAATTATTTGTGGGCGTCTATCCCTGATATCTATAGGCAACTCACCCACATGCCTGGGTGAGATGCCTATTTTACTTTATTTTTTAATTATATTCCTGAATCAAAATATGTTACACAATAGTTCCAAATTTAATCTGAATGGCATAAATAAACAGTTATTCAAATAAACTACGTGTATTTCATTTAGTATCTTACATACATAATTAATAATGTTTTTTTTTAAACTATAGGCAACTCTCCCTGACTTACCCTAAACATACATATATATTTCTAAATACATACATATTATAGATAAATTACACCCAGACAAAGAACAAATGATCGTGCTCATCACACAAACATTTGTCCTGGGTGGGAATCGAACCCACGACCTTGTATATAGTAGTCAGGGCCACTGACCACTAGACCAACAGGCCTGCCAAATTTTTAAACTGTCCAACAATTTTACGGTGTTCTACGTTTGGGCAGCGTCTCTAGGTATCCTCGTGACTGCATGAGTTTCTAATATCGCCTCGAACATTTCGGGAGTAAAGTTACTGTATTAAATATGTTTCTAGGAATATATAAATACGCGAGGAAACGGCTGGAGCCAGAGAGAGTGCTGAATAACGACTTATTAGACTTCCTTTCGAGAATACCGGACAACAAGATACTGGTAATATAAACCAACGTATTTTTTAACTTTTATTACTAAGGTTCCATTGGAATCTACCTACTGTAGTAATAAAAATAGTATTGTTATATATCAATTCTATCACGGTGAGAAAGTTCGAAAGGCAAATCATTTCTAAAATGAAGTAGTTACTTACAAACTTACTCGCATGTCAATTAATTTGATTGGGAATTGCTATTCAGTCCGAAAGGCTAATCATTTGGAGATTATTATTAAATTTAAAAAAACTGCTAGCTAATTTGTAGAAACTTCATCGTGTTCTATGATGTTGCATTTAAAACTTCTTGTTTTCTGCCTTCCAGAGGGATTGGAAAGAGTTAAGCGTTCCAGAACCACAGAATCACAGAAACTCAACAAAACCTACATTTTCGAAATCTATTTCGATCTGAAAGGAGTCTAAAGTTAGTATAGTTAGGTATACTCCGATATTGTTAAAGTAGATATCCTAGTCCAGGGCGATATTATGTAAGGAAGGTTTATTTCCAAGGGAACCATGATGGCTTGTGAAGATTACTGAAGATAGAAGAGACATGCAGTGTTTATGATGACTTAAGTTCAAAATCTGTATCGGAACTGTTTTCGTTATAGGCTGTCTTAATATTAATTTATTAAATAAAAATATTTTTTGTAAGTATAAGAATATAATTAGAATTCGTTGTTTTATTCTTAAAACTAAGCATCACAATTTCATTATAATCCTAAAGACTTAATTAGAGTTATTCGCATACTGATTTATTTATACAATTTGTAACATAACTCATTAATAGAATTGTAAAGATGGCTAACATGATCACGTGTTTGGTCTCGTCTGTCAATGAATTGACAGGAAGATGATAAACATGATGCTTACAGCTATGTATTTGACAAATCCGCAAACCATTTATAAAAATAAATATTTCTAGAATGAAATAATTTTAAAATGCATGCGGATGTATATTTAAATGCTTGATAAAATAAAATAACGGCAAATTAAATTTAATATCACCTATTTATGTACTTAAAGTAATTATAAATAAGTTTTGAGCCATCTACTCCTAGTTTTTATTTTCATTCCTGCACAGCACTGTGCAATATGGCGGCGGTCATAACCGGACAACTCTCGTGACGTCATAGCTTAAGAGACTGCGCCGTGGAGTGCTCTTCAGTCCTAAAGGCCGGGCTACATTAGAGCACTACAGTACGTAACGTAGTGTGTAGTGCGCCTTTCATCTCTTCCTTAATTTATCGCCTCTTTGAAGAATACTGTCTGTTGAAGTTCGACTCGGGCACTCTCAGTTCACGCCAATGTTTCTGAAAATAAAATAAATGTTCTTAGATACTATTTGAGTATTATATTACCACGCCTCTTAGATCATTTCACCAAAATGGTCTAAGCCAGTCTGTCGAAGGGCCGATGGCCGGTGGAGCAGACGAGTCCTGGAGTGGAGACCGCGTATCGGCAAGCGTAGTGTGGGACGCCCCCCAGCTAGATGGACGGACGACCTAAAGAAGGTGGCTGGGGTGGACTGGATGCGGAAGGCGGAGGACAGGGTGTTGTGGCGCAGTCTGGGAGAGGCCTATGTCCAGCAGTGGACTGCGATAGGCTGAGTTGATTGGTCTAAGCCACGTCTATATTCATTGACAATACAACTACTAAATACTAACTATGATTGAGAATACAACGAGTTGAGGTAATCATTCTGATAACACTGTGTAAGCTCATTACCATTTACAAGTCAAAACGGATTCCCTTGTTCACAAACTAAACTAAATTTAAATTCAGTGCATGCTTTTCTTTCTATCTCATTAAGAAAAGGATAGAAGATAAATATTAGTTTAGTACTGTCAAATTAAGATACTCCATAGATAAGTTTAGACGTGATTATAAAATTGGCTACAATACGTCAATTTACGTCAGGCGCTGACTAATTTGACAAGACTAAACTAATATTTATCTTTTGTCCTTTCCTTAATGAAATAGAAAGAAAAAGATGCACTGAACTTAAATTTAGTTTAGTTTGAGAATAAGGGAATTGGCGCCAATACCTATTATTTATTTATTTTATTTATTTATTTATTAAAACTTTATGCACAAGTAAAAAAGTTTTCAGTCTACTATTTATTCGTCAACCATAGGAACTAATACAACCGACACTGACTGGACAGGTCCGCTCAATCTGTGTGGTTCTTTACTCAAAAGACCATTTCAGACACCAATCTACATGGTCTTTACATGATCTGACCAAGATTATGTCTGGACATTAAAAGAGACTGTGACCTCTGAGTTTGTTTCGGCCTTTCTTCTCAGAGTAGTCAGATAGGAAACGCCGACCTCATCTAGTTTTAAAAAAATATGATTGACATGTAAAAGTGTTTGTACAAACCTACTTACAGGAAATAAATCATTTATCATTAACCACAAGAATAATGCCTGCTTGCTACATTCACAGAATCCTATACCTATGAGTAGTATAATCAGTCTATAATGTTCCCACTGCGTAGACACAGGCCTCGTGTCTGTGAGAGGGAGTGGGCTGTAATCCACCACGTAGCCCAGTGCGGGTTGGTAGATGTCACATGTCTTCGAATTTTTGGCTCTAGGACATGCCGGTTTCCGCATGGTATTTTTTTGAAGTGAAAACTTCTTTAGCGGCGTTGTACACTTTTTTGTAACGGGTAAAAAATGTAAAACTCGCGTCAGGACACGTGACCCTGATCGAAAATTCGTAAGACGGATGGTGAGTAGACAGCCGAGGAAGTATCCCCCTCTCTTTCTACGGCGCGGCGAAAATGTATGCCTGCGCCTGTTGTTTAGTTTAGGTGGGGCAGGGTGCTTGCGCGAATGTTCGTGTGTGTTTATGTTACAGAAACAAACTTAACTTAAATGAATGAATTAATTAGAATTGTAGTTAGAATGTATTGATAGACTTGAAGGTACATCTCTCGACAATAAATCTGCAATATGGGAACTACAGATAACTGGTGGAACATATGGCACACCTCCGGTGGACGTGAAAAAATTAAAAAATTAATAAAATAATGGTTCTGGTAATAATGATGGTGAAAAAGTCGTCGAAATTATGGATGGAAGTTGATTTTTCTGAGAGATAAACTTTTTATTGTAATATAAATTGTCATGTTTGTGCAAGATAGCGCAATAAATAAATATTGTATTCTACGACATAAATGATAGTACTTTTATACTGATAATTAAAGCAATTCGTGCAAAATGATTCCCTAACCATTCCAAAATATAAAAAATGCACAACGTTAATATTTAAGTTTTCACTTCTGCCGGCACTCCCGGAGTGCAACCCGTCGTTTTTTCTTTACCGTTTTGGGAGCAGTGGTGATGAAATAATTTATACAAAGTAAAGCGCCTGTCGGAGTTCAAACCTACGACCTACAACTCGTAAGTCACGGCTGTTTCACTGGGCCATCACTGCTCTGACACCTGTGATTAAAGCACCTAATATTTGAGTAGATAATAAATACTAACCAACATCTTGTCGTCCGGTATCCGTGATATGAAGTCCAGTATGTCGTTGTTTGGAACTCTGTCAGGGTTTAGCACCTTCCGCATGAACTTGTAAATACCTGAAACAACAAAAAACAAAATTAACTTAATTAACTAACTTATCAATACCCAGCTGTTTGTGAGCCTAGTCAAAATTAACCCCCATTTTCTAAAAGCCTGATCAAAGCTCCGAAAACTCCTTTATAATCCGCGGGGTAGTGCGTAACACACTAAAAGCACGGATGGCTTTCATTTTGACAGTTCGACAATATTCATTGCGTTATTTACGTTGCTGAGCGGACACATTTTTCGAACACATGAAGTAATGGATTAGCAATATCCTTCGAAATTATTCAGATTAAGATTGATGGTGTGTTAGAGCGGGGCGTGCTCCCCCTCCCTCACTCACTTTGCCTGGAACCACGAAGCTGGACGGACGCGCGTGCGGCGAGTTAGGCAATGAGCCCATATCAAGTTAAGTGCACGAACAGTACATTTTCAATTAGGGTGCTAATAAAAACTACGAAAACTTCTTTATAATCTGATTAGGTAAGCTGTTGTGATTGATTCAGTAAAATAGCAACTAATAATGTGAAATTAATGAGATTTACAGCAAATTAATTTTAAGGCTTTTTGCTTATTGAAACCAATATTAAGGAACCCAATTATGTACTTAGGTTAAATACGCACCTAATGCCATAAATATATAATTAATAGGTATGATGTAGATTGCGATGGTGGCGCCAACCAGCACGGTCATCACGAGGTAACTTAAGTACGGCACCGCGAACTTGCACAAACTGGAAAAGAAAAGATTGATCTATTAGTTCTAATTCAAAATCAAAATCAAAAGTCATTTATTCAAACTAGGCTGAGAATCAGCACTTTTCGAATGTCAAAATTACAAAACGCTCGCTCTTCACCAAATTAATAAGTAACAATTAATAAGCAAAATATAAAGCCGTTGTTACGGGCTTCATTCGTAGATCTTTGACAGTCATTACGGGTAGTCAGAAGCCCGTAGTCTGACAACCAGTCTTACCGAGGGGTATCGTATCGTATTACCCAGTAACTAGGTTGTGGAGGTCAGATAGGCAGTGGCTCCATGTAAAATACTGGTATTCAGCTGCATTCGGTTAGACTGGAAGCCGACCCCAACATAGTTAGGAAAAAGCTAGGCAGATGATGATAGGAAGCAAAATATTGGTACTTAATAACTATAGTTGGTTCAGTAGCCATCCCTAGTAAGTACCTACCATCATCTGCCTAGCCTTTTCCCAGCTATGTTGGGGTCGGCTTCCAGTCTAACCGGATGCAGCTGAATACCAGTATTTTACATGGAGCGACTGCCTATCTGACCTCCGCAACCCAGTTACTGGGTAATACGATACCCCTAGGTAAGACTGGTTGTCAGATTTTCGGGCTTCTGACACCCGTAACGACTGTCAAAGATCTACGAATGACAGCCGGGACCAACGGCTTAACGTGCTTTCCGAGGCACGGAGGGTCTCGGTATATAAAGATGGTCACCCATCCATAGACCAACCGCGGCAAGCGTAGCTTAACCTGATCGATCGACCTGTGCGACTGTTATTATTTAGCCACGGGCCCCTCTCCTAGTAAGTACCTACCAATATCTTAATAATTGTAATTGAAATAAATAAATCCTAAACCTAGGTAAATGATTTTTTTGTTTGGTATTTCTTGAATAAACAAAGAGAATTCAATGAAATCTTAACACGATACATAATTGGATACTCATAGCAAGGCTAAACAAACGGTTGAAATGGCAAACAATGGTTCTATTTTGCGTAACAATGAATTTGTGAAATTGAGACTAAACTAAACATAATGAGGTCTACTTTCTGTATTACGGTTTTTGGATACAATGTGGTTACTATTTATAAGTTAGACTTAAGTAACCATTGGATAAATTATAAATAAGTAGGTTAAGATAACTTAGAGATACAATCTTCATACACGGAGAGAAAAATCTTTGAAAAATTACTGTGCTGTCTCATAATCTGATTGCATTTGAGTGGTAATGGAAAAATTACCATGCTAGCACAGTAAAAATTCTTATGCTGTACAGTAAAATTTATTGGACAAATAGTGAATTTTTCCCAATCTCACTCAGAAAATTTTCTGTAGATGTCACTTGCACTCACTTTACAGTGACGAGCACAGTAATTTTTCTAAGAATTTACTCTCCGGGTACACATCGGATAGGTCAGGTCAAATGCAATTTTCTTCTAAGTCTCATAAAACAATTTCAGCCTGGGTTCTCATGGTAAATCTATCATCATCATTTCACCAGAAAGCCATCTACTGCTGGACATAGACCTCCACAAGCATCGCCAGTTCGACCGGTTCTTGCTTCTCACATCTAGCGGACTTAGTTCGTCGAGGATTATTAATTATACATCGCTTTTTGATATGCTAAATAGAGACTTACTTCTTTACTCTCTGTAGAAGTGACACAATGTAGTCTATCCCGTCCTTTATCGTGAATGTGAGATCCTGTAGTTCATAAAGTCGGTTTTTAATTGTTTTGTCGTCCTGAAACAGAAGTAAGTGGTTAGAAAGTTAATCACATAATATGCTTAACTAAGGCTGCATCATACTGAAAAACTCTGGATGACGTCAAAATTATTTATTTTTAAAAAACAAATTACAAGAACTTTTGAATTGTTAAGGCATGCGTCGGTCAGTTAGGAATATGAAGCTAGTTGCGAATTCGTAAGCGTAGTAGGTTCCTATGGAGAAGAACGGACACTCTCGGACATCTTCATCTTCTTCATTCTCATCGGTACTTGAATGAAATGGATCTTTCGTCACTGTGTGAACCATAGACAATATTTATACGATGTGAACGTTGCCTTAGGTCTAATATAACCTAAATATGAGGTAAATACATATTTATTCAATATTTAACTACCCAGCACATCAAGCTACCCGAAACTGTCAAATTTTTCCAGTCAACTTTGAACCTTATGCTTTAGCGATAAAGTTGAAAATCTATTAAAGAAGTCTGACAGATTGTAGTAGCTTGATGTGCTGGCGACTGTACATAGCAATGATAATGCTGACGTAGGTGCCTAGTGTATTATTAATTATTCTTTTTAGTTCATGGGTCACAATAATTTTCTCCGTAAGTATAGATAATTTTCTTAGGAATGGTATTTAATGAAGTAGTTATACTTCATAAAGATGATAGATTATAAAGTGTAACTGACTGAATACAAAGAGCAAACGTTGCATTACAATAATGTTGGTTCCTCAATAAACATTACTGAGTAACAATCAGTTTATTTACGTTACTAGTCAATATACACAGTACTTGGAACGTGTGGTTTTTCCACTTAGCCATGATGTTTCCATGTGGATCCTTATTAAACTGACGAGATATCGATCTAAATGAAAACAATTGAATTTAAGAGCCAATAAAATAAATAGTATGATTCTATGCAGTATTCTCGACAGCAAACACGTGATGGTGACGCAATGTTTGATGTTTTATTTGAACTCAGTGATATTGTTAAAATACATAAAATCAACACTAATCGGGACATAATTAATAATGATGTCTTATTCAATGAGTTCTCGCTTAATTATAAATTTCCTTTGGTTTTATGTAATTCTAGTAACATGCAATACAAGAAACCACTGAATGACGTCATCTTTCATGGGGACAGCAATAGTTATAGTTCGTTTCTTGATTCCAAAGACTAATCTGACATGTAAGCCTGTTGTCTTTGCGTTTTCTTAGTACAGAAGTTTGACATTACACCTGTCAGATTAGTCTCTGTGGTTAAAAAACGAATTTTAGATAGTTATACCTTAGTCGATTCCAGATCCTCTTCTGATGAATCTTCGTCGAAGCAAGAAATAGGCACCAGATTTGCAGTGTCTGAAAATGATAGGAAATAATAATTAGTCCTGCTAATAAATGAATAGGCAGATAGCTACCCATTCTTGTGATATTTATGTAATTATTTACGTTAAGCAAATATTGATAGTGGCATTATTCAGTAAACCGTACGACAAATGGCACTTTGAAGAAAAATACTTATGAGATATTTAAAGGAGAAAATGAAAGGACTTACTGCGTGTTGCCCAGAAGTACAGAAACGGTATGACTGCTAAGAGTGGAGTCATCCACATCCGGAAGAAGAACCAAAACAGCAGCCAAGCCGACAGCGCCAGCGCAGACTTTTCACGGTTCTCCCACTCAAACAAATACCTGGAAAGTACAGAAAGTTTATGTCAGAACAGATTACAATAGAAGACTTATAACACAGTGTAACTATTTCAGTAGTTCAACGGGAGCGTGTATGCAGAGCAATCGTGCGGTGGATCAAGTGGGCGTAGCTTATTTCCCGAACTGCCACACTATAGTTAAACTGTGCTTATAATATATGTACTTAGGTATATTCAGCAAAATATGGTATGGGTTGTTGTCAGGTTCGGCGTTCGGTTTCGGTTCGAGAGCTTTTTTCTAAGCACAAAGAAAAGCATTTTTTTAAACGTTTCCTTCTCGGACTCTTAATCCAGCCGTATATTAAAAACGTTCAGGGAATGTCTACAGACCCGTAGACATCCCAGTGATGACTCAGAGAAAAAAGGTGAGAATTACTAATTAGTGAATTAAATGAAAATGATACTCATTTGTAATCGTTTGTACCAGTTATGGAACAGAACAAAGACAATTGTTTTATTGCACAAATAATTATTTATTTACATCACGCATTATTTAAATAGGACACGCATAATATAAATAGTCAGCATTCGTTGATTAGATACTAATTGAATTTTCTTTGTGGGCGGAAAATATCTTGTAATTTCTAGAAAAACAACGACCTACGTGCGTAGCATACTGCTACGCGTGTAGAGGTTGCTACGAAACTGCATAATACCCTTAGGTAAGTGATTAGGTACCTACTTTACTACCAGGGTTCTATAAATAGGTACTGCAGTGCGATTCTGTAAACATCTCACCGTGAAAACTTAGGTGAAGTGAGCGTAGAGTGAGCTGTCAGTGTCATCCCACCTGATACTAGGGATTGACCAAGAATACATTTACAATCATAATCGAGATTTACATAATATTTGTTATGCTAATTCTATTGATTAATTTTATATTATTTCAAAGCTAGTATTTTAACTGTCAAAACATTACTATTTTGTGTGGTATTTTAATTGTCAAAACATTACTATTTTGTGTGGTAATCTAGAAAAAAAAAAGACATAATTGACACTTATTCTGGCTAAGTTTCTGTTTTGCCATTTTATTTTAAAGGAATGATCCTACACGTCATTTTAAACACGTTTCGCTACGAAATTCTTATCCGATTCGTGAAGCAAAAATCTAATTCATATACAACCGTGGACAATTTCTATTGTACATATGTATGAAATTTTGTCTGTTTTTTTTTTAAATTCAGGTATGTTCCATAGCGAAAGTTAACTGTATCGTGTAGAATCGCTCCCTACTTTTGGGGAATAGACCTAATTGATTTAATTATTTGAGGACCGTGGCATGGCATGTAAGTAAGGTCCCATTCCGAGGCCTGAAGGTTAATGCCAGTCCATTATGTTATTAAACTTAAGTAACTAAGTATAAAGTTAATGGATTCTCAAAAGGTTATAAAAAAACGCAATACATTATAACGTAACTAATATTATAAAGAGGAAAGATTTGATTGTTTGTTTGTATTGAATAGGCTCCGAAACTACTAGACCGATTTGAAAAATTGTTTTATCATTAGAAGCCGACATTATCCCTGATGAACATAGGCTACTTTTTACCGCGGGAAAATGCTTCATTCTTACGGGAAAACGGGTAATAGGATTTAAACGGCGGGAATTCTGAATTCTACGCAAACGAAGTTGCGGGCGGATGCTAGTAACGCAATAAATTAACGTGTAGACATTTAAAGCCCTTTTGTGAAGTTAATTACATATTACACAAATAATTAATTGGTTTGTTTAATGATGTCACCTGCCGATCGGACACGTAATAAAACATGTAAGTACTGTAAGTAGGTAATTTAGCTTTATGACACAATATATTTTAGATCGATCAGATATCGATAGGATCGATATTTTGGTTCGATTTATTGTCGATCGATCAGGTTAAGCTACGCTTGCCGCGGTTGGTCTGTGGATGGGTGACCATCTTTACATACCGAGACCCCTCCGTGCCTCGGAAAGCACGTTAAGCCGTTGGTCCCGGCTGTCATTCGTAGATCTTTGACAGTCGTTACGGGTGTCAGAAGCCCGAAAATCTGACAACCAGTCTTAACTAGGGGTATCGTATTACCCAGTTACTGGGTTGTGGAGGTCAGATAGGCAGTCGCTCCATGTAAAATACTGGTATTCAGCTGCATCTGGTTAGACTGGAAGCCGACCCCAACATAGTTGGGAAAAGGCTAGGCAGATGATGATGACACAATATAGTTTACCAGCCAGTCGATTCTGGAAAAATCTCACCGTGATAACTAAGGTCAAGTGAGCTTAAAGTGAGCTGTGAGTCATGCTGATACCAGGTATTGACACTATTGACGACTCACTCCACGCTCAGTTCACCCAAGTTTTCACGGTGAGATGGTTACAGAATCGCACGGCTGGATTCCAAACATCATGGCAATACAAAACATAATCGTAGGTAGGTACATAGATTACAATTTCCGGATACTATAAAAAAGGAAATGTAAATACGAAATTAAAATACAACTGTTTAAGTAATGCCCCGTTCATTATGGCGCCTTCCAGACCGGTCAACGAACGACACGTGAAACTGTGTTAAACTATTTACATAGCAATAACAAACAGCCCGATTTGGTATAATTAGACAAGATACTTACAAAACAGTGAGGATGGGTTCATTAATTATTTATAAGAAAAATTAGGTTTTGAACCTGACACCTGAACACGAATTTGGGGCAGAAAGTAGTGAGTAATAGTTCTAAATTTACGCGTATTTGTTTACCTACGTGTCTAGAGACCGGGCTTAAAAAATGGGCTTATAATAATAGCTTGTAGATCGGTCATAGTAGTAGCAGGGGCGTAGCTACCGCCGTATCAGCCGTATCAATGATACGGGGCCCCCGGGCTACAGGGGCCCCTAACGCGTGTAAGCAAAAATTAGTAAAATGTTAGTCACTTAATCTCTTGCTTCCCGGGAAAAAAACATATAAAAAAAACTGTCATACGTGCCTATAGAGTTTTCACTTCAGAAATGACAAAATTCTAAATGACAATTTCTAGGAGGAAGCAATAACTTATAATCAATAAATATTTATTTTAATTTAATGCAAGCATTTTTGTTTCTTTTGTGAGAAATCTTTACCCTTCATTTGGGCCCCCCAACTAATTTTGATACAGGGCCCCTCCAAGGCACGCTACACCACTGAGTAGTAGTACCAGTCAAACAAACAGTCTAGGGAAAAATTATATAATAATCATAGTTGCGTATATTTACTGTAGGGACTAGGAAATCTTCTTGACAAAATAAGAATTCTTGAAGTACCCCACATGTGTGAAAATAACACATTACTTTATGGGACCTTTTTTTTACGGGGGGAAACCTTCAAAAGGCACCCAACCTCTGGGGAGAGAGGTCGAGGAGTGTGGGATTTTTACCTCACTAAAACCACCCCGGTGATCACCATCAGCACATAGGGGTGGTCCCGGTTCTTCTTAAAAGACCAATTCCGGAACCCCCCCGTGCAACGCCTGTAACGCACATCCCTGGGGAGACTGTAAAGGGGCTTCCCCTGGGCCTCGCTATGCAAGTTTATGGCAACCTAGGGCTTATGCTATCCGAGAAATAAAACAATGATTTACCTAATTAGTGTTTCATTGAACATAATAACTCCACTCTTCGACTACTAACTCATAAAATGAAATTCACCTTTTTCAAGACTTCACGAAAATATTCGTGGTTTAATGACAGCTGCCGGTCGATTCTGTAAAAATCTCACCGTGAAATCATAAGTCAAGTGAGCTTGAAGTGAGCAGTGACAATAGTGTTAATACCTAATTACAGCTCACTCCACGCTCACTTCACCCAAGTTTTCACGGTGAGATGGTTACAGAATCGCACGGCTGGATTACAATATTTTATTGTCAAATGTATGTCGTGATATTTGGCTAACACCTATATTCGACAATGCTAGGATTCCAAATTGACCTCATTCGGTGTGGCACGGTGCCCTCATTACGTCAAAATAGCACAGAAATGACAGTGGAAGCGACTTCATTGATACAGAACAATATAATTGCCCAATCTATTAGGCAATATAAGTCCCTATGCACACGGCACGGTTTCATTACGGTACGGCGCACAGTGGGCCGAAAATGAACTTTCATAGACATTTTCATTTAATTTTTTGAATGGCTGTTTTTTTGCATGGATGTGCTTCGGAAGACTAATTATATGCTTATAAATATAAAATTTACGGAAAAAGATTGCAAACGGCTAACAAAGAATTTTTTTTTGAAAATGTTGTATGGAGTTGACATTAAAATCGACGATAACTCAGCTATCGCACGATTGCGCCTTATTTCCTCGTAGGTGTTTTTACTACCATTTATTTAGGATTTTTTGGCATACTACTTAACCCGGGCACTGGTGCGATTTATTTTTTAAAAATCCTTAAATATTTTTATTTTTTTATTTTTATTTTTATACTATGTTTCGATCTTATGTAAAGGTTAACATAATATGAAGTACCTAAGTCACGTCTAAATTATAATTGTTCTAATTTCTGTTCACTCTTGGTGAAAGTGGACCTGTGCCCCTGTAGTAAGGACTTTATAGGCTGCTGAGCCAAATAGTAAGAGTCTTAATTATTGAAATGCTAACAAAAATTATATCTACAATATAAGATTTTATTATATTAAAAGGAGGCAAAAAATATAAACTATTTGAATACATCCTAAAATAAAATATCTTGAAGCTATCTATATAAAATAAAATATCTATCTATCTAAATAAAATATCTGGAAATCAGCCCACCGAAAGATGGAACTTTTTAGACAAGATTATGGCAGTTGGCTTGAAGCTGAAGTTGACTGGCCTAGCTGTATTAAAGAAAACGTTCCAGAACCTCAAGCATCATCGACAGAACAGGAAGAAGGTGCTAGTGCGTCTATTTCCGAGCCATCAACATCGGTTGGGACTATGACGAAAAGAAAATACATTTCTAAAATACCTTTTGAAGAGTTGGGATCTAAACAGAAGAACAGACGGAGTTCTGAATATATAAACAGCGAATCCAGTGAACTTTTACATGCAGCCATATCCAAAATGAAACAAACTGGTCAAGAGAATTTTGCTTCCGTGATAGAACATTTGCTAAAGCACCCAGAAACTGTTGAAAAGTTTCACGACCTCATTAAAAAACCACTGACTACGTTCACACCTCAGAAGGCACTTGGTTTATTAATATCACTTCACCTATCAAAGTGGCAATATATGACGTTGAGAGAGTCAGCCATCCGAGAAGGTCTAAAGAATATGTACCCTTCCTATTACCGTATACAGAAAGAAAAACAAGAGTGCTATCCACCTGAACCAAAAAAATATATAACAGTTACTGACTCTTCTGCCAGAATTACACTGCAAGCTATTTTAGATTTAACAGCGAAACGGATTTCAAAAACTTTGCCTGAAAATATTCAAAACAAACAATTGCAGTTGATCAGCAAGTGGGGTTTCGATGGTGCATCAAGCCAGAGCAGATACAAGCAAAAGATGGATTCCGCACATGATGATTCCAGTATATTTATGACTTCATTGGCACCATTGAAAATGACTTGTGAAGGAGCGACAGTATGGGAGAATCCGAAACCCTGCTCGGCAGCATTTTGTCGTCCAGTGCAGTTTACGTTTGTTAAAGAAAGTGAAGCAGTAGTAAAGGAAGAAGAAAAAAGAATAAAGAACGAAATAGAATTTCTAAGACCATCTGTTTGCGAAAGCAATACAATTGACCACAAGCTTATGTTAACTATGGTTGATGGTAAAATATGCACATATCTTTCAGATGCGAAATCTTCAGCAACATGCTATCTTTGTTTAACAAAGCCATCTGAGATGAATAAGTTGACAGAAGTGAAAGTCAAGCCAATATCAGAGAATATGATGGAACTTGGACTTTCTCCACTTCATGCGCGCATAAATATGATGCAGTGCCTCTTGCATATTGCATACAGATTAGATTTCAAGAAGAGCGCTGCTAGAGATGCTGACCAAGAATTGATGAAGCAACGACAGAAGATGATTCAAAACCGGTTTAAAGAGGATCTAAATCTGCTTATTGATGTGGTTAAACAAGGACACGGAACAACCAACGACGGAAACACAGCCAGAAGGTTTTTTGAATTCCCCGATAAAACTGCTGAAATAACGGGGCTGGATATAGAACTTATCCGCAGGTTTGTTGTAATTTTACAGACCATAACATCAGGTGAACATATAAAGGTAGAAAAGTTCAAGGAGTATACATGGCAAACTGCTGAGAGGTTCGTGTCAATATATGGTTGGTATAATATGCCTGTTACTGTGCACAAGATATTAATACATGGAGCAGAGATTATAGCTCATAACGCAATCGTACCTATTGGGAGTCTTTCTGAGGAGGCATCGGAAGCTCGCAATAAAGATTTCAGAAGACTAAGAGAGCACCATTCCCGCAAAAAGAGCAGAGTATGTTCGAACGAGGACATTTTCAATTTCCTTCTCCTTTATTCAGATCCACTTATTTCAGCGACAAGGCCTACTATGGATGCAAAAAAGAAAAAAGCCTTGTTTGAAGAAGTATGGGATTTATTAAATATTCAAGAACCAGACAATCAAATAGAGTTCTGCGATATCACTAATTTGGATCCTGAATCGTCAGATTCTGATTCTATCAGTAGTGATGATGACTCGGAGTAGATAATTAAGTGCTTTATCCATTATTTAATTCTTTTTAAAATAATTTTAGTTTATATAATTCTTTTTCATTATCTTTTAATTTATAATAATATATAATAATAAGTATTTCCATTAGATCTTTTTTTTTTAACTTTTTTTATTGATCATTAAATGTTATATTCAAGATATAATTTTATTGTTACATATATTCAAATTGTTTATATTTTGTTTGCATTTTAATATAATAAAATTTTATATTCAAGATATACTTTTATTTAATGATATATTCAAACAGTTTATAGTTTTTGTTAGCATTTCTATGGTTAGAGTCTTTCTATTCGTCAGCAGCCTTTATTTAAACCTTTATTTTAAATAAGATGTTAGTATACAAATACAAACGTGATCATGTCGTCCTCGTAATGCTATCAATACTAACTAATTTATTATTAAGGGGCACAGGCCTACTATCACAGAGATTGAACAGTAAATTATTCAATGAACCATTATAAAAAAACTACCAAGACTTTAGTCCCCAATTTATCTGTCATTGATCTAGACGTGACTTAAGTACTTCATATTACGTTAACCTTTACCTAAGATCGAAACATAGTATAAAAATAAAAATATAAAAATAAAAATATTTAAGGATTTTTAAAAAATAAATCGCACCAGTGCCCGGGTTAAGTAGTATGCCAAAAAATCCTAAATAAATGGTAGTAAAAACACCTACGAGGAAATAAGGCGCAATCGTGCGATAGCTGAGTTATCGTCGATTTTAATGTCAACTCCATACAACATTTTCAAAAAAAAATTCTTTGTGAGCCGTTTGCAATCTTTTTCCGTAAATTTTATATTTATAAGCATATACTTAGTCTTCCGAAGCACATCCATGCAAAAAAACAGCCATTCAAAAAATTAAATGAAAATGTCTATGAAAGTTCATTTTCGGCCCACTGTGCGGCGTATTGTCCGTGTACAAGCGTCCATAGTTATCCGTACGACACTGACGACCGTGGCTACTCACGGCGAATAAATCTTAGTTTTTTATGGCATGAAAACCTGTGTACAAAAGGCCTCACTATGCATTAGGTACAAATTTAAAAGTTCTATTTATTTCCGTAGCCAGACTATTAAGTATCTCCTTCGTAATAGGTACCTACGTCCAGATAACTCAAAGATTACTCTGTCGTAAAGGCTACGTGGAATGTTTTAGCCGAGAGTGTTTTAACCGACTTCATCGCCGCTACAGTACAAGTTTTTTTTAACCAGTTCGCAAACTGTAAGCATGAATGCAGCATATGGATCTAGTGTATGTATAAATACTTCGTCGGTTATCAAAAAAAAAATATGCTGTTTCATAGAAAAGTGTACCTAATAACTGCGCTGACAAAGTGTATGGAACAACAATTTTTTTTTTCATAATCGACGAAAAATATCCGTGTCTTGAATCATATACTGAATTCATAGTTACAGTTTGCGCATTGGTTATTTTTTTTATATACAGTTAGTAAAAACGTTCAAGAGCCACAGCAATTTAAAATGGTATTTAAAATGGCGGCACTGTATGATGACTTTTGACGTTTCCACGTTTTTATGAATTTCCGCTGCTAAATGTGAGGAAACGATGCCAAAATACATTGTTGTACATAATGTCGTACCGCTGAAACAATAATTTATTGAATAAATAAGCTATATTTTTATAATTTGTTAGCTATCAGAGACGCCCGCCATAATACATTACCGCTAGTTTAGTGAACGAAGTATTACTTTGTAACTCACTTCAAATGTTCGTTTCCATAGTGCACAGCGTAGAATATGTCTTTGATGAACTTCAAGTTATTGTAAATGAGGGGAATACTGAAAGTCCTCGGCGTTGGCTCCGTGTATTTGTTGGTCTTGGGACTCAATAACCGGACTGAGGCTTTTATCTGTAATGGAAAGAAACCATAAACAAACCGAAAAAAGAAAATCTAAAAATAAATCTGAACAAAAACAAATAAATCACTGATTGTTAGATTTACGTTGTATAGAAAAAAAATAATCCATCGTTATTTGTGAGTAAATTATTGGAAGCTATAAAAACATGAATTACCGGATTCCACGCGATGGACATTTGTAATTGAATTTTCGGGGAGTTTCCCTTCAAGGTATGTCTCTTCGATCGACTGTTGAGGTCGAACCAGGCTTTCTCGTCGTTCACTATTGTTAGTAGAGGTATCGATATCTTGCCGAGAGTCTCGTCTTTCATCGTGTTGATTATCGATTCATCCTTTACTGTTATTGTTAGTGTTGACGTAACATCGTCGATGGGGCTGCAGAGAGAATAAAAAAAAAAAACAAATGAAAAGCGGAAAGTTTACATTAACTTTTCACGACGTATACGTGACTTCTGGAAAAACTGATGATCATTGCAATAAAAAAAATACACGAGAGTGAATTGAATAAATAAATTCATTACTACTTTCGAAACTCTGTACTCAAATTATTCTCGAACACCAATCTAGACGGATAAAGACTTAGGTTAACAGAGTCAAAAAGGTACATACTTCGTTGTTCATTATACCTATTGTTTACCACTAAGTTCAAAATACTGGACCACCTAGGTCAGGTCTAATCGTATGCAAAAGGCATTTAAATAAGTCTAAAATTACCGTAAATACCGAAACATACAAAAAATTATCATGATTTTTAGGATGCATTAAAAGAGCCACCACCTCGAATGACAGATCAAACAATACACCGTCAGACGCACCATGGGCTGTTAGCCCCTATATCAACACAACACTAACTATGTATTTATACCTTTTGCCACTAGAGAAGAAAAAACCAGCCAAGTGCGTGTCGGACCACGCACAATGAAGGGTTCCATAGTTGGAATTATCCCAAGAACAAACTTAACATTGTAGTTGAAAATCATGTTCACATTGCAACTGCAAATGTAAGTTGGTCGACTATTACTCGTAAACTTGTAAAGCCTACTTAGCGTTGATAGCTTTCCTTTTAACTTCGTTATATTCGTTGTATTTCACAAAATGTATGTATATTAGACCCAGAAATTTGAGTTAATTTTCAAGTTATGGAACAAATTACTGAATGTCATACTCAAAGGGAAATGCCCATTTGATAAAGAGGTTTTGGCCAAGTGACACCCATGAAAGAAACAAATCATAGGCGTTAAGGTTCACAACATAGATAAAGAAACAAACAATATTTTTTACATAGAACTCGGTTGGACTTTCATAAATCAAATATAAAAATTCAAGGTTCAAAAAGACATACTTATAGGTTTCTGATTTTATATTCGTTCTCATTTAAATAAATGACAAGCACGTCATCTAGGAATTAGGCTGGGGGATTTATATTTGATTGAAACCTTGCCCAGCCCCAGAAACACACAATTGCCATCACGTGGCCACAACACCCTACTGTCCTCCGACCAGATATACAATTGCAAGAATATTGTCGTATTGCTTTTAATCCTGTTTCCTCATTCTTAACAATTATACACGTTGTAACCACATCGTAATCAAAGTCGTCGGAATATCAAATAGAAAAACTTAGTAGAAATGAAAATCACAAGTCGCAAGGAAACAGCACCAAACAAAATGTGAAATGTCAATGTCAATCTGTTGTCAATTACGATATTATTGACGTAGGTATGACGTTATAAGATCGATTTATCGGAAAATCTATATTAAAAAAACTGGAAACACGGAATCGGTTAAATGGATCGTATCTATTTATAAGGTCAAATATGGATAAACATTTTTTTTGCCTCTAAAGAAAATAACAAAAGCGAAACAATACGTAATAAAAGTTGGTTTTCCAAAAATCGATTTTTGGTACGTAACCCGTTTTAGTGTCTCGATTTTTTTCCGTAAAAGTTGTCATCCCTACTTTGACAGGACCAACGACCGGAAGTGTTAAATAAGGCAATAAACGATTGAGTTTCTTGATTAAATCAGCTTTTAATTCCGGAGATTTCATTACAAATACGTAATAGCAATATTTTAGTTACGAGTACTAAATGGGCATTTTTTTGCATTTATCACATTGATGGGCAAAACATGGCCAAGAATGGGCGTTTCCCTTTAATTGCAACCAAAAAGCTTATTAGGACCTTTTTGTTGCAAACGGTCACGCAAAAATCAACTTAGAACACATTTCACTAAAGTAGGTTAAGTGACGATGGGATGTAATTATCTGAGATTATGAACACTGCTTTAGTTCAACTTACAATTTGAAACTCTTGTTCCACGTCGGGTCGGTGGTGCCAGGCACCGTGTGCGTCTGTATCCTGGAGTTGTCCAGCTCCAGTACGCAGTAGGAATCTGCCTTCCCGCTGATGCCGAGCGCGTTCAGCGCTTCGGCGCCGTACACCGTCACCGACAGCTCGCCCACCTCGCCCCAGCTGTTGTTCAGGCGGTACCAAGACTGCGAACAGGACGCATGATACATTTTTCATCTATACAAATACATCAAATTGAAGTGTCTGTTTGTAATGTCAAAATAACAGCTTTCTACTAAATGCATATGAAAGTACCTATACAACGTGTAACGTTAAATGCGCAAAACCTCAGACACCCCCACTGATTTTTAATTCAATTAACCTATTTCAGAGAGAAAATAAGTCATTAAAAAAATTGTAAAGGTTTTATGTGCTGTTTTAGTTTTACTGGCCATTCTGATCGTTTCTTGCGTCTGCGACGACACTTTACCGAGGGAGGAGTCGTCATCGGGCCGCTACGCCGCGCTGACATTGGCTTGCTTGACCTATTAATAAATATGTAGACACGGCAACGTTGTTAGAGAAGATTTTTTGAACCCTATATTAAAAAGTGGTTCAATTAATTCTGCTCGTTATTCTAATCAAACTATTTGCAGGTGTTGCGCATTTAACGTTACACGTTGTATACGGTAGATACTTGTATCAAAAATCAATTTTTTAAATGTATATCTGTCTGTCTGTTTTTTCCGGCTAATCTCCGAAACGGCTGGATTGATTTTGATGAAATTTTGTGTGGCAATACTTTGAACCCTGGGAAAGGATATATGCTACTTTTTATTGACATACCATGCGGGCGAAGCCGCGGCCGGAAGCTAGTAATTAATATAAGTCTGAAATCGCTATTCCGCCTTGAGCAAGCGTGGTGATCAATGCTCATGTCTTCTCTGTATGAGAAGAGGCCCGTGCCCTGGTATGTACAATAATTATAGACTGGTATTATTAATATGGGTATAGGAATAGCGAATTCAGCTGCTGCAAGTAGTAAGCTGGTAACGTTTTAAGCATTTAGACTACCAACTCACCCTTTTGTATTATTTACTTAAAGGAGTCTGCCGAAAACTGCCCCTCAACATTAACACAGAGTCGTGTGTTCGAGCCTTCCCAGTTCCCAGTGGATATTAATTCCTTTTTCCCCTCTGAACTCAGTAAGGTAGGAAGGGGGTGAAGTGCAGGAGGTAACAACGAGTGCGATAGGGAGCGTTTAGAAATGTATGAATGATATCAACAAACAAAGTAAACAAAGTTGTCCATACGGGCTGAATCCAGCTTAGCTCAGTCTGAAAGTGACAAGTGAAGTGAAATTTCCCCAAAGATTGCAATACACCATTCGATACGGCTTATTTAGATCTACTTTCTCACGTTATCGAATGCCGGATTGTTACGAATAAACGCTTTTCATTTTCATTTTTTTTAAGTATATAAATGGCCGAGGACAGAAAAACTGTTTTTCCCATAGACTTCAATGTAACTTTGGAGGCTATTTTGACAATGTTCCCATCTACTTAGAACAATGGTTATTTTTGCATTCGAGTCAGTATACCCCCTAGTTTACTTCACCGCGGGGTGCGGCTTGTGCGGTAAGAGGCATTTTCCTAAGCAAACTCGGCAGACTCCTTTCAAAATATAGTCGGCCCTAGCTAGCATAAGAACTAACAAAATAATTTTCGTAGAATAGAAACAAAATGTTTTATTGAAAACCAAAGGTCGGTAAACAAAGGTCAGGATATTTAATAACTTAATCAAAGAAGCAACATCAGTAAAAAGTTAAGTGGACTGCAATGTAGGTAGCTATGATGCAGAGTTTTCGTAACAAAAAATGTACAGTTCTTATACTACGAATGCAGACAAAATATGCGAAATCAAAGATTGCATACCTACTATTGTATAGGAGTAAGTTTATCTAATTGAACAGACAGCTGTGCTGCTGGGGAGTTTATTGCGCCACTTCTTCCCAGCGAACCCCTAGGAAGTGCTGAAGGGGCGTTTTGAGGGACCGTCTTATGTAATGTGTTGACTTTCTAAAAGTGCTGATTCCCAGCTTAATTTGAATAGATTACTTTAGATTTTATTTTGATTGTAGGTACCATTTAAAATGGTCGATATACTTAGTTTACGTTTGCATTGAAACTCAACTTGACGTCAAAACTTCGGAACCAATTTAATTTCATATTGACTATCAAAATCAAAAGTCATTTATTCAAACTAGGCTGAGAATCAGCACTTTTCGAACGTCAAAATAACAACAGGCCGGTCGATTCTGTTAGAATCTCACCGTGAGAAGTTAGGTGAAGTGAGCATTCATTTCATCTGACATTGACACTAATGACTGCTCACTTTAAGCTCACTTCACCCGAGTTATCACGGTGAGATTTTTACCGAATAGCACTACAGGGTCCATAACTGTACTTTAGCTTGAAGCTTTATGTAACATCTTTATAAACATCATGGTATGCAAATAAATGTATATGAATATGAATAAAAAAAGACAGTCCCCCAAAACGCCCGCCCTTCACCACTTCCTAGTGCTTTCGCTGGGAAGAAGAAGTGGCGCAACAAACTCCCCAGCAGCACAGCTGTCTGTTCAGTTAGAAAATACTTGATTGAATACAACACAAGGTATGCAAAGTAATTAACATTTCAAGACACAGAACACTAAATTAAATTATTTGCCATATGGCATCTTAATGTACCTAACTTCTTAAAAATAACTCGAGGATTATGGAATGGAGTGCGCGTCACGTAAAAAGAACGCTGGACGCTTACTGCACAAGTTCATGTGAGCGCTCTTTTTACGTGACGCGATCTTTACAACTAATTATCTAAATTCAGCCATCCTTGTCGTTTTCCCAATAGAATTGTAATTCTAGTGTGCATCCTCATAGTTATCTTATATGTGTTAGATATTCGCGCTATTTACCATACAATAACACATACGGAGTGTGTGCTCACTCCGTAGATGTTTATTGAAATAAAACATGCAAAAAAATATGATTTTGTATTGGTGATTGACAACCACAATAAACACAATTAGACAGTTTTTCTATGACGTAGTTTTTTTTTGTTAATAAATTATTATACCATTCATTTTTTTGTTTTAATACCATTAAAGTTTTTGTTTAATGACGTAGGTCACGTAGGCATTATAGATCGCGGGGTCATCGTTGTCGGTACCGGTTGTAATCAATCAATGTTTCTTTTTGAAATCTGCCGGTCGATTCTGGAAAAATCTCACCGTGATAACTAAGGTGAAGTGAGCTTAGAGTGAGCTGTGAGTCATGCTGATGCTAGGGATTGACACTATTGACGACTCACTCCACGCTCACTTCACTCAAGTTTTCACGGTGAGATGGTTACAGAATCGGACGGCTGGTTCTAGCTCTACTTTGATGTCGTCTATGTAGGACTGAAGGCAAAAAGTATTTACGTAGATATTTTTTAAATTAGTTTTTGCGTAGTAAATCAATGTTTTTAAGTCTAACGTCTTTCATTTTAGGAAAAAATCTACACGGGGTCTAATTAAGTGTGATACATTGATTTTCATATTTGATTAAAGCAATGACGTACGCTATTCGAAAAATTGCTTTATTATTATGAATGAATTAACGACAGTATGTTAATAAGGCTAAGGAGCGATATTTATTTAGAATTAAAATAATATGTACGTAAATAACAACTAATGCTAAATTAATTAATAAAAGTAATAAAATTATATCCTAACTTTACTAAAACTATTCACAAACTAAAACATAGCGTCGAAAGACTCATTCGCATCGCTGTCGACTGGTAATGTAGGTACCTAACCAAAAATCTTAAATATATTTTAAAAAAACAATGTTTCCGAAACTTTCTTCACGAAAGTTTAAAAAACCGGTCAAGAGCGAGTCGGACTCACGCACCGAGGGTTCCGTACCATAATATATTAAAAATTGATTTTTTTTTCTTCTGAAAAAGTGTGGTGATTAGAGACATCGTTTTATTTTTCCTGTAATCTAAAGACAGATAAACAATAAACATAAAATTCTATCATATAGAATAATTTCAGATTTTTCTCTATGAAAACTTCGGAGATAAGGGGGGAACAGCCGTGCGGTTCTGTAACCATTTCACCGTGAAAGGTTGGGTGGAGTGAGCGTGGAGTGAGCTGTCATTCGCTAGGGATTAACACTATTAAGTGCTCACTTCACTTATGATTTCACGGTGAGATTTTTACAGAATCGACGGGCTATATTTCTTTTTTACATTTTTCATCAAATGTCGAAAACTGTGCGGCTTAAAAAAAATGTTTGAAAATTGGCAAACATCACTCTTTCATATGATACCCCACATGACCTACTAGCCTCACTTCGAATTTTTAAGTAAGTTTCTTTTACTATAAATGCATACCTAGAATGAGTAGATAGAAAGGTGTATGATACACTCATATTTCGCCCGTTATTTATTTTATTTTGTGCTCAATTTATTGCCTTAAGTATACCGTTGTTATGTACGTTTTACGTAATAACCATTGCCACTAACGGGTCACGTCAGGACTCCGGACTACTACTGAGTGTGAGATGGAAAACTCCAGCAACACTTTTGGATATACGATCCCCCGGATCTGCCCCGGCCCTGGGGTCCCTATGTCCAACAAAGAAAAACAAACATTAAAACTATTTAGGTACTTGTCCAATAATGATGAAAGCCGGAAATGAATGTGCCTAAAATACTATCATAACAATATTACACACAAAATACACATAAATAATAAAATAAATAAATTAATCAAGCAGTGTAATAAATAAGGCTGAGCAGTTATAATCTGCCCTTCTCAGCCGGTCTGACCACTTTTACTTATGTACGTCATCGGTTAGTTGTTGAACCCAGGAATATTCCGACCGTGAATAAAACCGGCCTTCCAATGTTTACGAGGAACAGACAAACATGCTATCGCATGTCTCTCTGAGTCACGACGTAAAATCCATAGGAAAGCGTATTAAGATTACTTTATATTCGCAGAGTTAGTGGTCAAGTGCCCCTTGCACTTGACCACTAACTCTGCGAATATAAAGTTATCTTTTCGAAAATTGAAAAGTCCTGACAAAAAAATAGTTTGCAAAAAAAATCCGATCATTTTACTTTTAACGTTTGCTTATTAAAAGAATCCTTTAACCCTTCGTATGAACGTGGATCCACGCGAGACAGTAGCTTTTCAATTGTTTCTGTAATTACGACATTCAACCGGTTAATACGTTTAAAAGTTCGGACAAATTACAAGGCCCGACAAAGTCCAGGTCCAGATGATCCAAAAGCCAGAAAGCCGGTCAAATCCGAATGGATGGTAACCTCAAGTGCGAATATCATCCAAAACAAAAGCAAGTTTGCATTGGCAAGTATGCAGACAAACAGTTTTTTGTAAAAATGGTATATTCTTAAACAAACGATTTAAATAAAACAGATGATTAAAATTCTTCCGCAAAAACTTCTTAACGTTGATTTACCAAACTAGTATTTACTAAGATAAATTAAAAAACTAGTCGGCTAAAAATAACACATTATTACAGTGGGTTGCAAATCCACACCTTCTCGACCAATATGAACGGAGCTTTATGCAAAGCTACTAGCAAGGCTATCGCGGTTGAGTGACACCACAAGCTAACTTGAACTTAAACGCCACATTTAGCGACATTTCTCTTTAATAGTCGCAATTAAGTCGTATTTAAACTGAGGTCTTGATTAATGTCCATTATTTTTAACTTACTGCAAGTTCGTTGGTATTGTGTTAATAAATGAGGAACAAATTATGAAGTCAGTTATAATTATGTTCCGCGTCCGTTTTCAGAGGAGGAAATTGTAGGTCGTTTTTATTTTTTTGTAACATGACTTTTGAAGCATTGTTGATACAAGTTCAAATATTGTCAGTCAGTTGGATTCTAGTGAATACAGAATTGTTTACCAGGCATTCAGATGTATGTAGGTAAATATTTCGCTTAGGAATTTTATTTTTACGCAAAGTTAGGAAAGGATATACAACGTGTAACGTTAAATGCGCAAAACCTGAAAATAGTTTGGTCAGAATAACGAGCAGAATTAATTGAACCACTTTTTAATATAGGTCACATTTTTTCAAAAAATCTTCATTGTAAACGTTGCCGTGTCTGTTTATTAATGGGTCAAGAAAGCCAATGTCAGCGCGGCACAGCGGCCCGGTGACGACTCCTCCCTCGATAAAGCGTCGTCGCAGACGCAAGAAACGATCAGAATGGCCAGTAAAACTAAAACAGCACATAAAACCGTTACAATTTTTTTAATGACTTATTTTCTCGCTGAAATAGTTCAATTGAATTCAAAATCAATTGGGGTATCGGAGGCTTATTTATAGGCGCATTTAACGTTACACGTTGTATATATATATTGTTTTAATCTAGGTGCAGAGCTACAGCAATATTTTTATTTAAGTAGGTTGTCCGGAAATAAAACATGTAATGTTTAAAAACAACGTTAGGTTAGGATATTATGTACATATCTTTTATTTATTTCCAACCTTCAAACTATTTATATACAGAGAGATACTTCTAGAAATACTTGATTTAAATGTTATTCGTTGGTCATTTAAGCCAAATTTAAATATTTAATATTGTATCGATTACCTATCATCAACTTGATGTCTTTGTTTTTATCCCACGAAAAAAGGACTTCTCAAGACGATGCGTATTTTGTTTTAGGGAAGTTAATTTAACAACATCTAGAACATGATTTTATGACCATAATTGTTTATTTATCAATTTGTCTCACTCGCTTCCTTCTTGAATATTTCCTTCGACAAATATGAATTTTTATTTATTTAAATATGTTCTGTTAACACATTAGCATTTATACATAATCATTATGTGACACACGAATATAATTTGGTTTACTGCTCAAATATGAGCTCTGAATATGTCAGTGAACTTGAACATTATTTAATACGAGTTTTCGGAAAATATTTTTAAAGATATTATTAAATATTTAATTTAATGACAAGCTTAAAATACGACACAGGCAAAAAACCCGTAGAACTAGGTAAAAATGACACCTGAGTACTTATTTATTTAATAATAATCACATTAGTTTTAATCGTAGATATTTTTATATTTCTACGATTTTTACTGATGACTACAAAAAGTGCAAGCCAGCAATATTCCTGCACATAACGATCAAATTTTTGTTTACCAGTTCATTAGTCATGGTCTAGAAAAACCCGCCTGTGGGTCTTAAACTCTAAACCCGTTACTTGAAATCTTTGCGTGTGCGTTGTTAGTCATTATATTATTTTTTGCCAATTTATTCAAACAACATTATATTTCGATAAAGCGCGCATTGGTCGCAAAAAGTTAAACTAGTATAAAATTACCATGTCATTCATACACGTATATTCTGGCTTAGGAATATACTAGGACTAGGTTCCGCACGCGGCTTCGCCCGCGTGGTATTTCGAAAAAAAGTAGAATAGAACAGAATAGTACTCTTTATTATATACACCATATAAATTACATACATAAATACTTATAGTTTTACAAAGGGTTTTTTAAATGGGCGGTCGTATCGCTAAGAGTTATCTTTTAAAGACTACCTTTGGATGAATTGAAAAGGGAAGGAGAGACAAATACTGTAGGCAGTCTGTGATGTACCATTAACATAATACAAGGAATACATAAATAAAGTATATTATACGAATCTAAATAAATATATATATAATAATAGACATGAAACAGGAGCAAAGAAAATATAATAATAATGTTTAAGGAGAGAGGAAGTCCATGGAAGCCTATGTCCTTCCCCAGGATTCAAAGTATCCCCATACCAAAATTCATCAAAATTGGTCCAGCCGTTTTTGTTACAAGTACCGTATATATTTTCATATGCATTTAGTAAAAACGTGTTATTTTGACTGCAAACAGACACTTCAATTTATTTGTTCTGACTGATTCAATGTTCATGCTGGCTATGTTGGTGTTGAACCTGAATGCTACCTACGGTTAGAGCGCTGAAATTGCAACTTCCCTACTCATAAACCTTTATTTATATGACATCTTGTTATAGGCACTTTACCGATTCCCTTCATAAACTAAACTAAATTTAAGTTCATTGCATCTTTTTCTTTCTATTTCATTAAGAAAAGGACAGAAGATAAATATTAGTTTATTCCTGTCAAATTAAGATACTCCATAGATAGCATTGGACGTGATTAAAAATTTGGCTACTAAAATGACATCAGTTTACATAAGGCGCTTACTAATTTGACAGGACTAAACCAATATTTATCTTCTGTCCTTTTCTTAATGAAATAGAAAGAAAAAGATGCACTGAACTTAAATAGCTTGTGAACAAGGGAATCGGCGCCATTGGCTAATTTAATATAATGCACAATCTTAAATAGAGAAGTGTCTGAGGT
Source organism: Eremobia ochroleuca (assembly GCA_949629135.1). Taxonomy (NCBI): domain Eukaryota; kingdom Metazoa; phylum Arthropoda; class Insecta; order Lepidoptera; family Noctuidae; genus Eremobia; species Eremobia ochroleuca. The sequence goes on from OX451387.1 coordinate 11,833,714, forward strand.
AGGAGGGCCCTTAATACAGCTCACCCGGCACGTTATTTTTAACAAAAAAGTTGATCAAGATATGCATGCATGTATAAACAATATGCCTACAAAAGATGGTGCTGACCTTCGGTATTCACGGATTTCTCAAGATTTTTCTCGACACATTAAAAAGTAGCATTATTATATTTTACTTACAAACTTATCCCCCTCAGGAGAGGCATGGTTAACGCCATTCGTTGTAGGCACGTTGTCCAGGGGCATAGTCCTCGAGGTCCCGCTCAACGTGACCAGCATATGCAGGGAGCCTTGACCGCACTCCAGTTCCTGCCACAGGTCATGGGTCTTCTCCTTCTCGAGTTGCGAGACGTCGATGACACACCTGCGAATGTAAATTTTTCAATTACCGAGCAAAAGTGAGACTTATTATAAGGTTGGCTAAGCCGATCAATATTTTTTTCTATTCTCGGATTATCTGTAGGTAGGCAATTTATAGTCGCGAGACTTTTTTGGCAAACGATAAAACCTGTTCCAGTATTTTTTTTTTAAAGTTGCGTATGCGCGTTGCCAAAACCGCGTAGGCTGCAGCCGCGAACGTTACAAAGCTATATCTATATCGTTGCATTAATAATGATATTAACTGGATTTTAACCTCTATTGTACACTAATGTTAAAAGGAATCATGACAAAAACTCAGTTTAACACACCAAACATTTTTAAAATTCTTGACTTGACGGATTGTTTTTGTGATTGTCACAGCGATTCTGTAACCATCTCACCGTGAAAACTTAGGTGAAGTGAGCGTGGAGTGAGCTGTCACAGCCATTCCACCTGATACTAGAGATTGACCAAGAATACATTTACAATCATAATCGAGATTTTAATAATATTTATTATTATATTAAATTTATTTTTGTATTTTTTATTTTATCGACATGCAGCACCCTATAAATTGCGTTACACACGATCAATTACAATCTGAATGATTTTGAAGGATATTGCTAATCCATTGTTTCATATGTTCGAAAAAAATGTCTGCATAACCACGTAAATAAAGCAATGTATTTTGTTGCACTGACAAAATGAAAGCCATTGCTACTGTGAGGGTGTTACGCAACTACCCCGCAATATCAATATCAAAAATATCTGTCATGCCAATTTAACTAGTACAACCACGTCATAAATATTTTGCTAATTATAAGCTGTCCAATAAATATTGTCCAATATATTTACCACAACCAATATCTGTATTTTTCCGATGAAGTTTAACCCGGAACGTTGTGTTTGTTCTTGAGCAGCAAGTCATCTGTTAATGGACAATATCGAAACTAGTGACCGAGAGTTGACGACCCTGAATAACGCCTCTTCGGTCAATTTTTAAAACGAGGAATACAATGTTAAAGGGCAACAACAGTTTTAACAAAAAAAAAAAAAAAACATACCTACGTTGTCTTTTATTTGACGGAGGAATGCAACTATATAAAGGCTAGGGCAGATTGAGGAGGGCCACGCCTCTTTGCAACGCATTAAGTCCGCCTCTGTACATTATGTGCTTGAAGTATTAAATAAATAAAGAAATAAATATACATTTTCTATGAACCAACGCACACTACAGGCGGGCCACGCATCACTTTTTGTATGAAAATGCGTTGTGCTGCGGCCCGTTCTGGTTAAGTATCATATGCCCTTGGTTTAAATGCTCACATTTACTGATGAAACGAATGACTATTTTTATTGGATTTCGCTTCGTAAAAGGCTTTGCACAAAGATAGTAAGGTCGGCCTCGGCCGGTGCTTTTGTGTTGAAGCCTTCATCCGCAGGAAACTTTAAGTTAATTCAAATGATGCTAATATAATGAAATCTGTCTGTGTGAGATATCATCAGGGTGTGAAACATTAATTTATGAATCAAGTAAAGCTACGCTTAGATGATTTTATCATAATAACCCTAAAGTACTGAAGCAAAAAGGAACATCACGGTTCAAGAATTTTGGTCTAAACACCAAAGTTGTGATTGCGTCATTATTGTAAAAAGAAACACAAAAAGTATTGCTGCGGTTACATATTATTGGTCATTAAAGATGGACGGATTTACATATATAATTAATAGGTGTAGAGCCATCCAAATGAGCTTCGACGATGAGAACCTCCGGCAATGGTGTGAGACGGCTTTGCAGTCACTGAACCTCAGAATCTTCAAAACCATAATTTTAGGTATTTCTAGGTATTTGTCTATGCTGTTAGTGAAATGCTTTCGAAAGAAAGAAGCAAAAAAAAAACTCTTCTAAACAATGGTATCGACTTGAAAATATTCATAGGTTTTCCCTTTTTAGTGGGTACCTACTATTTCAATTTCAAGAGTGGAGCCAAAACACCAATTCTTTACAAAAAAATGTTTGTCATACATTTCTATTTTTTTACATTTTATATTGCCTAAGCGTGGTTTTATAGTGCAATTCGGGATTACTGACAAACTTATCATCTGTCGAGTATTTAATAAAAAGGGTTACGAGCTTTTACATGAAAAAAGCGCTTTCATGGCAGTGAAAATCAGTTTGGTTTTATATCAAGATATTGGTACGATTGTATTTTTGATTACTGATTGTAGGTAGAGTTTAAATTACGAAGTGAAAAGGAAATGAGGTTTAGGTACCATCATTTATGTATTTATAATTTTAGGAACGTATTTTAATATCTAATACCGGTTTTTGGTAGCTAAATAATATCCTAAGTATTTATACAAAGTGGCGATTAGGTAAAGGCGCGATTCTGTGGTAGAACAATTTCCACGAAGTTTTCACAGAAATTGTTCTACAAGAGCCGCATCGCGCTGTCGCGTTGAGCTGTCTGCTGCAGGAGCCTTTACTGTGTGAATTTACGACGTAGACCGTACCTAAACGTTTAGCATCCTCCAAATCCTCCAAAATACATAACATTGTCAAATTAACGTACTTTGCTAGATTTTAAACTAAAAAAAATATTTAACAGCTTTTTTTTTATTTTATTATTAAACCGATGAAGTTTATCTATGCTTATTTTTTGTCGATATGACAGAATTAATATTTCACTTAGGTGCGAGATTATATTTACGTAGGTTACGTATGCTATTCGAATTGATTATTTTTTCCATGAAATCTTCTTAGGGCACAGTAAAACAGAGTCAAGAAAAAAAACCATTAGGATTGAATAGTGATTAATTTATTTTATCTATCGACAACTTAAGTACCGATTGTACAGTACAGTATAAGGTTTTTTTAAATCGAAGTTTTGAGACGAAATTCAAATGATTTCAAAATCTTTCGATAAGATACACATTTTTCTTGTTCCTCATATTATTTTTCTTTGTTTAACTAGATAAAACTTACTTCAAGTTGGACTTAGCGTTCCAGAAAAATGCTGAATCATGAAAGTGTATTAAAAACTAGATTCGAGTCGGAATTTGCATTTAACAATCACGTCGAGCATGCATCATGACTAAGCATCGTTATTCTTTCACACTATCAGCGTTTAAGTTAAATCCATAGGTACTAATATTATAAATGCGAATATTACATATAGAAGCTTTGTAAATCCGTTCATTCTGTCTGTTACCTTTCCGCGCCTTAACCAAAAGGTAACAGACAGACTGAACAGATTTGGATGAAATTGGCACACGGATAGACCATGAACAGGGTTAGGACATAGGAGACTTTTTATCGAGTTACTATCTATGTTCCCGTAGGATATTTTCCAACCTTCACGCGAATGAAATCGCAGGAAAAAGCTAGTAGTTACACATATATTCAGCAGGATAGAAAAAAAATAAAGAAAATACAATTTACCTGCCCATAAAGGTTTTCTGCTTCCCCTTGTGCCAGACGGTAACTTCCAGGTTATTGTCATCGTACAAGTAGAGGTTGAATCGCTCACACCACGACGTTTTTGACTTTGACAGCTGCTTCGATTTGTGACCTTCGCTGCCCAGCCTGTTTGGAGAGAAAAAAAAGAAGATTAATGGCAGGAAAACATGTAATGAATAAATCTTGCTTGTTCGTTCTTAGATGTGCGCAGATTGTAGTTATTTAAAACATCACCCTTTGTCTATCGCGGCCATATTGCGCGTTATCGCAGATCTGTGACGGCACTTCTGGGTGGTCCTGCGCGATTACGGTGCGTTTACGACGCGTCTGATTAAAACATCGATATCTCTTAAGTTACGATAGGTTAAATTTGCTGACAGATTATATATGGATTAGTATAGTTTGGCCATGACGGTATTTACACATTTACACGTGCCAGAAAAGCTCCGGCGAAAAAAATGGCCGACAGGCGTGGGGCCGGTTTTGTTCGGTTCATTACGCGTCATTCGTTCATTTTAAATACTTGACAAAGAAAATATATCTTTCTTGTCCTGACTCCTAGACTCGGTGCAAGTTTGAGCGAGATAGATACAGTTTTTATAAACAAAACGTCAAAACCTATGACAGTGATTAAGCGCGCGCTCCGGGTGCCGGGCGGCGGGTGCGTACACAAACTAAGGGAATTAATGTGGAATTGAAGATAAATTGATTGAATATTGAATATTTTTTTATGAAATATGAAAATAACGAAATAGGTTGTTAGGTAATGCCTTTATGGGTAGTATACACTTCTTCATTACTTCTTCAGAAAATATGAAAACCGAGCTTTCATCTCCAACTTTTGTAAAATACTCTGTATCTATTTCATTTCTTCTAAAATACTTGAGACTGGTTGTGTCTATATTTTTATAGAGTACAAGGATTTATACTATTATTATGAGCCTATGTTGTCCCACTGCAGGGCAAATGCCTCTCTTCCCTCTTTCCACTTTTCCCGGTCTGCTGCGATTGTAGGCCAATCCTTTATTTATTTATTTATTTGGGACAAACAAACAGTAACACATTATATCTGCGCAAATAATATAAACAAAGATATTATATAAATGTGAAACTCACACCGTTATCCACAGTATATACAATTCATATAACTTTACTAATGAACAATCTATGCGAGTAAAACTACAAGACTGGTCAAATAACTATACATCGGAATCCTTAAGTTTCTTTAACAAAGCAGGACGAAATCTATTTGCTGACACTGAGAATAAATCTAATTCTGTAGTTTCTGAACAAAAATCATTATAGTTTTTGCACAAGCGACGTAGAGGCGCCCGCAAACCAGCATTGGTGCGGCAATGGGACACAGCAAAAAGAGGACGTGCGCGCACCTCTCGTCTAATAACAGTTCTTGGGACATAGTAGCATATTTTATTAGTAATCTCAGAGCAGTTATACCTGTTATAGCATACGTCGAAGAGAAACATAATTTCTAGATATAAACGTCTAGACTTCAGGCTCATTAGATTGTATTTATTAAGTAGATTTTTATAGGTTGGGAAATTGTGGGAGCACCTATAGTGCATCGATCTGAGGAATTTGCGCTGCACTTTTTAAGAAGGAGTCCAAGTCATCCCGCCATCTCTTACTGGGCCTGCCGCGCTATCGTTCCCTGCCATTGAGGATCCACTGAGTGGTGGCTTTTGCGTATTGCTGGTCCGACATGCGACAGATACGAGTATGACCAGCCCAGCTCCTCTTTAGTCCAGCAGATGTGCGTTTTAAACTCACAAAGATGTATGTTGTATCTTTAAACTCCTCTTAGTATTGGCAAACACCAGCTCATCTAAACTGTTCGTTTACTTTAAAACTCAAAATGTACAGACGCCAGCACATCAAGCTACCCGAAACTGTCAGATTTTCCTAATCAACTTTCAACCTTATACTTTCGTGATAAGGTTGAAAATCTATTGAAGAAATCTGACAGATTGTAGTAGCTTGATGTGCTGGCGCCTGTACATTAGTTACATACTACATTATACAGTGTGACGATTATTTCTACATTATGTATTTTAAACATACACAGTTAAAATAATTAATAACAATTAACATTCTAGCCCTTTTTTGTAGTTTTGAGTATTTAAGAACGTTAAACTTAATTTGCGATTATTTGGTGACAATACCATAAAGTTTGTGATGTATTGTTGATACCATCGCCCCGCGCGACTAGTGCCTTATTATCAAGGGTGGTTTAGGTAGTGCCAATTTTTAAGCTATTTGTTTTTGTTTAAGAAATTCAGTTTTCTATTTTTAGTAAAATTATTTATTTTATTATTTTAACAGACTGATAACAACTTGGTAGGTACCTTACTTAGCTTATAAGATGTTACCGCTGTACTGCCGGTCGATTCTGTAAAAATCTCACCGTGAAAACTTGCGTGGAGTCAGCTGTCAGTGTCTCCCACTGATGCTATGACCAAGAAAACATTTACAATCATAATTGAGATTTTAATAACATTTTTTATGTTAATTCTATCGATAATTTTATATAATTTCAAAGCTAGTAATTTATTTGTCAAAACATTACTATTTTATGGGGTTTTAAAATATAATAGCAAAACAGAAACTTAGTCAGAATCTCAATTTTCTTTTTTTCCTAGACTTGTCCTTATATAGGATATAGGATTATGAATAATACCAGTATTTTACATGGATCGACTGCCTATCTGACCTCCACAACCCAGTCACTGGGTAATACGATACCCCTTGGTAAGACTGGTTGGATCCACGAATGACAGCCGGGACCAATGGATGAACGTGCTTTCCAAGGCACGGAGGGGTATCGGTATGTAAAGATGGTCACCCATCCACTGAACAACTGCGGCAAGCGTAGCTTAACCTGATCGATCGACCTGTGCGGCTGTTATTATTTAGCCACGGCCCCTCTATTTTGTTAGGGATCCAATTAATTTTATTATTTGTATTCAAATATAATATATACAACGTGTAACGTTAAATGCGCAAAACCTGAAAATAGTTTGATCAGAATAACGAGCAGAATTAATTGAACCACTTTTTAGTATAGGTCACATTTTTCAAAAAATCTTCATTAAAAACGTTGCCGTGTCTATTTATTAATAAGTCAAGTAACCCAATGTCAGCGCGCCGTAGCGGCCCGGTGACGAGTCCTCGCTCGATAAAGCGTCGTCGCAGACGCAAGAAACGATCAGAATGGCCAGTAAAACTAAAACAGCACATAAAACCTTTACAATTTTTTAATGACTTATTTTCTCTGTGAAATAGGTCAATTGAATTAAAAATCAGTTGGTGTGTCTGGGGTTTTGCGCATTTAACGTTACACGTTGTATATAGGGTGACTGGTAATTAGTGATCGATACTTAAACAACTTTTACCATGGGACCAAACCTGAAATCGCGAAAAAAAATCAGCTGTTCCCTACATTTATGTTCGTACGAGTCGTCAAAATGTAGGGAACAGCTGATTTTTTTTTCGCGATTTCCGGTTTGGTCCCATAGTAAAAGTTGTTCATAATGATGAGTACAATGACCCCTTAAGAGGTTGTGCGTTATTTAAGTTACAACTTGTATATCCTACAAATATGCAAATTTGTTAGAAACATCCAACAATTATTCACTACACGAGAAAACATACAAAACAAATATACACTACGATACAAAAATAGACTAAACCTACCTGGTGGCTCTAAGCTGAAAATACACTCAACAAGCACTTTAGTAATGTCAGTTAAAATATTATAATCAATTACCAGAAGCAATTAAAAATGAACAAAAATTTAATATATTTATAAATAAACTAAAACAATACCTAATCCATAAATGCTATTATAATATTAATGAATATTTTAATGATAAATAAAATGAATAATGCATACCAAAAATAATAAATAACATCAAAGTCGAAGTGAGTAGTAGAAAAAGATTTATATTCTACTTTTTCAAATAATAATATAATAATAGCCCTCTTCCTCAATCCTACCTTGCTGTGCCCGACAGGGTCCACAATAATCTAATATTATGTAAATTTTATAATGTACCTACCACCTAAGTTCACATTGTGGAATGCAAATAAAAATATTGAGTATTGAGTTCCTCACGATGGTTTCCTTCACCATTTTGAGAGCAGTGGTTATGAAATTATTGACACAAAGCGCCTGCCTGGGTTCGAACCCACGACCTATACCTCGTAAGTCGGGGCCATTACCTGGGCCACCACTGTTCTGAAAACTTGAAATAACTATACCTAATTTAAAAATATCTTGCAATGAGATCTAAAATAAAGGTATGTAACGACTATAAAAAAAAATCATCAGAGCATTACGGGCCGTATGCTCCGCAAGAAACTGCCACAACAAACTCGTTCGTAAAACAGTTTTTTTTTTATTATTTTTCGAAATAAGAATAATTTATTTTCGTATTCCAGAATAGCTTTCAAAAAACAAAAGGACTTGTAAAGGGTAACTACTCCAAGATGCAGTAAAAAAAAGAAAAGCTTAAAGATTTTAAAAGACTAAAACTGCATTATTACCACACGCACTCAAATTAATGCGAAAAAAATAACGAATATCAAAACAATAATATCCATAGATAAACAAGTTTTTGTGGGTGGTAACTCCGTGAGCCTTCCGCAGTTGTTTTTTATAAAATTAGTGAATACTTTAAAGTGTAAGGTACCGTAACGATATGGACATTTAAATACGTAATGCAGAAATCCGGTCCGTTCAAAAACTTATGAAGAACTTACCTGAATTTACAATATAGTCCATTGCCACTGCCGCTCAGCGTATCTTTGGCATCAATCAAAACGACGTTCACAATAGACTTCCATGACTTCTTGAGAATGTCGAATTTTCTGTTTTTCCAAACATACTGCCAGACAAAAGAAAAACAAACATAAATACCTAAGGTCAAGGTTTATTCTCTGGCTGTCAATCAGCACTTTTTAGCGTCAAATGTACAGACGCCAGCACATCAAGCTACTACAATCTGTCAGATATCTTTAATAGATTTTCAACTTTATCGCTAAAGCATAAGGTTCAAAGTTGATTGGGAAAATCTGACAGTTTCGGGTAGCTTGATGTGCTGGCGTCTGTACAAAAGACAGCCGCTGATAGGTACACCCATACTTCATCACTTCTGATTGTTTCAGCTGGGAAGAAACGGCGCCATATACTCCCCAGCAACACGTCTTTGTTTGTACTAATTTGCTGTGTAGTTACAACAACAAAGAAAAAATGACAGCCGCTAGCATAAATATGATTAACTTCTTTTCCGGAATTAGTGCCCTTTTCACACAGTACTACGCCAGTAACACAGTACTCACAGATGAGTGAGTACTGTGTTACTGGGGTAGTACTGTACTATTTTCTAATTTTACAGTAATACCTTCAACGGCTTTTTAATAACCCTAGAAGGATAATAATATAAATGATAAAAAGCATTACATACCGTTGCCATCACAATATCATCCATGAGCGAAAATATTTTCTTTATCGTAAATAAAGTTACTTATAAGTGGAAATTTTTCAGTTGAATTTATTGTTCATATATTGTTCATACGGGTGACATCACCCTATGCTAAATATACGTCGTGAAGGTTTAAAAATAGCGAATATTTAGAAAACATTCGTGAATTCAGCATTTGCAAGACATGACTTTAATTAAGCGTTTGAAATGTAAGTACATGGTGCATCGACGCGCAAACTATTATCTACCATAAATTCTACACATGACTCTAGACCAGTCAGGGTAGAATTTTTTACTTTTATTAAAGAAAAAAAAAGGCTGTTTCATACGAAGTCAAGCTAAACGGACGAAAAATTTCAACGCTATGTATTTTTATTTATTTTTGATGTTCAAAGGATATTTTCATTTCTGTTTTAGTGGTTATGTCTTCTTGAAAGAATGAAATCTTATAAAACAAAATCGCAAAAAATATGTCGATTGTGATGTATGTAAATCAGTTTAAGATTACAAATCATCAAAGTTTCATTAGTATTTTGATGATGCAGAATGTCTCAATATTGCACTGTAATCAAAACAAAACAATACAAGCTAATATTACACAATACGTACCCACCTTCTGAACTTTTTTTCCGTGGTCTCTGAGGATGGTCAGCCCACTGCCAATGCGGTCCATGAACTCCGAAGAGACAACAAGCGCGGTGGGCGCCAGCGGGTCCATCACCAAACCGTCAGGAATTGCGAGCGACCTGGTGAACACACACTCATCAACAACTAGTAGGACACTCATCATCATCAACAACAACAACAACAACCACTCAAAAGTACGTAGTTGTAATAATAATAATGATCGTCGATCCAAAACTTTCCAAATTGGATTTTATTTAATCGCGTTTGTTTATATTCGAAAACTAAACAATTGATATAATATTATACTTCGTTGTTTAAGTGTATTCAAGTAATCTGTTTAATTTTAATTGATAATTTAATTAAATTAAATAACAACCCTTATAGTATCGTGCTGAGCGCACTGTGCAGACGCGTGCTTTACCCGCGACGCATGCCGATGTACTCTGCTCCCATATGAAATACTCGTTTCGGCTGACTGATCCGTGCTTCACAAGCAGGACCAAGCTTCCGAATTATAATTCATACATGCCGTTATGCACACTTTGTTAAGTATATCACTTATATGGCAGCTACGAAGTGGAATATGCAGCGTATTGGGAAGTGGGTCTGTGAGTTTTGGTTTTTGATTTGTATGCTGTACCTAAATTCCGTTATTCATTTGTTGGTTATATTCAAGGGGTGATAGTTGGACACACAGTGATGGAATACTATCACCCGGCTCCTGAATTGAGAATTTGAAGTTTAGAAGAATCTACTTTAGCGTTGTTTAAGGGTTTTTCTTCAATGTAGCCCGCAAAATTAAACATTGTTTTGCAAAGAAAGTTTGATTTCGCGGTACGGGTATGCCTAAGGCCTTAGGCGCCATCTCCACAAGCGAGAGCATCGCAGCGATAGTCTCACCGTGCCATCAAATTCAATAGAAACTCTATGAAGTATGACTATCGCTGCGATTTTCTCACCCGTGGTGAAGGCGCCTTAGGTTAGAGTTTGACAAGATCTCAACTAGTAACGATCAATTCGGAAACTGGGTAAATATGCACTTTTAAGTACTAGTATAATTTATTCATTCCTATTTTTCAAAGAGTGTACCGCAAGACCTAACAGGTCATAGTGTCGTAGCGGGACTAGACAGCATAATGCCTTTTGTTTAATAACATACTTAACACACTTTTGTCAAATACATCGACGACTGTTTTTGCATAAAAAGTTTTTTGCTTCAAGAATATCACACTTACATAAATGTACTTATGTAGGTAAATATATACTCATTACTTACTCATAGGTAGGCATGTGAAACTACTGTGCATTTGAAGTTCTTGTGAAACTTTCAAGCCTGAATAATAAAGTCTTATTTATAATATTTAGTATCAAGTGCGTCTTTCCAGTTTCGTTTAAGGATTATTGAACTATATTTTTTCCTGCATTGCAAAATGCACTACCTATTTTTTTGTTTACCTGAGTATGTATGTAGTTACTTACTTACCTATTATTGACAAAGAAAACATCAAGTCGTTGAACTTTGTTGCAAATATAAAATGCACTTTTACGCGCCAAATTTTGATATAGAATTAATTTTAGGAGTAAATAAAGATATTCTCTACTTTATTTTCATCTAAAACTATGTCTAAAACTTTATATTGTGGTATAGAGACCTATACCTAATAGCCTGAAGCAGATGCAAGCTCTTTCAAAGCCCATCCAAATACCAATAGATAAGCGTTCTTTGTATGTAACTAATTATTTTGAAGATATTATAGTGCTTCTACTATCTAGACCTTACGGTAAACTTTTAAGGGCTGATTTTTCAATCGACAGATAATTTTTATTCGTGATTTTTATTCTGACAGTTTTTGTATGAAAGAATTGTCAAAAACTCAAAATTATTCCTCCGATAAAATTATCTGGCATTGGCAAAATAATCATATTTAACGGTAACATGATACGGCTATTTATGACGTAAATGTCGTAAAATTAGTTTAATTTTATAATGACATTTAAATAAGTTGTCGGAGTTGTTTAATGAATAGAAGCCTTATCTTAATTAAGTTATACCTAATCAGTTCCCGTAACAAACTGATGTATACGGAAACTATTACTATTCAGCCAGTCGATTCTGTTAGTATTTCACCGTGAGAAGTTAGGTGAAGTGAGCTGTTATTACATCGGATGCTAGAGATTGACACTAATGACTGCTCACTTTAAGCTCACTTCACCCGAGTTAGCACGGTGAGATTTTTACAGAATAGCACTACAGTAGGTATTATGATTTATTTATAAAGTGGGTAAATACCATGTTCTGTATAATCAATAGAAGAATGCGTTTAGTATCATCTTACACTATTCTTTGTTACAAAACAGAAATAATTCGATTTGATACGTACAACAAAGTTCTTTATAACTCCAAATATCCCTCTATCGAGTTATGTGGTAATAATCAAAGACCATCTTTGACATAATAAACCTGCTTCGTTCCAACTAATATTGAGTCAGGCACTCGGGTGGGTGACGTCAATACATTCGTGGGATAAGTATTACCGGCGCGGGCGCAGGCAGCCATTATGATTCTATCTTTGCCACTTTTAGAAGATATTAATATGTTTTAAATTGCCAATATTTTAAGGGAATTCTATCTTTATGGTTTTCTCAGTTATATTTTTAAACACGATTAACCAGTAATTCTTTGCAAGTCATCTTGAAAAACCTATGTAGGTATGTATCTGCTTATTTGTACAGGATAAGTGTTTGGGAATTTAACTTTGACGTGTGAGATCTACGACCGGTTCTGTCAAGTGGATTTTCATAAAGGGTCGTCAATAAAGCACAGCAGTACTTAGCGGGTAAGGCCAAGTTTAGGCTTTAAAAATTGGTGACGCGCGCCATAAAGCCGAGTCTCCACCGAACAAAAGTTGCCAACTCTTGTGTTGTCCACACGTGTTGATGACAAAAGTTTCTGTAATCTCCTTGTGTTGGCAACAAAAATTGTAAACAAACGTTGGGAACCGTGTTTCTGTTTTTGGCGGTAAACATCAAAAGAATACGTTTGTTGCAGATATAAATTGGCTCTGTGGAGCTTAGTTGGAAATAAAAAGAAACATGTCTGACACGTGGACGAACGAATCAATCGAGTTGTTAATTGATTTATATCGCATACAAACCATACTATGGGACTCAAGTGATGAAAATGATAAAAATATGAAAAAGGATGCATGGAAAGCTATCAGTGATAAAAATGACGATAAAAGTTTCTGATTTGTCCATCTTTAATGCGGCCTGCTAACAAATCATCTCTTCTCAAACCATTTAATACTTCAATCCCTCCATGTACTTTTCTTCCTTTCAGGCTTGATCGTACCCAATACTTATGCTTCCGTATTTGCATAAAATAATATTATAAATTCTGCGGCTGCCTGCACAATGTCATCGTCGTTCGAAGACATTTTGCCGTGGAGACAGCTTGTTATCAACTAAAATGTTTTTCAAATTGTTGGCGACTCGGTGTAGACACAATGGAAACAAAAGTTGGCGATTTTCTGAAGAGTTGCAAACAGTTGGAAACACTGCAATTGTCAACAATTTCGGTGGAAACGCGCCTTAATGTATCACTATATATATTGCAGCTTTCAATATACTCTCCATGAGTTTTGCTTCATACAGACGTTCATATTTAGACAATGTGAAGAGCGCCATTCTATGTAGCTCAAATTGGTTTGTTTTCTAGTGTTCTAGATCAAGATCTGCTACACACACTTTTTATTGTACTCCTTTGTCTCTAATATTTTTAAGTTAAATGTTATGTATTTGCATGGTTACTGAAATCCCAATTTTAGATGATAATATGAACTGTAAGTGACTGTGCTGTTGAAGTTGGTGTGCTTATTATAAATAAATAAATATCGGTAAATAGTGTTCGTCTAATCCGTGGATAGCCTATTTCCATACTAGGTACCCGAGCTATAAATTGGATTTTCTTAACAAAAAGCCCAAATTGAACTGCGAATCGAATTCACGACTTCATAATCAATCTGATTTAAGATGATTTCTTTAAAAATCCCACACAATCGGGTTTTCCCTTTTTTTCTAAGAATATTTCTTTCAATGAATGAGTAAGTACTCGTATTCCTTTTTGTTATAAATCTTGACTTCCCCAATTTTATTAGTAAAGTAAGTGGTTGTCACTTTATAATTGAATCATTGTCTTCCTCGCGATTGACCTTAGAGAGCTGATTAACATGTTGGGGAAAATCTGCCGTCCAGGGCTACGCACGTTCTGCGTATTTATGACTAGACATGTTCAATGGAAAGGTTTTAGTGATATTTATTTTAATACTTAAATCTTTTTCTGTAGTTCCGGTTTACTATTTAAAAAATAAATAATTAAGTAGGTAGATACCGGCGCCACAGTCTGAAGTTCGCAAGCTAATCCAGCAAATTTTTCGCTTCCGGTAAACAAAGTTTTATAAGAAGTAAATAAAATATTACCGTACAAAACGGTAATAATTTATTTTCTTCTACAGGATAAATTATATCATAGCTTCAAAAATACCCGTAAGTAATTAGATGGAATAACTACATAAAATAAAATAAATGAATCACAAAATCTCAATATTTACATACCAAAATAATTTTCTTAACATCACGAAAAGCACACTCACATCACAAGATTAACACAAACTTTCGAATGAGCGCATTCTAAAATTAATTCACCTAAACTTGAACTGTATTACTGACCTTACTAGGCTCGAGGGCTCTCAACGTGACAACAAAACTTTGAACACAGCGCGCACACCAAGAGAGTGATCGAAAATGAAGCAAACACACGTGGGAATCGAATCGAATCGAATAAAACTTACACAAAAATTTGGTTCAAAGAGTCCCACCACCTCCTTGACATGAGGAAGCTATGATCTGCCATCGACAATCACCTCACAGATGAACAGGAAGACTAAACTGCGATTAGAAGCACGTAACTATAGTTTAACAGCGCCCTTGGTATCGGTTTTTGTCAATTGTTCATTGGAGCATTCGCTCAAAGTTATCTCAGATCGCGAGGACAGTCGGCACGACCGTTATGTATGTGGTCCAATACATAATAAACTTAGAATGCGGATTGTTTGGTTGAGATCCGACATTTGCTCTTTGTACTTTTGATCGAGACGTGGAATTATAGTGGTTTGCTAACGACGTGACATTAATTTTCAGAGCTTTTCTTTGTTGACGTTGTATGCATTAAAGATACTTTGTTTTTAGCCTATACTGTCCCATTGCTAGACAAAGGCCTCCCCCAAATCCTTCCAGGACCTCTTTTCTCTTTTTATAAGATACTTATTCTTAATCATTTGAAATTGCATGGAGGTGGACCATGCCAAACCCGGGATTAAAAGGGCCAGGAGGATATAAAGTGACGTCTATCTACCTACTCTATCCTATTTTCAATTATAGCTACACAATATACTATAATATAGTATATTGTGTAGCTATAATTGAAAGTTATTATTAATTTAATTATTATTAAGTTATTATTAATTATTAACAAAAAAACTATAATTAGGTATACCTAAACAATATTATTGTTTAGGTATAATTTAAAATAATTAAGATTAATGTTTAAATCGATATTTCGATTTAGGTCTTTTGTTTGATCATATCAAGTCATTAAAAAACCGGCCAAGCGCGAGTCGGATTCGCGCACGAAGGGTTCCGTACCATTATCTATAAAAATGGCAAAAAAATCATGTCTGTTGTATGGGAGCCCCCTTAAATATTTATTTTATTATGTTTTTTAGTATTTTTTGTTATAGCGGCAACAGAAATACATCATCTGTGAAAATTTCAACTGTTTAACTATCACGGTTCATGAGATACAGCCTGGTGACAGACGGACGGAGGGACAGTGGAGCGGGAGTAATAGGGTTCCTTTTTACCCTTTGGGTACGGAACCCTAAAAAAAATACTGGTATTCAGCTGCATCCGGTTAGACTGGAAGCCGACCCCAACACAGTTGGGAAAGGCTAGGCAGATTATGATTTCTAATCATGTCAAGTTATCAGTTATGTAATCAATCAAATCAAATCTAGAAAGCTATTATAAACATTGAATTACCTTTAAAAACACGTTAAGCTAGGAACTTAATTAAAATATTATAACGTAGCCAGTTCATTTGTGGCTAAATAATAACAGCCGCATGGGCCGATCGATCACGTTAAGCTACGCTTGCCGCGGTTGGTCCGTGGATGGGTGACCATCTTCACATACCAAGACCCCTCCGTGCCTCGGAAAGCACGTTAAGCCGTTGGTTCCGGCTGTCATTCGTGGATCTTTGACAGTCGTTACGGGTCGTCAGTAGCCCGAAAGTCTGACAACCAGTCTTACCAAGGGGTATCGTATTACCCAGTAACTGGGTTGTGGAGGTCAGAAAGGCATTCGCTTCATGTAAAATACTGGTATTCAGCTGCATCTGGTTAGACTGGAAGCCGATCCCAGCATAGTTGGGAAAAGGCTAGGCCGATGATGAACGTAATCCAGTTCAGCGTCACGTTATGGCTACGAACACAACCCAAGTGCGTTCCTACGAAATTTCTTGAAAAACATACATTACGTAATAATTTGGCAGACTAGGGTACGACTACGCAACACGTTTACCTAAGGAAATGATTATATCCCATGGGCATATCATATCATGCAAGGAAGTGAGTCCGTTCCATAGGGGATTCACACAGCGGCATGCGAACTTGAATTGAAGTATGTAATTACATAACGTAGTGCAGATTGCTTGTTACAGAGCCATACAAATCCTAATATTTGAATTGCAAACTTGTGTGCTATTGACTTGTTTTACTTGACATTGAATGCACAAAAGGTGAACTGAAGATTTCAACGACAAAATTCAGTCGAAGGACATTCCATTCTGAGTACGACTGTTTTACGTGGCACTTTATACATTCCAAAAATAACCCAGCCTTTGCTATCAGGTAAAAACAAATGACGACCACGTTATGTCAAGCTGTCATGTTTCACGTAAACAATTTGTTGAATGCTTGAACTCTATGTTTAACTTTTTTGTTGTAATTGACACTTCAGGCATTATTGTTTTTACGTTGCCATTGTTAAGTTTTTTCTGGGTTTACCTCAGGGGCTTAGGTAGAATGATGTAGAATGATCGGTCGGTGGGTAGGGCACCGATATTCGATCTTCAATCTGGTGCTAATTATTGTGATGAATTATAATTACGGTGTAGCTTTAGTTAATGAACAAGTTTAAGCTACTCCTGTCAAAGGACTTGATTAGGGTTGGTAGTGAGTTAGTAACTCATCATCCTTGAACACGTTTTATGATATTGTTTTCAGTATTATAAAGAAACACGTTCCAATTAATAACTGTAGATCTTTGAAATTTCCGGTTTGGTTCACAAAATCGTTAATCCATATTTACAAAAATAAAGCTAAAGCTTGGGTAAAATGGAAGATGTTTCAAAACATCTCGGACTATGAACAGTTTTCCATTTACCGATCTAGATTCCAAGTTGAGTGCAAAAATTGTTATAGAAAGTACATTACCTCCGTAGAAGACGGCATCCGGACTAATGTTAAGCATTTTTGGACTTTCATTTCCTCCCGCAAATCCTCTACAAGTTTCCCTACTATCATGCACTATAACAATCATTCAGCCAACAACCCTGAAGACATCTGTAATTTATTCTCAAGCTTTTTCAATTCGGTATATGAGCCGTCCACTTCAAGTCACAGTGTTTCACCGCAGTACGGAGATTACTCTGAAACCTGTTCTCTCCTTAGTAGCATTCAGTTTACTGCCGATGAAATATTAAGTGCACTAAAAGCATTAGATCCGTCAAAGGGCCCGGGACCAGATGGCCTACCAGTCGTGTTCATTAAAAAGACCGCCGTTAATCTGTGTGTGCCATTACAAATTATTTTTAATCTATCAATTTCACAAGGAGTCTTTCCCCAAGCTTGGAAACTCGCAAATGTGACTCCTGTTCATAAGTCGGGACCTAAACAGGATATCGAAAATTATCGTCCTATATCGATATTATCTGTATTTTCAAAGTTATTTGAGAGACTTGTCCATGATAAAGTTTATCCTCTACTGCATAATAACATTATCCCACAACAACATGGATTCGTCAAAAAAAGATCAACTACCACTAATCTGATAACTTTTGTTGACTATTTATTTAACAGTATGGATTCTCGCATTCAAGTTGATACTATATACACGGACTTCCAAAAGGCATTTGACAAAGTGGACCATCAACTGCTCTTGAGTAAAATTGCCTTTAATGGCATACGTGGCGACCTACTAAGATGGTTCTCTTCTTACGTTTTTAACAGATCTCAGAGAGTTGTGATAAACGGTTATAATTCTGCGACCGTAAATGTCACTTCCGGTGTTCCTCAGGGCTCTATACTGGGTCCTCTTTTGTTTGTTATGTTTATTAATGATATAAGTACGTGTTTTCAAAATTCTAAAGTATTGCTGTACGCAGATGATTTAAAAATTTTTAGGCCGATTATTAATCTACGCGACTGTTTACTGCTGCAGGAAGACTTAAATAGATTCTCTGAATATTGTGTTAAAAATAAACTTAAATTGAGTATATCCAAATGCCATTGCATTAGTTTTACTAAAAATAAAAAAATAATAAAATATGCATATTCCTTAAACAATATAGATCTGACTAGAGAAACAATAGTTCGTGATCTTGGTGTTCTGCTGGATGACAAACTCCATCTAGATGCTCATGTTACTAAAATTGTGAACAATGCTTTTCGTATGTACGGGTTTGTAATGAGATCGGCTCAGGAATTTAAACGTCCTAGTACTTATCTATATCTATTTAAAACTCTGGTTAGGTCTCAATTAGAGTACGGAGTCCCGGTGTGGAATCCCTTCTATGATAAATATTCTAACATGATAGAAAAAGTACAACGCAAATTTTTAAAGGCCATGCATTACCGTTGTTTTCGTACGTATGCATCTTACAGCGACTTACTAAATAAATTCAAACTTCAAAATCTTAAATCTAGACGTATAATGTTGGAATCGATGTTTCTGTTTGATTTATGTAACAATAAATTTGATTGTATAGATATAAGCAATAGAATAAGTTATGTAGTACCTAGAACAACTATATGTCGGGGTGTGCGCGCGCGACCGCTGTTTGCTGTAACCTCTTGTCGGACAAACGCGGGCTCGCGAGCACCCCTACGACGTCTTACCGCTCAGTTCAATAAAATTTTCCAGGGTATTGAGTTCTTTGCTGTTTCGGCTGGGAAATTTCGAAGTATTGCTCTTAAAACCATAGCAGAATTAAGTACATAACCATTTAAAATCATAGTTTACTATTCTTTCTCTTTTTACTTTTTTTTTTGTGTGTATGACTTTCAGTTTAGTTTTATTATTATTAGAGGTTAACATTTATCCATAATCTATGTACTTTTACATCGCACGATGTTCATTTTAGTTTAACTTTTTTATATTATGTGGAAAATGTTGTTGGTTGTACATTTATAATACCATTTTAGTTTTAAGTTCTTAGCGATATTGTAATGTGTAACCGTTTATTTTCCCAAATAAAATAAAATAAAATCTAATGCACTAACTTCAACTCGAGAATAGCTTAAGCATTATTTGCTACAACGAACAACAGCTTTTTTTGCACGACTGCAAAGCACGTTTGGAATAAGGAAAATCCTTTTAACGCAGATTCGTCGTCTGCCATTGAAATGTTTTTTCAATGGAATATTCGTGATAGGTATACATGACGAATAAATTAAGTTAATAAGTTAGTATAGTAATTGATCCACTTCAAAAACAGGAGAATGTTATCAATCAAATCGGTCGTATTTTTTTTAATCGGTTGTATTTTTTTTTATTTGTTACCTCAGAACTCCAAGGGGCCCGTGGCTAAATAATAACAGCCGCACAGGTAGATTGATCAGGTTAAGCCACGCTTGTTGCGGTTGGTCTGTGGATGGATGACCATCTTTACATATCGAGACTCCTACGTGCCTCGGAAAGCACGTTAAGCTGTTGGTCCCGGCTGTCATTCGTGGATCTTTGACAGCCGTTACGGGTAGTCAGAAGCCCGAAAGTCTGGCAACCAGTCTTACCAAGGGGTATCGTATTACCCAGTAACTGGGATGTGGATGTCAAATAGGCAGTTGCTCCATGTAAAATACTGGTATTCAGCTGCATCCGGTTAGACTGGAAGCCGACCCCGACATAGTTGGGAAAAGGCTAGGCAGATGATGTTACCTCAGAACGCCGTCATATAATAAACCGATTTGGAAAATTCTTTTTTTTTTTTGAACAGGTATATCATAGGGTGGTCCCATAAAAAATTAGTCAATATTCTGATCAGTGGTTTTAGAGTAAGCTTCAATAATACGTATTTTTTCCACTTAGGGCGGGTTGTTTCACGTTCACTTGACGCATGCGTACACGTCAAAAGTGGCGCTAACTACCGTCAAACTAAAAAACGCATTATTTCACAAAATTATGGCCTTAAAATCAAAATCAAAAATCAACATCAAAAGTCATTTATTCAAACTAGGCTGAGAATCAGCACTTTTCGAACGTCAAAATTACAAAAGACAGTCCCCCAAAACGCCCGCCCTTCACCACTTCCTAGTGCTTTCGCTGGCAAGAAGAAGTGGCGCAACAAACTCCCCAGCAGCACAGCTGTCTGTTCAGTTAGAAAATACTTGACTGAATACAATACAAAGTATGCAAAGTAATTAATATTACAAGACACAGGACACTAAATTAAATGAAATTATTTGCCATATGTCAGCTAGCAACGCCAATATACCAAGAAATACAATAAAAAACTATACGTACTCAAGCAAAAATTAATAATTGAAAATTAAATAAAAGCCTCCAGGTATGAAGGGCTTAACTTATGTCAAGTAATATCGATTACGTAATCGTTATTATTTGACGTACTTGTGTTACGTTACCCAACCGTTTGAAACCACCGGCCCTTAGTGTATGGTTTTGAGCAATGGGACAGTATAGGCTAATTTAAGAAAAAGTGCATATAGGTCTGATTCAAAGCATTTTAGCAAGCCTTAAATCGGAGGCAGCTAAAAAATTATGTGGTTTAGTATTAGTCGTTCAGCAGTGAGCAGCAGCTTTTGAGTATTACTATACTTAATCTAAGTTTTTTTTTGTGTTACTATTTGAATTTACTTTTTTATAAGGTATGATGGGGTTGACATATTATCCTTTTTGGACAAAAACCCTTTTTATAATTAAAAAAAAATAAAGATAAAGAAAGAAAAAGTGCACCTAATAAACATTCTAACGCTACTATCTCAGTGACTTCACGAACTTTTACGAGATACCAAAAATATAGTAGTTACCTAATCATTAAAATTGTATTGGTGAAGTTCAAAAGATAAAAGACACATTAAACAGAAGCGTCACGGCAATTTTTCTAAAAGATTAACAGCCCGGATTCCTAGATCCGTCCAAACGGTGGATTATTTGATTACGTCACCTTGGTGTTAAAAAGGCACAATGAATGCCATATTTTATGACCGCCATCACAAAATCTTATAAATTTTTTACGTTTCCTATTGCGATGTTATGAGGTAACCTAGACTGCTGCGTCATAAAAAAAAAAAAAAAATACAGTTTCTATAATTGAAGTGTCATTAATATTAGATCCTTACATATGAAATTGGCGTTTTGTCGAACTGGCCACTTTGATCTCAAATATTCTGAAGGAATTATTAAGGTAACTTTCATTCTTACAGAATATACGATACCTCATATTTTTTTTAAGTATGTAAAATGGCGTGCATAGATAAGAATGGTACATACTTTGATTGATTAAAAAATTATTTCATAAAAAAAAAAACCTTTTTCTTATAAAACGCCAACTTCATATGTAAGGCCCTTACTCCCTCATTGTAAGGAGGTCTGTGTCCTGGGAATATTACTTATAGGCTGATTATGTTGTATGCAATATCCGAATAGAATAGAATACTGTTTATTATGTACACCATATAAATTACAGACGTAAATATAGAAATTTTACAAAGGGTGACACAATGGGCGGTCTTATCGCTAAGAGCGATCTTTTAAAGACAACCTTTGGATGGATTGAAAAGGGAAGGAGAGACAAATAGTCTGTGGTGTACCATGTACACGATACAATGAAGTCAGAGTTAAAGGAATTCTTACAACATACAACTTTAATACTTTGGACTTTGCTTCGCCAATAGCCAAATAGCCGGGTCCACACCGGACGATCCATCGCGCTCCGATCGCGCGCGGCAGCAGCGCGATCCAAAGATGCAGGCGGTGTGGACGTGCCGCGCGCGATCCATGCGCACGTATTGGAGCGCGCGCTCCCTACCTCGCGCGATCCGTGTGCGGTCGGTTTTTGTGCCAGCCTCAAAGGTGCCTCAGTTGCGTGATGCGCGCGGTGTGGACGGTTGTGTTGGTTCGCGCGATCCACCTCGCCATGGACATCTCAGAAAGTCGCCGTTTGATATCGCTTTATAAAGAATTTAAATGTTTATGGGATCCCAAAGATTCTAATTACACCAATAGAGGTGTTAGAGATGATGCTTGGCGTCAGATTTCTCGTGAAATGGGGAATAAGTCGATCGAGAACCTAAAGAAAAAAATGCGATCTCTGGCGGGAGGCTACAGAAGGGAGAAACACAGAGAGAAGCAAAGCCGTATAACTGGATCCGGTAAGAAAACAAAGCTACTTTTTATCTGTAGGTATTAAAATTATATATTTTATTATAAGTAATTACATCATAATATTTACTGTGGATTTCACGTGATTTCGCTTTTTACATTTAAGCTGTTAGAAATACACGTGGTTATTTTAATGAGTAACTTGTTTATTTCAGGTGCTCAAGATACATATAAATCAAAGTGGTTTGCGTATGATGACTTCGACTTTATGGCGGATAAAAATGAACCCGGAACCACACGCGATACATTGGAACATGTGAGCTATTAGTTTACTGATATTCATTTTGCCAAACTATTGTATGGTTTGTAACAAAGTGTCTTGCTAAGTGGGACCGTATTGTAGTGGCATTTTCTGTTGCTCTTCTTGGTACGACGGCCATCGGTTGTAGCGATTGTGATGGCGGTTCATTTCGCCAGCTTCCAGGTATTACATCTCCATTCTCCTGTACTGTATCAAACGTTCCTGGCGATATAAAGTTAGGATTACTGCGTAAGTAGTTATATAGATGAACCGTTGCCAGCACGACTTTAGTCGCAGTTTCTGGTTCCAAAAGCATAGGTTTACGTAGGACTCTGTAGACAGAACTAAGTACTCCAAACGCGTTTTCAACTACTCTACGTGCTCTTGACAGTCGGTAGTTGAAAATTCTTTCACAAGAACCCCTTTCCCGTGTACCATCGTATGGTTTCATAGTATAATCATTAAGCTGAAAAGCTTTATCACCTAGTATATAATAGGGTACCTCAATTTTATAGGGAACTTGCAATATCTCCGGTGGAGGAATATTTAGCTCTTTTTTTTCAAGTTTTTTATATAAATTTGTGCTTTTGAACACGCCTCCATCTGATATTCTGCCTTTAGTCCCAACATTCACATACAGGAACCTATAATTTGCATCTACTAATGCAAAAAGAACAATACTAGGAAATAATTTGTAATTATCAAAGTCGTTGCCACTATTAAAAGGCGATTGTATAGCGACGTGTTTGCCGTCCATCGCTCCTATCACGTGTGGGAAATTCCACTTATTCTCGAATTGCTGAGAAACTGTACGCCATTCTTCTTTAGTTGACGGCACCTGAAAATAAAGGAGATCTTAATTATAATATAAAGCTGAAAATAAGAATAAGCAGTAAATAGTAATAATAATTGTTGTTACAGGTAGAATCTGATACGACTGAAGGGGAACTTGAAGTTAATACTACAGTGAGCGAAAACGAGAACAGTAACATTACTAGTGACACACAACCGGAGAGAGCCAACCACCACACAGATCAGAGTAGAGAGCAGAATGATCAGAATGCACAATCCAGTGTCCAAACAACAAACAAAAGAACAAAAAAAAGAAAGAAAACTACTTCTAATAATGCAGATGACATATCAGATGAAACTCTTTCAGAGGCTTTCCAACTTCTGCAACAATGTGCTCAGCCACCACAACCGGAAACTGATTCTTACATTGCTTTCGGGCAGTATATATCTACTGAATTGCGGAAATATGATGCAGTAACATTAGTTAATGTCAAAAATGCTATATGCCAAGTTATTTTTCAAGCTGACACAGGAAGATATGGGGATAGCAATTATGGATATTACACTAATTCATATCCTGGCACACCAATAGCATACACTTCATCACAGTCCCAGTCTCTACAACCTCAAAATTATCCAGCTCCAATTCCACAGACATCACCGTCTGCTCATCTAGCCTCCAATTCATCGCAGTCCTAGTTTCTGAAACCTCAGGATTATTCACTTCCACAGTCACCACCGAATTAAATAAGTACCTACCTATATCATGTTTTCAAAAAATAATTAATAATTGTAAACATGTTACTTCTTTAAATTATGATTGTAATACACTACTTTTTTATTGAGTAATAAAGTATGGTTTTACTTACCTTTACATAATCATTTAACAGGTCAATGATGGCTTCACAAACTTCAGGAATAATTATCGATATAGACTGTTTGGAAATGCGGAACAGATACTGCAAACTGACGTACGAATCTCCAGTTGCTAAAAATCTTAATGTTAGTAATAATCTTTCCTTCACAGTAATGGCATCTCTATAATTTGTATCATTCTCTCTTAGCTTGTTATTTAATAATGAACACAATATCTCAAATTGATTAGCATTCATTCTTGCAAAATTGTGTTCAACTTTATCTGACACTAACTCTGCGTACAGCTGAGTCCCAGATTCCAAGCGATTTTTGTAAATTTGTTTCACCCAAAACCGTCGTTTTCTTTTTTGTGATTTTTTGCGCAAGCATTTAAGCAAAATAAAAGTTACTGCTGCAACGGCAAGACGCCGCCGTTGTACGTGTGACTCCATATCGTACAAGAGTTAGACTGGCTGAATCACGGATCGCCTTAGGATCGCTTGGAGCGCATATTTGGGATCGCAAGTTTCCAAGAGTGGATCGGCCTAACACGATCCACGATCCACGCTCCGCGATCCTGGATCGCGGATCGCGGGATCAATGGATCGTCCGGTGTGGACCCGACTAATAACCACAACGTACGTAAAACCTTTTTCTTATATATTTTTTATGACTACGAGTATCTACTAACTATTAATAGATTCCTTATTAGGCAATGGAAAATTTGTCTACAGTAATTGTTTATTTACACATATTATAAATTAAATGTCTGTCTGTGTGATCGTATTTTTAAAATTGTATATTTATTGTCGCCATTTTGTAGCGAAAAAGAAAATAAATACGCTCTTCGCCACGGAAATACTTATAATTTAGTTAATTATTCCGAACATAAAAAGTATAATATAAAAAAATAATTATTAAAAAAGTAGAAAAAATATCACTCACAGAACGAAAACTGATACACAAACACGGCGGGTTATTCTAAATTAGAAAGAAACAAAGAAATAATTTAGTCATGTGTACCTTATGTTATATTTTTTTAAAAGCGTGTCTGTTACGCGACGAGATAATTAAGATTCGGTTGCAACCAGCCGGTCGATTCTGTAAAAATCTCACCGTGAAATCATAAGTGAAGTGAGCACTTAATAGTGTCAATCACTACCATTAGGGAATGACAGAGCTCACTTCCCGCTCACTTCATCTAAGTTCTCACGGTGAGATTTTTGCAGAATAGCACTGCTGATCCTAAAAACGAAGGCGTAATTTAAATAAGGCCGCGTTTAATAGGTAAGACTAAGTGAATTCACAGTTAAACAAAGCGATTAAAAAAAATCGTTGTTCTATTAAACTGCGCAACGGATTTTGATGTAGTTTTCACCATCATTTAGATAATTGATTCCGGAAGGTTTGTGTGTATAATAATACATAGCTTCTACCCGCGACTGGTTCCGCGTGTCCGCGAATTTCTTGTTCCCCCGACTCACCACGTCGCATCGTATCGCCCGTTTGCGCCATTAGGTTTTCGCTTACTGTTCTTTCTGACGATTTTTCTTTTTGCTCGGTTCCTAAAGATCCTAGTGTGATATTATATAGCCTTCCTCAAGAATTGGGATATCAAATGCAAAAATAATTATTCCAATCCGACTGGTAGTTCCAGACATTAGCGCGTTTAAACAAATAAACAAACTCTTTCGCTTTATAATTAGTAATATAGATATAATAAAGAAAGCTCGATGTTTTGTCAAACCGTAAAAGCCGTGCGAAGCAGGGGCGAGTCACTAGTTAAGTATAATTCATTAAATAACATTGACGCATTTCTCGCCTCTCAATTTTTTCCCCCTTTTTTTGTTTTATTCTTGCGGAAACCTGCCTTTGATGTAACAGCAATAGTTTTAAGTTTATCTCCAGTTCAGTCTCAGGTTATTAGACATAATTTAATTGATTGTAACAACGTACTATTAAGAATTTATTATGACGTGGGAAGGAAGATAATAATAGGCAGGATAACTACGAGTATTATTATTTTTATAGCACCTATGTTTTGGTGCCTGTACCCAAGTAACTTGGAAGAGGCCTATGTCCAGCAGTGGACTGCTATAGACTGAGTTGATGATGATGATGATACCTACGTATTTGTTCTGCAATTAAACCCTTTTTTTGGGAAATCCTCATGGATGAGATCACCCTTCGTCTGAGTAGATTGGAGCGTGATGTTGAACTCCTACCAACTAAAGGTCAACGCAGACGTACATACACCAGCACATCAAGCAACCCGAAACTGTCAAATTTTCCCAATGAACTTTGAACATTATGCTTTAGCGATAAGGTTGAAAATCTATTATAGAGATTTGACAGATTGTAGTAGCTTGATGTGCTGGCGTCTGTACATATAACGACTTTATGGTATCGCCTCAACTCAAGCCGTTCAGGATTCTTTGTATGTAACTCCACACTGCACACGCACATGAGTTTGTGTCGTCATTTCTTAGAAGATAGTTCTTAGATAGGAAATCTCGACTCCATCTAACTTATTTTTTTAATATGCCGCGTAAAAATCATTCAGATATCCTATTTAGAGAATAAACAATTTCATTTCTTTACACTTTTTAGCATCGTAACGGCATCGTTTTGGCCCATGTTTGCCATGGCGGCAGTGTTTATACGTGCGCTTTGACCATAAAACAACACAGCACACCGATGTGCAGGTTTACTTTAAAACAACGGCTTTAAGTTATCTGTAATTTCAATTCTGTTGTTACTTAAACTCTACCAGGACATCTCCTTCACCTTCTCTTGAATTGAGCAACTTTGGCAAAAGTACTTACACACATCTCGTTTTTAATTTTATCGCATCGCTTGCAGTGAACTAACTCCTTAAGGGGAATAACCGAGATTGATAACTAACCATAATCAACATTTCTACACCAATTAAAATTAAATAACCCGTCTTGCCTTAATTTTTATGTAAACACTCGTTTTGTGATCCCAAGATGGCATGGCTTCCGTGATTGAGAACGAACACAAGGACAACAAAATTGACGTTGCATTCTTTGTGACGTCATTTCTTGGTAAAAGTAATGAGAGGAAAGGTTTAAATGTACAAGCTGTGTACAAGGTATAAAGCTCGACATTTCTAGAATCTATCCTTGAGTAGGCGGAAAGTTCACCAGCCGGTTGATTCTGTAAAAAATCTCACCGTGAAATCATAAGTGAAGTTAGCACTTAATAGTGTTAATCCCTAGCGTATGACAGCTCACTCCACGCTCACTTTACCCAAGCTTTCACGGTGAGATGGTTACAGAATCGCACGGCATATACAGTAATGGTAAAACACTACAAAGAAATGTCACATGTGTTTTCTCGATATTTCGTTGATTGTTGTAATTATATTTTGCTACTGGCGTCGACATTGACATTGATGTAAAAGATTCGAGGAACATTAGTGATAAGTATTTTTAATGAAATGACATTTGTTTGCGGAAAGGTATTAGGTAAAAGTAATCCTAACTAATAATGTTATAAATGCGGAAGTAAGTTTGTTTGTTTGTTACGCTTTCACACTAAAACGGCTGTACGGATTTGGATGAAATTTGGCATATGGGTAGACCATGACCTGGAGAATACCTTAGCCTGGATCTCAAACGAAGTCGCGGGCAAGCGTGTCTATTTATTAATAGGTCAAGCAAGCCAATGTCAGCGCGGCGTAGCGGCCCGGTGACGACCACGGAATAGATGATTTATCTGTTGCGTGGTGACGACTCCTCCCTCGGTAAAGCGTCGTCGCAGACGCAAGAAACGATCAGAATGGCCAGTAAAACTAAAACAGCATATAAAACCTTCACAATTTTTTTAATGACTTATTTTCAATCTGAAATAGGTCAATTGAATTAAAAATCACTTGGGGTGTCTGAGGTTTTGCGCATTTAACGTTACACGTTGTATACATAGTGTCGTCACCAATTATTTATTAACTCAACATCACTATTATCAGGAATTTCCTAATTCAATAGTGCGTATTACTGAATAAGTATCTAATTGGTCACTATGATGACAAATTATAATCGTAATATTGACAGTTATCTGAACAGCTGGCCATTTAGCACGTAGCAGCGTATTTATCTTTTATTATATCTCCAAACTAAAGCGTTTGAGGCCCAAGACTACGAAATACCTGCCTAGTATCGGCATTTAGAAACCTGTGCCCTGATAAGAGATAATCAGCTATCAGCTTGGTTATTATTACGTTACTACTGTTTCGTAATAATTAATCATCAATATTTCGTCATTGTCTGTTAGTACAGTCAAAGGCAAACATAGATAAATGTACAAACTGAGGTATTATCACACGTCATATTATATCAAAAGTTTTTTCAAATATTGATAGATACTTATACAAGGTGTAACTTAAATAACGCACAACCTCTTAAGGGGTCATTGTACTCATCATTATGAACAACTTTTACTATGGGACCAAACATGAAATCGCGAAAAAGAAATCAGCTGTTCCCTACATTTTGACGAGTTATACGAACATAAATGTAGGGAACAGCTGATTTTTTTTTCGCGATTTCAGGTTTGGTCCCATAGTAAAAGTTGTTCATAATGATGAGTACCATGACCCCTTAAGAGGTTGTGCGTTATTTAAGTTACACCTTGTATAATAATTTCAAAAGATAGTTTAGGAGACATTTTTTCTTTTGCAATTCGTTAAATGGACCTATCGATATTATTGTTGCCCTTGACTGTACACGCATGCTTACAGTATACTCATGGGAAATTATAACAATGCGACATTTCAATTAATGGTTTGTTTTGTATATTTCATAGCATTTTGTCTACATTCCATACATGGTAGGTATATTATTTACTTTCGTATTTTCGTGCGTATTTTAAAGAGTTCTGAAAGTCAATTCTCGCAATAAAAACGTTCAAAATCTAATCGCAATATCATCTCAGCGATAATCGATGTCAAAAACTTGTCGAAAATGTAAGGAAATTAGAGGTATTTTTGACATGTTCAGACTGAGATTAGAATGTGAACGTTCGAGTTGTCCCTTTGATGTTTATTATTGCTTTGGCTATATAACAAAAGAGTTGGGGTTTTATGAATTATGAGATATCGATAAAAATGTACCTACCCATAACCATATTTAATTAGACGGCACGGTTGGCGTAGTGGTTAAGCTATTGACTGCTGCGCTGCGTGTCGCGGATTCGATTCCCGCACGGAATAAATATTTGTATGACCCATAAGTAGTTGTTCCGGGTCTGGCTGTTTGTGTATGTGAGTTTAACCCTTAAATGCATGATTTATTTTATCGTATTGCAAAAAATGCTATTGTATAGGTATTTGTCTATAGAATTTAGACAATAAATATATAATAATTATACAATAATATTAATATTCATAGAGTATATATATTGTTTTGACAAAAAGAGGTGCGTTCAGAAACTCACAGCTATCACAATCTTAAAAAAATAAAATGACGTGCTTTGTTGCCAAATGGCAACATTATGCATTTAAGGGTTAAATGTTTGTAAACGCACCCACAATACAGGAGAAATTCCTAGTGCGGGCCAAAGTTTTAATAAAAAAAAATGTATAACTACATACGTGATACGTGTCGTGTCTACGAGTAGATCCACTTCTTCAGGCTAGGGGTGTACGTACCCCTTAGGGCCGTACTCAAACATAGTCAGCCTTGGAAACTGCTATGTACCTCATCATCTGTCTGCCTTTTCCCAACTATGTTGGGGTCGGCTTCCAGTCTAACCAGATGCAGCTGAATACCAGTATTTTACATGGAGCGACTGCCTATCTGACCTCCACAGCCGTTACTGGGTAATACGATACCCCTTGGTAAGACTGGTTGTCAGACTTCCGGGCTTCTGACTACCCGTAACGACTGTCAAAGATCCACGAATGACAGCCGGGACCAACAGCTTAGCGTGCTTTCCGAGGCACGGAGGGGTCTCGGTATGTGAAGATGGTCACCCATCCACAGGCCAACCGCGGCAAGCGTAGCTTAACCTGATCGATCGACCTGTGCGGCTGTTATTATTTAGCCACGGGCCCCTCGAAAGTACTTTGTACCTACTGAACAATAAACGTTTGCAAGCTGATAATTCCCTAGCTCTTTGAACTAATTACTTACAAGTTGTTTTATTGTAATTTTCCTTTGTAGTCCATTGGGAGTTTTATTCGTTCTACTTAGTGCTAACATGATTCATACTGAATTATAGACCAATTATACCTAGCATTGTTTATTGATTCATGCTAGAAATGATAAATCCCCATCAATAAACCAGCTGTGATAGGTATTTCCCTGAACGTGGGATTATTTTTTTAATTAACTCGTGTACCGTTTAAAAACGGTTAAGTTAATGGAAATAATATTAGGTAATTGGTGTTAGGTATTCATTGAACATTAGAAATGGAGTGTATACATCTCTGGGAAAAAAGGCGTGGTTTATCTTATTATAAACTAAGGTCATTTTGTAGACATTATTGGTTGCTTTAAGCTAAAAATGGGCTATAGCAATGTTTTAAATTGAGCTGTAGAATTGGACGGGAGCCTGGATTTCATGACAGTTGCTCCAAGCAAAATTTTGTTTGCAGGTGTTCAGGTGATCTCTGCAATTCAGGATACCAATAAACATTCAGCCGGTCGATTCTGTAAAAATTTCACCGTGAAATCATAAGTGAAGTGAGCACTTAATAGTGTTAATCCCTAGCGAATGACAGCTCACTCCACGCTCACTTCACCCAAGCTTTCACGGTGGTTACAGAATCGCACGGCAGGTATATATTCAGGGTATTCAGGGTATCTTAAATCTATTTGTTAAAACTTAAGGGAAAGGGTTTAGCCCAGATTCGTCTTCGTATAGTATCTTATCTTATCTTTAATCTTTTTGCCAAAAGAGAAATGGTTTAGCGTACGTTTCTTTTCTTATTTATTAATAAAATATACATGCACGTCACAGACAAATACTCGTAGATTCTAAATTATTATAACGGCAAGTCGACATGTTCTACTTAAACTGGTTTGTGGTAATTTCTATAGGGGAATTTTGTTTTGGCGTGGAATAATACCGCGACATTACCAATTTAATTGATTGATAGTTTGTGGTATAATTATAGAATGTCTTATAAAAAACCCATTCCCAGTACTTTTACCGTTTGAAAACCATTTTTGTACAGACGCCAGCACATCAAGCTACCCGAAACACAGCTGGATATCTCAAGAACTACTAATACTATCAACTTGAAATTTGGAATAGTTTTAGATGACGTTTGCCTAACTATTTTGCAAATAAGAAGGTTACTAAATTAATAAATATAATATAATAAATAAATATGGTACTGATAGAACGCGTACGCGTACGCGCACGCGTTTTAATGGGCGATAGTCTGGTTTATACAGGATGGGTATTAATGAATCCTCAAGAATTCAGCTAGGGGTTGAGTAGTTTTTGAAAAAATAATAATAAAAAAACATCCTTCCACACCTTAATTGCCTCTGCTGGTTGACATTAATGTATGAGAGAATGTTTTTTGTATTTTTTTCCAAAAAGACTTCACATGGGAGTTTACTTAAATTCCCCCTAGCTGAATTCCTGACGGTTCATTAAAGTCCATCCTGTATTTATAGTATGGTATATTATAACCAGTCACCAAAAGGTGTTATAAACAATCATTATAATAATTATTTCCATCTACAAAATGTACCTGCTGACGTAATTCAAGTTATTTTTCATAATGTTCAGTCTTTTCATAAGCATGCACCAGATATAAATTGAGATTCTATTGTCAAGACTTCTCATATACCTAGATCTTTTTGTAGAAAAATGGAGTGCGGGGAGTAATGATAATATCACATTACGAGGCATTGGCGAAATAGCAAGGATAGACGGTCCCTTGAGTAACCACGTAAACCGAGGCTCCATTACTATTTGTGATGCCTGACATCAGGAGGTGGTCATTGTCAACACTTAAAGTTACAAATGTTCATATTATATCCGTCTATACAACGTGTAACTTTAAATGCGCAAAACCTGAAAATAGTTTGATCAGAATAACGAGCAGAATGAATTGAACCACTTTTTAATATAGGTCACATTTTTCAAAAAATCTTCATTAAAAACGTTGCCGTGTCTATTTAGGTATTAATAGGTCAAGCAACCCAATGTCAACGCGGCGCAGCGGCCCGGTGACGACTCCTCCTTCGATAAAGCGTCGTCGCAGACGCAAGAAACGATCAGAATGACCAGTAAAACTAAAAAAGCAGCAATTTTTTTAATTACTTATTTTCTCTCTGAAATAGGTCAATTGAATTAAAAATCAGTTGGGGTGTGTGAGGTTTTGCGCATTTAACGTTAGACGTTGTAGATCTCCTAGTCCCTACAGATGCGGCAATAGATTGTCGATACAGCTAGCAAAGCATTTATAAGTACTCCAATCACTCCACTGATTGTGGTCATCATCATCTGCGTAGCCTTTTCCCAACTATTTTGGGGTCGGCTTCCAGTCTAACCGGATGCAGCTGAATACCAGTATTTTACATGGAGCGACTGTCTATCTGACCTCCAGAGCCCAGTTACTGGGTAATACGATACCCCTTGGTAAGACTGGCTGTCAGACTTTCGGGCTACTGACGACCCGTAACGACTGTCACAGATCCACGAATGACAGCCGGGACCAACGGCTTAACGTGCTTTCCGAGGCACGGAGGGGTCTTGGTATGTGAAGATGGTCACCCTTCCACGAATCAACCGCGGCAAGCGTAGTTTAACCTGATCTATCGACCCGTGCGGCTGTGGTAGGAGACTTTAGTGTTGATTTTAATAAGCACCCGAATCACCTAATATCTTGCTATTTACACAGTAAAGGCCTTTTAAAATTATTGAGCCCAGAACGATAGACATGACTACTATCGATAACATTTTTACTAATATAAACTGTTTGCAATGTAGAGCGGCTGAAACGTTTTTCAGTCACCATAAGCAGTTGTGACTAAGATTTGTAAATTAACAATAAAAATATAATAGTAAAGTACTGTCGGCTGTTTGCCCTTCCACCTGTCTGCCTGTCCGCCCATCCACCTTTCCAGCTGTCCGTCTATCCTACTTTTGAAGGACTGTACGTAAAATAAAACATCCAAAATATGTATTTATATATGATAGTACGGATCCCTCGGTGCGCGAGTCCGACTTGCTCTTGGCAGGTTTTTTTTATTGTAATGTGCTTTTTGTTTGTGCAGAATAATAGTACATTGTTCACCGAGAGGAGAAAGTGACCGATTACCGTCGAGGGTGTCGTTTGAAGCCCGAGCCGTAGGCGAGGGCTTTAAAACACCCGAGATCGGGAATCGCACTTTCTCTCGAGTGATACATAGTGCTTTATACTACACCTACGAGGAAAATAAAAAACGAATTCTTTATTTTACTTTCTACGAAAACTGAATCCTCAAACAACACACAAATTGGAAATGGCGCCAATGGCGTCTGCAATTTTCACATGTTCTTTTTTCAAATTGTTTATCCTGCCGCCGCAGGGTCGCACTGCTAGCCCGACACCATCCAACACACAGCTAGTGGCCAGTGTCATTTTGCGAACTTGGAGATAAAAACTCACTGTAAAAACTTTTTGGCTTTTGATATTTAGGTTACCGGCGCATAGTCTTACCCAAAATTAAAAAAGAAAAACCACGTAAGAAATGGATTTTCATACACTTTTCTCTCCCGCTCAGATGCGTTTTCTCCCCGCATATTTGTTCGATATGCAATGACGTACTTTCTACCGTAAATTTGATAAAGTATCAAGGTACTTTCCAAGCAGGTGTAGTATAAACACTTTTTCTTTCTTTCTTTTTTCTTTGTTCATTCTTTAATTTTGGTTTTTGTAATACGGTTAGTGCAGCAGCTTGGCTTTCTGCACTAGGTTCGTGGGTTCGATCTTATTTATTATGATGACATGAGCAAATACTGAAATATAGTTTTTAGTCCGTTGTAGTCTGCAGTTTTATGAAAAACATAAGTTAAGATTGATTTGACATTTACTTTTCGACTGCTAAAGTGTATATAAGTATTGTTTTTTTTTTTCAGTATTCAGGATTTGAAGGCCTGACTAAAGTCTCTTCAAAAATAAATCTGTTACTCACTCGGAATCTTCCGCTTGCGCGTGCGCAGAGTCAAGCACTATGTTTTGTTGCGGTTCTATTGTTGTAACTTTGTCAATTGAATTGTTCACCAATTCTACATCCGGACATTTAGCAACTTGTGACATTGTGTTGTTCGCCGAAGGTATTTCGACACAATTCGTCGCAGTTCCTCTCGGTACCGGTGTTTGGGTGTCAAAAGTTTCATTTTGTACACAACGCACCAAGGACGCTAATGTCGATGGCTGTTTGTCAGCACACTCCAACTGAATCTTTGTCCTGAACGAGATTCTCCTCCAAGACATCGCGATTATAAATAAAACTCAATTTTTAAACAGCTTTTTAACTATTCCTGTCACATTTGTAATACTATTTATTACTATTTGTTTGCATTGCAGGTGTTATAAAACATTCATGTTATTGTTATTGAACTATACGGACCGGCGACACTTAGCTATGCGCACCTTGGACGTGAACTCAGTAAACACAATAAATAATAAAATAAAAAAATACGGAATGACACAAAAGTATCGCGCGTTATCAAATATAGAACTAAATAGCAAATTGGGAGAGGATGAAGTTATCGGGTCATATCGTACCCCGCCAGACACGACAGTTAAACGGTTTCATCATTGCGTATGGCCCATCAGTGTCATTAGTTAACCTATAATCGTTAAATTGTAATTATTTGTAGTTTGTTGTGAAGCGCACATACCTCGGTTAGTTGCCGACTCGGTGACAGGGGCACGATCGTGTTGAAGGTACACTAATGACTGATCACTGTGACTATTGCTTGCTGCACTCACAGGTATTCCACGGTATTATTCTTTGTGTCTTCACTCTGACCCCACTGAACATGATATCGCGTTTGACAATATCACCGATCGCGAGTACCGCGGTATTTAAACGAAAGAACAAAAAAACGTGTCCCCACAGCCATCGAAAACAACTGTCTGTCATTCAATACGAATCGTAGCGTGGGTATACGCATAAATTAACATATTTACTTCGAATGGCAAATAATGTACAGTATCTAAGTAACTCAAAGTGCTGGAACGTCATGACTTGCTGAGTAATTTTAGGAAAGGGTTTTCCAGTTCTATGACGTGGTGGAGTGTAACAAGAGGACGTAGTATTAAGATCATAATCTATTGTAGCAGCGCCTGCGTCGAAGTTACATTGCTATAATCAACAGTGAAGCAGTCAGAGGAAAAGTGTGTTGGTAAACAAATACCTTATCAAATCATAACGCACCTTACGTCTAATATTCGTAAGGATCAAAATTGAATGAGTGAATGTTCAACTGTATACAGGGTGGCCATACATTTTGACCGCGTATGTATTGCACAATTGTAGGAAACTACAATTTTTTTTAATAATTGACGAAAATTTTCAACGCCCTTTGCGTTGATATTTTTCGTCGGTCCTGAATCATGCACTGAATCCACGGTAACAGGTTGCACGCAGGTGTGAAAAAAAAAACCAAATGATTATGGAAAAAATATACAGAGCGCTGGGGTAGTCTGTATATTTTTCCATCATTTTTTTTTTTTAATAATAATAATAAATAAGTTTATTTACTGAAACAGACAGATTGTAGTAGGTAGGCAATTACATGAGTAAGTTTTCGGTTAAAGGTCCTAAATGTTTTCATTATTTAAATAAGGTAAATACGTAGGTTTTCAAACGCATATACATCGTACCATTTATTGTGACTCACTATTCAGTTTACTTTAGTGAAGTAGATAACCACTAAGTATATATACTTAGTTGTAATTTATTAACACACTTGTGAGTGTAACACCTCTTATTGGCGGTATTAATGTACTCAATAGTTATATACTTAACACTTAAACGTTATTTAACAAGATGCAGATGATAGATTTGCACAAGATGAATGGCCAAGATATTGTACAAATAGATAGATTGTTTCTTTGAAACGTTTACAATACATATCATAAGCTAAGCAAGAATTAAACCCAATATACATAAAGGTACTTTGAGTGGTGGCGCCTTTATATATATTGGGTTTGGGGATAAACGCACACGCAGAACAAAAATGCATTTTGAGATTACCTAATTAGTACCTGCAGTCCACCGTAAGTACACGGTAACAATTTCACACTGACAGGAACTTTATTTCGTAGCAGCAAGGGCGATTATGGTCAAGTTCAAATGTGTTCAAATGTTACTTCTGACGTTTGGTGGACCGTACTCACATGCGTAAGGGCCCTTTCCCACGGCATGATCCCGTTTTTTGTAGGTACGGTTTTTTGCAGGATCCCGTAGTAGTTTAAATATACATATTCACACAAGCATCCTGTTTTCCGGATACTGCAAACGGGATGCTTGTGTGAATATGTATATTTAAACACGTACACTACTAAACGGGATCCTGCAAAAAACCGTACCTGCAAAAAACTGTATCTTGCCGTGGGAAAGGGCCCTTATACTTATAATAGTGGTTTCAGAACACCGGTTATCCCCTAAAAGGTCCAGGCGAAGCAGTAAATGAAGAATTATGGTGCAACAAATGAAGTATAATGTGTGAATATATGATGATGTCGATTTGATGAAGCAGTTATACAAAAGAGGATTACTATAACATTTTAAAATCAAATGCTAAAAAAACAAGTGTCAAATTGTTGTGAAAAGCTATTTTCATCACACTTACTCGAAAAGTGCATTTACAGGCACTTTTGAATTATAGTATCTATTTATAAGTTAGTGCTTCCGGATGATCGGGAATAGATTGTACAGAATTTGACTATGAGCAGCTGGTTATTGATCCAGCAGTGCTATTCTGTAAAAATCTCACCGTGAGAACTTAGGTGAAGTGAGCTCTGTTATCCAATTAGGGAATAACAGAGCTCACTTCCTATTAGCTAGGGATTAACACTATTAAGTGCTCACTTCACTTATGATTTCACGGTGAGATTTTTATAGAATCGACCGGCTATATCTATGCAAGCTAAACTACCATAGCGTCCGATCATCATCATCAAACATACTTAGGTATCAAATATGTATATAATAAGCTTCATATTACGAGTATTTGACTATTATAATATTTGTCAACTACCTTATTATTTTTTATTTATTTATTTCGTTGTTGGTATTTATACCAGTAAATTATTTAATTAGTAAATAATATTGCTCTTACGTTTCACGTTCAAAGCCATATGAAAGTACAGATGCCGGTAATTAATTGAGTGGATATATGAACAACGAGGAAATCTGTTGTACAGACGCCAGCACATCAAGCTACCCGAAACTGTAAAAAAATCACAATCAACATTGAACGTAATGCTTTAGCGATAAAGTTGAAAATCTATTGAAGAAATTTGACAGATTGTCGTAGCTTGATGTGCTGGCGACTGTACTTATTGACGTAAAAGTAGGCACAGTGCAAATAATAACTTCGTCTTTTTTATTTGCATACTGGCTCAGTTCCTGGTACTTACTTTTTTTTT
Source organism: Eremobia ochroleuca (assembly GCA_949629135.1). Lineage (NCBI taxonomy): Eukaryota > Metazoa > Arthropoda > Insecta > Lepidoptera > Noctuidae > Eremobia > Eremobia ochroleuca. The sequence continues at coordinate 11,871,915 of OX451387.1, forward strand.
ACAATGCAACGGTTTTATGTAAACATCCTTCATAGGGAATAATAACGAGATACATTATGAGATACAACTTTGTATAGCAAAGCTCATTTTATTTAAGGCATTGGTAAAAAACCTGTTACATGACTTTTATGAGATCACTTGATCACACTTATAAGGGACCTTCCTGGCTAAATAATATCAGCCGCACGGGTCGATCGAAGGTTAAGCTACGTTTGCCGCAGTCGGTTTGTGGATGGGTGACCATCCATTACATATCGAGTACCCCTCCGTGTCTCGGAAAGGATAACGTCCTTTCTTCTCGAAAGGATAACGTCCTTTCTTGTCTCGGAAAGGATAACGTCCTTTCTTCTCGAAAGGATAACGTCCTTTCTTGTCTCGGAAAGGATAACGTCCTTTCTTCTCGAAAGGATAACGTCCTTTCTTGTCTCGGAAAGGATAACGTCCTTTCTTGTCTCGGAAAGGATAACGTCTTCCTTTTAGCCGTTGGTCCCAGCTGTCATTCATAGATCTTTGACAGTCGTTACTGGTAGTCAGAGGCCCAAAAGTCTGACAACCATTCTTACGAAGGGATATCGTGTTACCCAATAACTGGGTTGTGGAGTTCAGATAGTCGCTGCATGTAAAATACTGGTTCTGATTCAGCTGCATTCGGTTAGACTGGAAGCTGACCCCAACATAGTTGGGAAAACGCTAAGCAGGTCTTGATCACACATGTCCGTACCTTCCAGTCTCTTTCATTTAGATTGTCGCGTAAAAATAATAGACTCTCTACTTGTAACTAAAACAAAAACCTTGTTAGGTTTTACAGCCGGTCATTTCTGTAAAAATCTCACCGTGAAATCATAGGTGAAGTGAGCTTGAAGTGAGCAGTCAATAGTGTTAATCCCTAGCATTGGTCTACTGAATCTCACTTCACCTAAGTTCTCACGGTGAGATTTTTTATAGAATAGCACTACAGGACTTCCTATGGGATTATACCCAGAACTACATCATCATCATCATCATCATTTCAGCCGAAAGACGTCCACTGCTGGACAGAGGCGTCCCCCAAGCATCTCCACTTCGACCGGTTCTGTTTTTTCCGCAAACAGCGGATTCCTGCGGCCTCCACAAGTTTATCGGTCCACCTTATAGGAGACCTTCCAACGCTAAGTTTTCCGGTACGCGTTCGTCACTCCAGTACCTTACGGCCCCATCGGTCATCTGTTCTGCGAGCAACGTGCCTTGCCCACTGCCACTTAAGTTTGGCAATTCTTCGGGCTATGTCGGTTACCTTTCTTCCTCTGGGGATCTCTTCATTTCTGATTCGATCACGCAGGGAAACTCCAAGCATCTTCATTACCCCTTGAGTGACTTGTAGCCTTATAACCAGAACTTCACAGTAAGCAAACGAGTTCACTAGAACCTAGGCCAACAAGACGGCAAGATTGCTGATATCTGCATGAATCATCATGGATAATACAGTGATTCAATGTCAATTGAACACTACCAACAAGAGTTCTATTAGCAGGCCGGCCAGTACATTTCGGATATTCGAAGAAAATTAAAACAACCTTGAAGATCTCTTCACTCGGGCAAAGTTCCCCGAAAATATGACAAGGTCTTATTTGTGTGGTAAGTAATGTTACAAATAAATAGCAAAAAACCTAAACGTTATCTTCTCACGAGTGTCTCATCAATAGGTACAGTAATCTATTTATAACTTTAATAATTGGTTTATAATTTTTATCATTTGTTTAGATGTATAAGTATTCGGGCCAATTTTAGGTTTTTCATACAAACAAAATCCCCATCTTCAACCCCTTAAAGGTCGAATTTCTAAAAACCCCTTCTTAGTGCTCCCCTACATAATAAAAGGAAGCTGTGTGCAAGATTTCACGATCGTAGTCTCAGTAGTTTCGGATGACACACATCCGAAACTACTGAGACTACGATCGTGATATGTCAGTCAGTCAGTGAGTTTCTCCTTTTACGAGTATATAATAATAATATAGAAGAAGATAGAGATCACTGTGATTTGGACAGTAATGCAAAATCAGAGGTGAAATAACTGTGGAAGGACTGTAAGTACTTTTATGTACCTAAACAGCCATCAACAAATGACAGTCTGTGGGTGCTAATAACTTCTATTCCAGATTCTGTATATTTAACCCTTATTTCCTATTGATAATATTTTCACATAAACAAATATTAACTTTATGTTTAGAGTAAATGGCTAAGTAGTGGGTACTATTGAAAACGTAAAAAAATTGAAATTGCAACGCAAACCGAAGTTAATGGCTGAGTAAGTGTTAAAGTTACTTTTCCGAAAACGCGTATTTGTTTAGATGTTTGGAAGCTGAATCGCAAATGCAGGATAAACATGATTTCATGCGCAAAACCTCAGGCACCCCAACTGATTTTTAATTCAGTTGACCTATTTCAGAGAGAAAATAAGTCATTAAAAAAATTGTAAGGGTTTTATGTGCTGTTTTAGTTTTACTGGTCATTCTGATCGTTTCTTGCTTCTGCGACAACGCTTTATCGAGGGAGGAGTCGTCATCGGGCCGCTACGCCGTGCTGACATTGGCTTGCTTGACCTATTAATAAATAGACACCGCAACGTTTTTAATGAAGATTTTTTGGAAAATGTGACCTATATTAAAAAGTGTATTCTGATCAAACTATTTTCAGGTTTTGCGCATTTAACGTTACACGTTGTAGAGTCCGTATCTCGCGTGCGACGACAAACAAGTACTTACCTACATAGTTACGAGATCATAGGTTGTCAATTGATGTTTCCTTATAAATAAGGAAATCGTGGAAAAACAAACAAAAACATTAACGTACCTATAACTTATCTAATTAATCTGATTAGGTAATCATAACAAAATAATATAAACAAACTAAAATACCAAATATTCAGAGGAAAAAACCACCTCTAGTCTGTGTTTACCTGTTCGTGATGTAAGAATTAGTAAGTAGATAGGTATCTGCCTACACCCACCTAATGGAAAAGGTACTCTTATCTTGTAGCATCAATAACATGCATCATGTATTGTGAACAGGTGCGAACCTACCTTGAGAACATACTGCTCAATGTGAGAGGAATTTTATAAGGTAAATGCATTCAAATGGTCGTCGTAAGCATGCAGCCAACGCGCCTCGCAACGATATTTAATGTATAATATTACAGTCCTAAAGGAAAGCGACAGAGTAGCCCGCAAAAATTCAAATTTTCTAACGTTTTTTGCAAGTTTACTATTTTTATAACTATTTCATGAAGTATCAATCAATAGGGTTTTTGAAGTTCGTTTTGAAATTTTAATTTCTCGGGCAACTCTCAGACAGCATGGCTGTTCTGCAAACGCTGAACAGTTATACAGTCGACTCTGGGCTAATATACGAGTGCCACCAGCGCCTCAACCAGGTAATCTCAATAAAACAACCATTCATTGAATCAAAGGACACAGCGGTTCGCTAGGCAACGATGCAGCCGACGAGCTTGCCAGAAGGGGGTCGAGCATGGCACCGGTGGGGCCTGAGCCCATCGTGCCACTCCCTTTCGGGTATTTACGCACTCTGGTAAGGAAACGCATCAGAGACCAACATCGACGACAAGGACGCTAAGGAAGCACTTCCCGCAATGGATATCCGTCTCACGAAACAGGTTCTCCGTCTAACTAAACAAAAGCTGCGTACGGTTCCTGCAGTTTTAACTGGCCACGGGTCATTTACTAAACACCTCTTTTTCATAGGAGTAACAGACAGTCCGCTGTGCAGGGCCTGCATGGAGGATGACAAGACAGCGGCACATGTGCTTCTAAGCTGCCCGATGGTCGCCACGTACAGGGCAAAGTACTTCGGTAACCCAGGTACCCTACGTGAGACGGTCAGTAACAGCAAGGCGTTGCTGGCCTTCCTTGAGGAGCTGGGGTGGAGCGAATAATCGATTTTCCCATACGTACGCAAACTACGCGCATTGACGTGGAGTTGCGAACACCAGCCTGTATTACCTACCCTGGCGCTTCCCCCTCAAGGTTTCGCTTTCTGATCATGGATTTGTTTGTCAATTTCGGTGATTATCATTAACATTAAGATACTGAAAGTAGGTAGGTTTACCTAAGGGTGCGTTTCCACTGAAGCGGAGCTGGGCGGAGTGGAGCGGAGACGTGTAGGAATCGTCCAATCACAGACGAGAAGAGTGACGCGATGAGGATTTCAACCATTGCGATTAGTCGATTCCTACATGTCTCTGCTCCGCTTCGCACAGCTCCGCTTCAGTGGAAACGCACCCTAAGTGAGCCTAAGTCTGTTTGTCCGATGCGAAGAATACATCAAGAATTAACCGCAGACTGATCCAAATCAATGTTACCTGTCACAGACCTTGTATTTACAGACTGTTTATATTCAATACATCACACACGGTCTACCATACTTACCTACCTATTCACTGTATTCCCCTATTAAATAGAAGGTGAGTGATACAAATGTGTGCTCATGAAGACATGATCTGCGCCTGACCGCACAGTGGAGCGGCTGTGAGGCGGCCATGACACCATTTCTCATTTCACAGATAAGCATAGATGAAAAATAGCGATAAGCAGTTCCGTTTTAGTAATGTGGTAACTACACTCACTAAACATGACCCCTGTATGGACAACCCGAGTACAATGTTTGTACGCGTTTATTAATGGCAACAACAATAGGTGTTCAGAGTTCCAATTGTCTACACTAGATAATAATCTCATCTCATTGAAAACAATATTTCAATAGTGATCACCGTAAGTAATAATAGATATGTAATGATATTTCAATAGTGATCACCGTACGTAATAATAGATATGTAATGATATTTCAATAGTGATCACCGTACGTAATAAAAGATATGTAATGATATTTCAATGGTGATCACCGTACGTAATAATAGATATGTAATGATATTTCAATAGTGATCACCGTACGTAATAATAGATATGTAATGATATTTCAATAGTGATCACCGTACGTAATAATATTTCAATAGTGATCACCGTACGTAATAATAGATATGTAATGATATTTCAATAGTGATCACCGTACGTAATAATATTTCAATAGTGATCACCGTACGTAATAATAGATATGTAATGATATTTCAATAGTGATCACCGTACGTAATAATATTTCAATTGTGATCACCGTACGTAATAATAGATATGTAATGATATTTAATGAATACGCCCAGCCAATGAACCAGCACCTAATTGCGTAACACACTTTCAATCACAATCTGAATCATTTTGAAGGATATTGCTAATCCATTGCTACATATGTTCAAAAAATGTGTGTGCTCAGCAATGTAAATAACGCAATGAATGTTGTGGAACTGTCAAAATGACAGCCATTGCTACTGTTAGTGTGTTTCGCAATTACTTCGCTGATACCTACTGCATTACAAAGTACTCTTCACATAGGTACCTACAAATAAAGGGGCGAACGCTTCACACTTCATGGATGTGCTGCGTGGGGTCGATTTCAGATCATCATCTGCCTAGCCTTTTCCCAACTACGTTGGGGTCGGCTTCCAGTCTAACCGGATGCAGCTGAATACCATTATTTTACATGGAGCGACTGCCTATCTGAACTCCACGACCCAGTTACCGGGTAATACGATACCAATTGGTAAGACTGGTTGTCAAAATTTCGGACTTTTGACTACCCGTAACGACTGTCAAAGATCCACGAATGACAGCCGGGACCAACGGCTTAACGTGCTTCCCGAGGCACGGAGGGGTCTCGGTATGTAAAGCTGGTCGGCATCCACAGACCAAGCGCAACAAGCGTAGCTTAACCTGATCGATCGACCTGTGCTGCTGTTATTATTTAGCCACGGGCCCCTCGATCGATTTCACATCAAATTTAGTAAAATAATTTCCTTCACCGTCAGTCAAAGAATCAAAATCTCAGATTGATACTTGCCTGACTCGACACGGGAAACTTTCTTAAACCATCACGAAATAGGAAAACTATTCCTATAACTACCTAGGTACTTATTACTATTAAACTGTTATATCCAATCTGTCAATATAAATCATTGTTGGGGCAGGGCTGCAATTAATACACTAATCATCATTAATGATAATAACAGTGATTTGTTAGGTACTAAAAAAGATTTAAACCTACTTAGGTACAGACGCCAGCACATCAAGCTTCCCGAAACCGTCAAATATTTCCAATAAACTTTGAACCTTAGGCTTTAGCGATAAAGTTGAAAACCTATTAAAGAAATTTGACAGATTGTAGTAGCTTGATGTGCTGGCGTCTGTACTTGCATAGATTAAACGAAGGTCCCACATAATCGCAGATTTACGCAAATGTAGGAAATCCAATACAATGTGCTTGTGACACGGGATTTTTTATCTTTTGTTGAACTGTTACTCATGTTTTTTACGCTGTGGCACGTTTCTAAGTAATCGTTCATCTCCATCCAACATTAATTGGAAAGCCGGCAGTGCACTACTTTTTTAATTATAAGTAGGCAACGAGGTGACACATTAATTGCTTAAGGGCATTACGAACGTCCAGGCTATGGTACGGAGCGAGAGTGCATGGGAAGCCACCTCCTTCTGCGAACCTAATGCTTGCGAAGGAGGAGGCGGAACGCGTGAGGGAGAGGCAATCTTTGCGCCCCTAGTCACCACAGGAGACGCCCTGGGCATCAAGAGCTGACGCCCGGCCACCGTAGGTGCGGGCTTGCAGACGGCGACCAATGAGCAGTTCGCCGCCCGGTAAGGACCAGGTCCAGGTCGACGGCGCGTTGTGTTCCACGCGCGCCTCAAAGAGATGTCAGCAGTAACTGACGGGGTCCACTAGGGCCGATACCTGCCAGGGTCGTGGGTTGTTCGAAAGAGTTACCGTGACCCTTGGCACAGACAACTGAAGGAACACGGGTGGGTTTTAGTCAGTAAAAGTCTGACACAAGAGAGCGGGAAAAGTTATTTGATAATTTCCCACCCAAAAAAGAAACCCCGGGTTTCACCGTTTGACTTGGAGCAAGGAACTACCTAGGTAGAAAGTGGGTAGTCCACCCGAGAGGCAATTTTTGTAATTTTAAGAACGTTTACAGTCTATCTCAATCTGTCAAAAATACCTCTAATTCCCCTACATTTTTGACATTGATTATCGCCGAAATGAGATTGCGACTACATTTTGAAAGTTTTTCATTACTGGAATTACCCTTCTGGTATCGTGAGAACTAAGAACTTATCGACATAGAATACTCTTTATTATGTACAGACGCCAGCACATCAATCTACACCAAGCTGTCAAATCCCAATCAACTTCTAACCTTATGCTTTAGCAATAAAGTTGAAAATCTATTAAGGTTTGACAGATTGTAGTAGCTTGATGTGCTGGCGTCTGTACACCATATAAATTACAGATATAAATGTAGAAATTTTACAAAGGTTTACATACATGTACGTTTGAGGAAAGTAGGTACAAATGATCTTCCATTATAGGTACATCATAGGTACAATAGTTACGTAAGTATATATAAATAGTTAACTTCATCCTTGCAATGTTTAATTTAATTCTAATTCTTACCCACCTGCCTATTAATTACATGCAACGGCTAGCAGAGTTGTTTTAACTGAATCAAAAAAACAATTAATTACGTAACTAACAACTAACGATGGTGCCAATATCAAGGCTAGATATGGTCAATGCCTTAAGCATTTCAAACTTGTTTTTACTGTTGGAAGTTTGACCAATGCCCTTACGATATTGTAGCAGGTATGAGAGGTAGCAAGGAAAGCGTCCTTTTTTTTTGGGTGGGAAATTATCAAATAACTTCTCCCGCTCTGGGCGGAGCGGGAGGGTGTGTCAGACTTTTACTGACTAAAACCCACCCGTGTTCCTTCAGTTGCCTGTGCCAAGGGCCACGGTAACTCTTTCGAACAATCCGCGACCCTGGCAGAAGGAAAGCGTCCTGTAGATCTTAAATGATACATTTTGTCTTTCATCTAGGTACCTACTCGTTCAAGCTCGTAGGGAGGTAGGAACAGTCAGCAACAGAGGTCAATTAAAACTTCAGTTTTTTTTTAATTATTATGCAAACTGATGTGAAATCTAGAGTACCTAGGACCTAGGTAGTCTAAGTATCTACTGCCTATTAACTCTTAGCTATTGCATGAAATGCTGAAAAGCAATTATATCGTATCTTTTTAAATGATACATAAAAGTAACGGTGTTAATAGACTTTAGTTAACGACCTACTGAATTATAAGTTCTTTTTTGAATCCCAGAGACTAATCTGACATTTAAGCCTTTTGTATTTGCGTTTTTAGGGTTCCGTAGCCAAATGGCAAAAAACGGAACTCTTATGGATTCGTCATGTCTGTCTGTCTGTTCGTCCGTATGTCACAGCCACTTTTTTCCGAAACTATAAGAACTTTACTGTTGAAACTTGGTAAGTACTAGATGTATTAGGTTGTCTCATAAGTTCTTGCCATATTTTATTGTTGTCGAATTTTCTCGTATTTAAACTAAAGTGGATTCAAGAAAGTTCTAGATCTTTCTAGTAAGGATGAGTATCTTTTAAAGTGAGGGTATAAATAGTCGCGGACGCAACGCAATAATTAGTGTTTAGTGAAAACGGATCAGCGTCAACTGCGAGCTTCTCTTCAACAGAAACGGCTAAAAAGATTAACACTGCATTTGGACCGGGTACTACTAGCGATCGGACTGTTCGTTTCTGGTACAAGCGTTTTGACACCGGTGATATAAGCTGCGAAGATCAACCTCGCCCAGGCCGACCCACCAGCTTTGATGAAGATGCTTTGCGTCACGAACTTGAGCTACATCCAGACTATAGTACGTGCGATTTAGAGAAGGCGCTTGGACAATCCCACATGACTATAGATCGTTATCTCAAATCGATGGGATATCGCAAAGTGATGTCACGTTGGACACCTCATGCGTTAACGGATCATGACCGGGCCGTTCGTGTAACCATTTGTCAAAGTTAAGGAAAACCCACCAGCCCAGTCTAAACTTAATGAACACGGTCGTAAGATTATGTTGTCTGTTTTCTGGGATTGGCAAGGAATGATTTTCTGGGAACTCCTCGAATCTCATCAGACTATTAACGCCAATCTGTATACGCAGCAGCTTCGCAAACTAGCAGAGATGTTAAAAATGAAGCAGCCAAAACGACTTGGAGTCCAATTTTTGCATGACAACGCACGACCTCACTGCGCCAAGTTAACACATAAACAGCTGGAGGAGCTAGTATGGCTGACTGTTCCACATCCACCGTATAGCCCGGATCTTGCGCCTTCAGACTTTCATTTATTTCGAGCTCTTAAATTTCATTTACTAGGAAAAAAAATCGAAAATTCTGGAAGTATTAAAATTGAACTTGAAATTTTTTTCGAGTACCAGCCTGCCTCATTTTGGGAGAAGGGTATTCAAATTTTGCCCAGTAGATGGCTGACTGTTGTTGATAACGAGGGAGACTATATAATTGATTAAATGTATTTTTTATTAATAAAAAATATTAATAATAATTTGTCTTTTAAGTGGCAATAATTTATGAGACAACCTAATATTCTGTAAACCGCATCGTCACACAAAAATAGAAAAAAAAAACAATAAATGCAATACCTACTTACAACTGAAACTGAACATTATTTTATTCATCAAACCCATACGTGTGGGGTATCTATGGAGAGGTCTTCAAAAATGATATTGAGGTTTCTAATATATGTAATTTTTTTCTAAGCTGAATAGTTTGCGCGAGAGACACTTCCAAAGTGGTAAAATGTGTGCCCCCCCCCCCCCCCAAACTTCTAAAACAAGAGAATGATAAAACTAAAAACAAATAACTATAATTATGATGTACAGCAGACTCCAACACATCAAGCTACACGAAACTGTCAGATTTTCCCAATCGTGTGGTACTCTGTGGCCGGACCACAGTTTAGTACTCAGATGCTATAGTTCGAAATAATACCTACCTAAAGTCTACTTTCATCGGAATATATCTATATTTTTAGTACCTCAAGAGATATCTTTTTAATCAACAATTTATGTGGTCCGGCCGCGAGGCAGTGCTCTCTGGCCGCGCCACCTCTAATTAAATAGAGTATAATGAACTATTAATAAATCAATATCCCGAAAAAAAACTACCTAAAGAGTAGGGGAAAACCGGGAGACTTGCCCAGGTGGGAGAGTTGAGCCACCTTTCAAAATTGTATTTAAATTTAGCGCGAACGAAACGTCAAAGCGTTCATTGGTCGCACGCAAGAGGCCAATAACAAGTATGCAGCGATTTTGCATCTTAGCAGTGTTGTTTGTCAATGACAATGTAAAACGTGTTTTTGTTGCTGCGGAGTATATTTTTCTGTTTTAAGTAGTTTTGTGATTGCTGTCGTATTTATTGAGGTACGTATTGTGTGTTGCTATTATTATATTGCCAGACAAATGTAGTTTGACGTGTGCTAAGTGTTTTTTCTCTACGATCGGAGGTTTGTCTTTGCCATAACCTAAATGGGGAATTAGTGTGAGCGGGAGAGTTGCACCAGGGTGGTTGCGGGAGACTTGCTCAGTGGTTCATGGCTCCCTGTCCCGGGAAATTATACTTAATTTTGTTTAAGTAATTGTTTTTTTTTTCGGTCTTAATATTATTTATTGTATTTGCAGTGCCAACTTGTATGATGCCTTTTCAATACAAGCCTCCTGAATATGCACGCAAACGAAAAAAAACACACAAAAGTGGAGTTGCAAAATGCCATAGATGAAATTAAGGGAGGCGCTTCTATTAGACAAACTTCAAATAAATATGGCATAGATAGAAGTACTTTGAGACGGTATAAATTAAATGAAGATAAAATTCATAAATTTGAAGAAAAAAACAGTCAATGCAAAGCATCACAGGTATTTACAACAGCCGAGGAAAAGCTTCTTGTCAATTATTTGTTGACATGCAGTAAAATGCATTATGGTTTGACAAGAAAACAAGCAATGCAGTTGGCATTTGAATATGCGACAGTAAATTCAAAGAAATTTCCTGATAGCTGGACGAGGAATAACTCCGCTGGGAAAGATTCTGGATAAAAGTTAATAAAGACTGATTATTACAAAGATTAATAACAATGTTATCAGTATGAATGTTTGGTTATTATTTCGGAGGAAGATATAATTTAAAACTATATTAAGACTGGTAAATTATACCAAATGTTATAGTAAAAAGTTAATATTAAAAAACATTGCTAAAGTTTAATTATTTTTAATAGTTTATATAAAAAGTTATTATTGTGATTTTGTTTATTTTGGAACAATTTAAAAAAAAATGTTATGTTAATTACATTTTCTTTGATGGCAGTATTAAAAACAAGTTAATTATTGTATAAGATAAGATATATAAAACTATGATTGAAGCTGAAAATGATTTTTATTTTCCACATAAATAATATGGTCAACTCTCCCCATACCCCGGTTCAAGTGTCCCTGCAGTTGGGGAGACTTGACTCATTTCTCATTTTTTTGTAAAATGCCAATAAAATTTTACCTGCGCATTTATTAGCAATACAACTAAGCACAAATGTACCTACTAAAGTAAGGCATCGCATAAGTGTATAATCGATTCTCTAAACCCAATAAACAAGTAATTATGATATTTTATATTAAAAGTGGTTCAACTCTCCCGGACTTCCCCTACCTTGCATACGAGAAATATGGTCCAATAAACCCCTTTAGATAAGGAGTTATTGGTCGTAGAGTGTGGTCCGGCTGGAAAGTATACTCTGCAGCAAGTGTGGTCCTCTGTGGCCGGACCACAGTTTAGTACTCAGATGATATAGTTCGAAATAATACGTACCTAAAGTCTACTTTCATCGGAATATATCTATATTTTTAGTACCTCAAGAGATATCTTTTTAATTAACAATTTATGTGGTCCGGCTGCGAGGCACTGCTCTCTGGCCGCGCCACCTCTAATTAAATAGAGTATAATGAACTATTAATAAATCAATATCCCGAAAAAAAACTACCTAAAGAGTACCTTGCATACGAGAAATATGGTCCAATAAACCCCTTTAGTTAAGGAGTTATTGGTCGTACAGTGTGGTCCGGCTGGAAAGTATACTCTGCAGCAAGTCAATTTTGCAATATTTAATATTAACTAGCGATAAATCAATTTATATAATAGTACCTTTTCTCTACTCTTCGTTGATAGTTTTTTTTTTAAGAAACTATTCATTTTGATTAATTAATCTTTAAAGTATGTGGCGCGGTTAGGGAGGATTACTTTCAGCAAATATAACGAAATATTATGCTTTATTTCTTTATGCCAACGAAAACTGCATAATAAGTACCTTATAAAAAGACCTGGACTTCATCTGTAAACTTTTATTTTTATTACCAACAATGATTTTTAAAAAGGTGCACTTTTTGGTTTTTGTTTACCTATCTACCTAAGAATAGGTAATTTGACGAAGTAAGTAAAAATTTTGGTTTAAAATAAACAATAAGTATACGAAAAACAAACATATATTTTCATAATGAAATATAAACACAATTGTTAATAAAAGGTATTGTTGTACATGACGGAAAAGTGTTTTATATAACTTGAATTTAAGCATTTAATCCTTTAAACAAGAAATAGCACTGAAAAAAAGTGTACCAAAACCACGTATTAAAAATATAGTCAATCAGTATTACAAATAAAGGAAGTTTTGAAGGTATTTTCCAACTTTAAAATGCAAGGCTTAAATTAAAAATAAACATTTTCATAAAAATAAGTTATAATTTACAATTTTGCGTATAAAATACAATGAACATTAATTTGCTGGTTTTTAGTCATTGTAACTTTAGTACTTAAATCATCATATGTTTCCCAAGTATCATCCAGACGCTTGCAGTGAGCGACGTAATGATGAATATTTGGTAATTTAATTACTCAGTCACTGACAACAGTGTAAATAATTTTCCTTGTAATGTCATAGTGTCTGGAATGTCATTTAAATCAACGCCTAAATCAATTTCAAATATTAATAAATCATTCAATGTGTAGGTAATATTTTTTTACCGGTACATTTTACACCGTCGTCATTACTTTTAACACATAGCACACCTGAATCAATCTCTAACATTGTTTGAGCCGATTCTTCAAGGGCTGAGATGCCTTTATCAGACAAAATTAGTTCATTCAGTGGCATGTACGAACATACTCGTTGAGATTCTGATGTGGAGTTGTTCTGACTGCATTGTGTATTTGTGCATCGTTTTTCCGATATAACTATACAATAATATCGTGTTTGATATTATTGTTGGTCATTTTGAAATAGTGATTACATAAAATGATAATGGACTTATAAAGATTTGGTCATCATTTTTGTTCGATAAATTATACCTACAAAAGTACCGGCTCACGTATTTTACGCATGTTTTCATAAGATGGCGTTAGATAGAGATCTTGTCTTTACAACTTGAGTAATTCCCTAAGGCTGCGCAGCGGCAGGGTACGTAAAACTGCGCGCGCAGACTTACCTTCCAATATATTTTACTTACCAACTTCTAGAAATAAACCACCAGGTACAAATACAACAAATATTACAGATATATCGCCAATACCCAAATCGGACGCTAGACAGGCAGTAAATAAAAGGAAACATAAGGAGTCTGAAATACTTAGCAGTTCACCTTACAAGCTTCAGTTTGAGCAAGCAAAAGGTTGAAAAAGAATGCAAGAAACCAGCAAAACAGCCTCGAAAATAGAATTGGTCATATAGTGTTGTAAAGAAGTGTATAGAGAACCGATCACAGAAGATTGGATAGGTTGTTCTGTGTGTTCTAAATGGTGGCATGAAAAATGTTTGGCGTGCATAGGCTTTGGACATTTTAAATGTGATTTGTGTACCTAAAATAAGTTATCTTTATATGCGCACTCTCAAAGATCCCACTGCGCAGTCTTACCCTTCAGGGGATTTAAGACTGCGCATTTCCCATTTCTCATGTTTTCATTAATTACTCCAAAAATAGTTACGAAATATTTGATTTAGTTTATCGTCGATAAATTACATGAATGTGTCTATATAAATGAATAAAGATTATTTTGCTAACTTATTATTTTCGTGACTTATATTCAATTAATTCTTAAGTGCGCAATCTTAGGTCACTCTACCCTATACTTATTGTTTATTTTAAACCAAAATTTTCACTTACTTCGTCAAATTAACTACCAATTCTTAGGTAGATAGGTAAAAAAAAACCAAAAAGTGCACCTGTTTAAAAATCATTGTTGGTAATAAAAATAAAAGTTTACAGATGAAGTCCAGGTCTTTTTATAAGGTACTTATTATGCAGTTTTCGTTGGCATAAAGAAATACGGCATATTTCGTTATATTTGCTGAAAGTAATCCTCCCTAGCCGCGCCACATACTTTAAAGATTAATTAATCAAAATGAATAGTTTCTTAAAAAAAAAACTATCAACGAAGAGTAGAGAAAAGGTACTATTATATAAATTTATTTATCGCTAGTTAATATTAAATATTGCAAAATTGACTTGCTGCAGAGTATACTTTCCAGCCGGACCACACTCTACGACCAATAACTCCTTATCTAAAGGGGTTTATTGGACCATATTTCTCGTATGCAAGGTACTCTTTAGGTAGTTTTTTTTCGGGATATTGATTTATTAATAGTTCATTATACTCTATTTAATTAGAGGTGGCGCGGCCAGAGAGCACTGCCTCGCGGCCGGACCACATAAATTGTTAATTAAAAAGATATCTCTTGAGGTACTAAAAATATAGATATTCCGATGAAAGTAGACTTTAGGTACGTATTATTTAGAACTATATCATCTGAGTACTAAACTGTGGTCCGGCCACAGAGGACCACACGTTTTTTTTTAATACGTTATAAATCATAAACCGCAATTTACCTTTCATTCAATCAACTCAAAATATATAAAAATTAAAAATAAAAAACATTTAATTTCATAAACATAAACCTAGTTACAACGAACTACCTACAAGAACTTTTATATTATGTTACTTGTTGCTACGGAACCCTTCATGGGCGAGTCCGACTCGCACTTGGCCGCTTTTTTTAGTACCTATAGAAGTTGGACATTACACCTGTCGGATTAGTCTCTCGGATTAAAAAAAGTAACTTAATGTTGATATTTCTGCCGCATATCTGATACCTACTCTACCACCCAGGTACCTTGCTAACTGCTGTTCAATTCTATACCTTTTGGTGTGGTCCTCTTCCTCACGCAATTCATTGCAATGACGGGCTTTGGAGTCGAATATAAACCTATTCGATATCATCGAAAAACTTACCGATTTCAAGTACGACCAGATTTCTGGCTAACTGCTTATATTTAAACTTTTAAAAACGTAGGTTTAAAAATATCCAGCCAGGATCCGGTCTGGCCGTTAAATCCTGGATTGACGTACTTACCTATTTGGTGGCTATTAATAAACAAGCTCATTTATAATCCACGTTCCTACTTGTCGCACTGTTGCGTCACGTTGAGCTCTAATGAGATCTAATTGAAATTGACCCCTGCACCCACCGTCAAAGGTCCACATCACATTTCCTACTCTTATTTTACAACAATTATAATGACATTAGCCTTTTTGCTACAATATTTCACACTATGCTTGAGGTGTAGGTATTTCCTTAATCTACATGTGTATCTACAGCTCCTAGGGTTTGGGAAGTCTTGATAGTCTGTCTCAGGAATTCCAGCCTCCTCAGATCAAATTTAGAATCGATTTTATTTGAAAATAGCAATTTTTTTGTGATTTTTTTACTGCAACTCCATTTTTAATGTTGCTCTTGATTTTATTGCAAGAATTTCGGGTACATTTTATTGATTGCCTGTTCCATTTGACTTTGAAACGACTTGATGAGTTCGTTGTGTACTTTAGATCTACTAGCTCTAGGTTCGGTGTCCATTATTTCAAAATCTGGAGTTTGGATACGAGGGATATTTTCAAAAAGTCTGCAATAGTTCTTACGCAAAAGCAAAAAGTGCAGTACTCTAATTCAGAGTAAAAGAAATCCGTATTTTGGGACTGTAAGTTGTGGTGCCCAGTGTCTCGATCTCGAACCGAAAGTCTCGGCACCCAAGACAACTAAAACAAAAAGTCCCGGGACGTCTCGTGTCTCGAAGTCCCGGGACTTTTTGTACCTAACGTAACCTAAACCCTAACAGCTACCGACAAGCATGTTTCTGTATTTAGTCATATTAATAGCTTCTGCCCGCGTCACATTTTTTAACTGTCGTCACCATTTGGACCATTGAATCCTGTCATGCTAAATTTGTCAAGTACAAAATGACTGTCTGTTGTGCGACTCGAAAGTCGACGCGAAAGTGCGTATCTAATTGACAATGGAGATTAGCAAGGCGCGTTTCAAGGCGATTGTAGCTCATAATTTTATGCAGAGGTTGGTACCTACTACGTATTATTTGATGGTATATCCTTTATCCTTGGTCAGAGAAGTTCCTGGTGGTTGCTACTATATTTTCCCTACATTTAGGACTAGCGACCGTTTTTCGCGTGTTTAAATATGTAAGCTGTAGGCATACACATGCATATACTACCCTGGCCTGTATCCGGAAGTTGAATTATAAAATTATATAAAAAAAAGTTTATAAAAACGAACATTTATTTAAAAAAACCTATCCGATTTCATACATTTTCACTTAAATAATTACGTGCAACTTATAATTAGGTACATCGGTACTATTAATAAGTGTACAAAATCTTCAAAAGGAAAATGAGATATTATTTCCTAATAATTTCCTAGCTTTAACAAAATAAATGCATTTTTACAATCCAAAGTTTTGTTTATCATAAAATGAAATGTAGTTTGACTATGTAAAAATTTCTTCTCAGGCACATTTATGCAAATTCATTAAAAACTACTAACATTTGAGGAGGGTCTTTTCAAAACGGGATATGTGCATGTTAACTCATTTTCCAGAAAGTAGAAAAAACTGATTGTAGGAAAACCTTTTAGTGCACAGAAAAAAAATGTTACTATATAAGAACTACATAATAAAATACTAAGAATTGTACCTTTTTTTTCTTATAATACCTTCTGGTTTATTGATAACAAGGACACAAAAAATTAAAATATCCCCTTTTGTTAGGACAAAATCGAAATATCCTCTTTTGTTCCAGCTATCATGAAAATATCCCCTTTTACAATGTACAGTTTATACATTTATCTCCTTTTGAATTGTAAATTAAATACTAATTCAAAAATATGCTTAAAACTATAAAAAAAGAAACGGATCGATGATACGAATATTCTGTGTAAGAAAATGTCCCCTTTTGAAGAGATCAAGATAAGTAATCGACACCCTTGTAAAATATCCTCTTTTGTTACGAAATCAATAGATCGTGAACAATGTCGATTAAAAAAAAAAAAAAAACATATTTTGTTCAGAGCACGCTTTTTTAAGTCCAATTTTCTAAGAAGCATATCCTATTTTACATTCGTTTAAGGCGTAAAATGATGTATTTTAGCATAGGTAAGAAGACCTCATACTCAGTTAAAAAAAAATCATATTTTGGAAATATCCCGCTTTGAAAAGATCCTCCTCATTTGTTTCCTAAATACTTATGTAAAGACTGTTTACAATTTTACAGGTATTAATGAACATAAAAATTACTTCTATTAGGTCATCTTTATTTTAAAAGATGGCATGATACTCCAATGAAAAAGTCCAGGAAAAAGTCTACATTTTGTGCAGGTAAAAAAAAAATCTAAAACTGTTTATATTTTACAAAGGTGGTTCAGTTGCCCCAATCACAGTCGGTACATTGAGGTCCTACTAGAAATCTACATTGAATAAAAGATTACTAACAAGAGTTTTTTGCATTATATAAATTCAATCTCCTAGTATTGTATAATTGCATAGCATGTATACTCTGTACATACTATAAACCTACCATTCACTGGGAACGTCTTTCATTGACTTGAATGTTTCCTAGCGGCTGAGTGTGTCATGCTCACTCAAATGTCTTGCTGATGGTGGCGCATTTGTTGGATCACAGTCAAAGTCAAAGTATTTATTAGTGCGATTTTTGGTGATATAACAGGTCATACAGATATTTTATAGAAACTCAAAAATGTACCCTTTGGTCATACACTATTTATTTATCTCTCTTCAAAATGGTTGAGCTGAAAGGTGCTAATCCATGCGTCATGTTCGTGAACGGACGCCGTTAGTTGGGACTGGTCATATCTTTGCTGCCATGGCTTATTATTATTTTTTTTTAATCTTTTCTTTTTGGATGCTTTTAAAGTTCTGCATCATTCTCACATGCATAATTTTTATCACGAATAATGTAACAAATACTTTGTAACTATATTATTTTGATTCAAAAGTGCCTATAATTGGTTTATTTGAAAGTTATGTTGTGGTTGCGGTAAAATCCCAGAATAGTCTAGTTTCTTAGAACACAGTTTAATTTTATTCCTTTGTTCACCACAGTAGAAGTTTTATTGAAAGTAGGACCTTGTGTGTACTAAAATTAACAAAATCTTATTATCGGTAAATACTCAGTCTACTTATTTTAGTAACTTACATCTAGTTTTTGATTAAATTAAATGAACAACATATGGTTCTTTACAGCAGTAATATATAAACACTTAATTAAGTCCTTCAGTAAGGGCCAGCGTAGACGACGGACATTTGTCTGCAGACTTTTTCGTCCACCAAAATAGAGCGCTTACAACTGCATCAAGTAACGCACACGAGGCAGACTTTTTGTCCGTGGTATTTTTAGTCCCTCGTGTGCGTTACTTGATGCAGTTGTAAGCACTATATTTTGATGGCGGACGAAAAAGTCCGCGGACAAATGTCCGTCGTCTGCGCTGGCTCTAAATTGTTTAAATAATAATTCCTTGTACTAAACTTTGAATAATACATTCAATTGTGACAAAAGAGTTTTATCAAATTCAGATTCGTCTATGATTCTAAATTGTGTTTGTAAAGTACCAATACAAATAGATAGGCAGAATATTGTCTATGATAATATATAAAATTGCATACAGATACTTTAAGGACACATCAATAATAAGGATGTCACCAATAACATAAATGGTGGTATCTTATATCTTATGTTAATATAATCACTAGGTTACTAGTACAAGTCAATTAAACAAAGTCAAAGTAATACATAGATAAGCACATAAACATTTAAATATTTGCTTTTCTTTAATAAATCATCTGATAACACCTAACAAATAAAGGAATGTTCAAATGTGTGGACAGAATTATCAAAACACTGGAAATAAGATATGTGAAATACAATAGGTACATGATTAGTTACAATTATAAAGCTACCTTTTTGTAGTTACTATTCACTGAACATCAGTCTTTTCTTTATATTCAATTTGTCAGTGAACACCAAATTTAGTCAAATGTCAATTGCTTAACTTTGTCACATTTTAGTTGTAGCTTCTAGCGAGCGCAGGAGAGGTGCGCGGGCCATATACTAGAAACGATCTTTAGAGGCATGCAGGTCAGGGTTGGTCAGGTACTGCAGCTCCTGCAACTCCTGGAACTTCTCGTGATCCCTGATGTGTGCGTAGTTGGCTGACAGGCACATCAAGTAGTGCACCAAACTCAATATCACAAGTATACATGATACCATTGCCAGGATGAACATAAACTCTGCCTTCTCAACATAATCTTTGCAAAATAGCTTAATCTTGTGTGCTTCACAGATTTTCATATCCTCCTGCTTAACACTTAATGGGAACATGAAGTCAAATTGGGTAAAGTCAATGCATGTTGAAAGATCAATGTTTTTCGGTTTGGAGCAAAGTTTCCAGAATATCGTGAATAGGAAAGTCGTAATAACTAGGAAGCCTAGCAACATGATCCATACAAATGTTAATATGTAAGTGATGATCATAAATACTGCGCAGGATATCCGTCCGCCGACGCGGGCTCTCCATGCACGGTACACTTTTTGCCTAGTGGCACCTGTTGTCAAACAACCCAAACACAATAGCATGAATCCAAGAGCTGCCATACAGGCGCTGCCTACGATGAATATCATCTGCAGCGCTTCGATCCATATGAGACGGAAGTGAAATACTTCATCGAACATAAGTATTGAAAGAGCTGAGCCCCGGTACATAGTCCCGCAGAACACACCCACGCCCAGGCAGCACATAATCGTTGCGATGAGAGTGGCATGAGGCACCCTGGTTAGACAGGCCTGGCACGCGTCACCCATGGTAAGAGTAGTTTATTCGTTTTCAAAATCACTTTTACACACTAGATTTCCTTATTTACAAAAATATTTCCTTAGTTTCATTCACACAACAGGGAAAGTAAGTAGATTACGCGTTCAACGGATGACAAATAATGTTGACGTGACATTTCATTGTTTCATTCAATGAGTCACAGATAATACAGATTGCCACAGAGTCACAAACCAACTAGGTTTAGGCAAACGTAGATTTTGTTTGCTACGGTGGTAAAAGTAAAATATTCTTCTAAAATTATAATTTCAAATAAAGACACTATGATGAGAAAGAGTGCAATTTTTTATTTGACATGATTAATTTAGCTTTTACCGTAATTTCACTTTAAATTCAACCAACAAAGTGTGTATCCGAACAAATTGCACCCAGCCACGTCAAAATGGCAATTGTCAATTCCAGCAATAGTGATGTGCGCTCTCAGCGGACCAAGAAATCGACTAAAAAAATATAAAATATGCAAGTGTAAAAAAAAAGGACTAATTGAACCATTACGAAATATTATGGTTTAACTTATTATGGTGCTCTGCACTAAGACGAAGGTGTAGTTAATGCTTTCGGGGTAACGTTATGCCCTTTTTGTTAAAACCTCAGTAATATTTTAGTTTTTTTTTTTTTTCAAGGAATATGGCCGCAAATGGTGGTGTTTTATACGTGATATAACTTCAGTCCTCCCACAAAAAATGGATTACCGATTTGATTGAGTCAATTGATAATTATAATAATATTGATTATCTGTGATAAAAGGTTGATAGATGTTCTAGTCTTACTAAAATTATGTGACAGCTAAACAACAACAAAACGTTCTCATCCCTACTAGATTGTAATAATTTGCCCTGCTTTTGTAATAAATTTATATATTAATAAGAATTCCCTTTTAAACAGTCTACATACTCAAATTGTTACAAAATGGAAACCCTGTATCATCAGACTAATCAACTGATACAAGAAACTGCAGAGTTGTTTCAGAAGTTAGATAGAGATCCATCTAACTATGAGGGAATAGAAAACGCTATTCAGTCGAAAATTAATGCAATTAGTGCGTAAGTTAATTTCATAATATATTTTGGATTATGCTAATTGAATTATCTTCCTAATTTGTGAGGAGTTTTACTTAATATTTCTATTATTTGAAGAACTGCCTGATGTCAACATATTGTTGGGATTCTTGGTAATCTCGTCATTTATACTTTTTTATATATTTTGAATTACAGGAACTGCGAGCGATTGGATATATACGTCTACAAAACACCCGTCAACCAGCGACCTATGGCTAAAATGAGGGTTGATCAACTAAAGTATGACAACAAACATATTCAGGTATGGCAGAGTCACATAACTTATTTTACCTTTCCCTGTTATCCTCCTGAATTGATTCCTATATATTTGACTTTGGCATGGCATGATATATCATTCTCCACAATACATCATCTTTCATCATGAACTGTCATCTCAGATTGTACCCTCTTTCTAGATCTATCAATTGCCACTGGATCGATATATACAATGTGTAACGTTAAATGCCCAAACCCCAGACACCCCAACTGATTTTTAATTCAATTGACCTATTTCAGAGAGAAAATAAGTCATTAAAAAAATTTAAAAGGTTTTATGTGCTGTTTTAGTTTTACTGGCCTTTATGATTGTTTCTTGCGTCTGTGATGACGCTCTATCGAGGGAGGAGTCGTCACCGGGCTGCTGCACCGCGCTGACATTGACTTACTTGACCTATTAATAAATAGACACAGCAACGTTTTTAATGTAGATTTTTTGAAAAATGTACATACACACCCACACACTATCAAACTTTCGCCTTTATAATATTAGTGTGATTATTAGGATCAAAATCAAAACTAGGCTGAGAATCAACACTTTTTAAAATTGCAAAAGACAGTCCTCCAAAACTCCCACCCTTCACCACTTCCTAATGCTTTAGCTGGAAATTCTATCAACCGTATGCTAAACTTGTTTTTCTAAATAACCATTAATTTTATTTGTCAATGAAGTCTAGCAGAACACATTCATTAGGGAACACATTAATTGTTAAAGTTACCAATCTCCAACCAACCAATTTAATGCAGGAAGACATCAGTTGATGTGGCAGTGCTTGGGGGAGGCCTGTGTGATAATGATGATGATGAATTAATCACAAGTGCTCCGTAAGATTGTCTGTAATGCCAACTCATTGCTGGCCTTCCTTGAGGAGCTGCGGTGGATCGTATAATTGACTTCCCACCTCTACGCAAAAAATGCGCATTGCCATGGAGTTGGGGACACCAGCCCTTCTATCTCAAGTTGTCAATTTTTCCTCAGGCGTCTCTCTCAGCTGCTCAAAGCAAAAGAATGAAGCGTGAACAAGAGGCCAAAGATCGAGAGCAACTGTTGAGTCGAAGATTTGGTCATGACCACACTGCTATCAATGTGGACTACCTGGCGCAAGAACAAATGTCGTTGCAGAATTCACACAGGAACGTTGATGAAATGCTTCATACTGGTAAGTACTAGACCTACCCATTGCTTCCATTATAATGTGCAGGGCAGAAGGGACATCGCCGCACAAACTGTTATCATGGATTCAGTACACAATTCTAAAACCCGTTGCATTTAATTTTTTTGCAGGTAATCAAAAAACTGCTGTTTCATAGTAAAGTGCAATACTACGCAGTCAAAATGTATTGAACAGTTAATTTTAATACCGTAATTTCCTACTTCTTTGGCCCTAGGGGGTAACTTTGTCCCAAAACTGGAAAAAGTTTGAATTTCCCGCCATTCCCGCCATGAAACTTTTTCCCGTTTTGGGACAAAGTTACCCCCTAGGGCCAATGAAGTAGGAAGTTACGGTAACCAACGAAAAATTTCAACGGGCCTTCAGAATGATGTACCGAATCCATGGTAACAGGTTGCACGTTGATGATCCTGCCCTTTTTATGTTGAAACATCATTAGATGGCAAACTAATCAGACGCTTGCTACGCCTGGACGGAAAATGCGCCTGGTGACGGGGACCGTCATGGGACACCGCTCACTAAACAAACACTTCCACACAATAGGCATAACGGACACTCCCCTGTGCAGGGCTTGCATGCAGGCTGATGAAACCGTTGTGCATGTGCTCTTTGAATGCACAGGCATCACCGAGATTAGGTCAGAAACCCTCGGACACCTAGGTCTTACACAGATGTTCTCAACAGGCCAAGAGACTTAATCAGCTTCTGGAGAGAGGTGGGCTGGTTGGAATAACCACCGACGGCTGCCATGGGCCACGCACAATGGTCCACTTGAAGGTCTAAGTGTGGAAACCAAACCCGTAACATAGAACATAGATGTATGTATGTTGAAACAAGCATAGTATACCAGCTGAGCTGTAAGCATTTGTAAGCAAAAAACAAATGAA
Organism: Eremobia ochroleuca; assembly: GCA_949629135.1. Taxonomy (NCBI): domain Eukaryota; kingdom Metazoa; phylum Arthropoda; class Insecta; order Lepidoptera; family Noctuidae; genus Eremobia; species Eremobia ochroleuca. The sequence goes on from OX451387.1 coordinate 11,895,578, forward strand.
ATTGCAATCCAGTTTACAGCTGCGAGCTCATAATCTATAACTGCAAATCTGCTAGTTTTGAAGTCAATTGTGCAACATAAAAGACAAGAAAATTAAAAGACTATAATAATCAGGACACCAGTAATTTTCTTACTGCTGGGCTAACCCTGTCCAGACCCGCACTCTAATTGCGTAACACACTATTACTCTCAATTTGAATAATTTTAAAGCATATTGCTAATCAATTACTTACTCCATATGTTCGAAAAAAAAAAATGTGTCTGCTCAACAACGTAAATAACGCAATGAATGTTGTTGAACTGTCAAAATGAAACCCATTGCTACTGATAGTGTGTTACGCAAATAGCGTGTTGTTTTCACATAGAAGTAACTAGGCTAATGTTTACTTAATACATACTCCTAGACAGAAGTTTTGGTAATATTTTTCTTGCAAATGCTACTTGGCAAATGCTCACCCTGGATTTACAAGAGATGCAGTAAATCATGAAGAGACTGGCAGAATTGTGAGTAAGCCTATTCCCAACATTGGGTGATTTTGGGCTAAGATGATAGTGTTACAGAAGCCATAATGAACATATTAAGGGATTGAGGATCTTGAATTTTTCATTCATTTAGGTACAGACGCCAGCACATCAAGCTACTACAATCTGTCAAATTTCTTTAATAGATATTCAACTTTATCTCCAAAGTATAAGGTTCAAAATTGATTGGGAAAATTGGACAGTATCGGGTAGCTTGATGTGCTGGCGTCTGTACATATTGAATCATATTAGCACCTCCATTTTGTACCCAAAACGTTAGTCTTATTTTTCTTTTGATAACCTATATTGTACCCCACTGCTGGGTAAAGGTTTCCCCTTTTTCCTTCTAAACCTCCCTGTCTTGTGCGATCTCTGGCCATGTTGACCCTGCAAACCTCATTAGATCGTCACACCACCTTCGCCGTGGTCTACTTCGACGACGGCGATTTCCTCCCTAAGTTGAATTAATACACATTATTGCTATGTTTTATTTGGTAGGCGCTTATAACTTTATTGTACTAGCACAAAAAGCTTGAAAATCTTGTTTTGCTGATGTACAGTTAGAACTCTGGACTCTGCTGCCGACTTTAAGGCATCCATCTCCATGGAGTTTATGCTAAGCAATTTAAGTATTTGGGCATCGGTTGGGTTCGAAATTATTCGGGAATTCCCGAAACTGCTTTAACACTCCAGTAGGCGCGCCTCAACTTGGGACGTTAGTGCTCGCGTGCGCTACTTATGTAGAGCATTTTAATTTAAAGATTTTTGAAGGAAAGTTTCATGAATAGTTAAAGATATGCTTTCATGTTCAAGAAGGCTTTATTATGAAACTAAATGAGGCACAAGGAATATATAATGTAATGTAGAGGAATACTATGAGTGTGTCCATGAGTGACCTTCAATTTCCGCTCAGATTCTAGGAGTGCGTTCTACAATGGTAGAACGCGCGCCTACTGGAGTGTTAAATTCATAAATCACGTAAACGTTAATAACATTGAGATCGGTGCCGATTCTGTTGTTCACAAACTAAACTAAATTTAAGTTGACTGCATCTTTTTCTTTCTATTTCATTAAGAAAAGGACAGAAGATAAATATTAGTTTAGTCCTGTCAAATTAGTGAACACCTGACGTTTTGACGTATTTTTAGTACAGTAAAACGGGGTGAATAGGAATGCAGGGGTGAATCGGGACGAAACTTTAAAATGTATTTTAACATTGAAATAATATCGTTTTTTGCCAATGTGTTTACTACCTATATTATAGTTGACGATTAAGTGTAATTGTTGGCTACAAACTATATTACATCAACGTTAAAATCCATTTCAAAGTTTCATACCGATTCACCCCTCTCGGTTCCTATTCACCACATTTTACGGTAGCCAATTTTTTAATCACGTCTATACTTGTCTATGTAGTATCTTAATTTGACAGGACTAAACTAATATTTATCTTCTGTCCTTTTCTTAATCAAATAGAAAGAAAAATATGCACTGAACTTTAGTTTAGTTTGTGCACATCAGAATCGGCGCCATTATCAAAGGAGGAAAATAGCGTCGTCCTACACAAATACCATTCAAGAACTTATGACTGTGATGGCCCTTAATTTAATTTGTAATAGAGAGGTAATAATAAAAAAAAAGTCCACAATTTTACCGTAGTCTTTAGACATTAAACCTAAACCCAGACGTTGTTTAGTTAGGATTAGGACTACTTGTTCATAAGATAGCTAATGGTCCAATGTCGCATAAAAGCGGCACAGTTTACCTCCAGTTTATGTATTAATGGGTCCATTACGTAGATCACCTTATTGGTTGGACTCATTTAAGTGCACACTACAAAGCAATCTACCCGTCAACGACATAGTTACGATGGACGGCAATGAAACCAGATAATTAATTTGCCGTGGTCGCTGTACCTAGATACTACCTATACCTAAGTACGATTGACTCTGATCGGAGTTACGATGGTGCTCAACACCAACGCTACGTGGCGCTGACATCACCGCACGTGTATTTTGTTTTTGTAAAATACACACAAAAAATAAAAACAAGTTGTAGTGTGTAGGTAGGTACTGTATCACAGAAGCAATTTTTAGACTCTTTATGCTTACAGTATACATGGATTTTAAGTTGTATTTATTGTGCTTTGGATCGTTATCAAACGCGTGTGCAGAGAGAATTAGATAAGTATTAATAAAATAAAATATAAGTGAGGATTACAATGTAAAAATAACAGAAAGCAGGCACTTACCACATCTTGATTATTTTTTGTATCACAGTTCACACAACACTCACGCACAAATATTATGTCTTATATCACTAATAGTCTCACAAATAATAACACCCGACTATGCCACTTGACATGACCGCACCGTATCAAGGTAAACTTAAAATACACAAACTTGAAGTTTTTCGAATAGGTTGCCTAGATCGAGATTACTTCATCCGCAGCGCTGCCGGTCTCTGAGAAGATTATGAGAAATTATTTATAATTATCATTAAAAATATTTAAAAAATCGCTCTTGACGTTATAATAATATACGAAATTTTTAATTTAATGATGTCGTTAAATGCACTTGCCTAACAGCCTTCTAATAACAAAATAATCTGCTTCTTCAGCGACTCGACCTTGACTTTATACAGGTACAATAAGTTGGGTGAGTAACTACCTAACAACCAATTATACTGGTCCGATAGATATTTAGGTACTCATTAATTCACATGTTTGTGTGCTGACTTGTCCTACCACTATATCGAGTTGATAAAATGTAAAGGAGTCTGGCTACATTGAATTATTTTTTATCAATCGGCTGAGGTCCACTGCTAAAAGGTCTCTACGTATATCCGCCTGATCCAGTCTCTGATCAGTACCTAAACCAGTTTTAGAATATCTTGATAGCTAGTGTGTTAAAAGTGGTCAAGTTATAAGTATGTGAAGAGGTTTGTCCTTTATTTGCAATACAAAAACAATCTTCCTCTTATCCCTTTGCCTGGTCCTGTGCAAGGAATGCAGGGTTATTTGTAAAACACCAACAACCTCTTAAGAGGTCATTGTACTCATCATTATGAACAAGTTTTACTATAGGAACAAACCTGAAATCGCGAAAAAAATCAGCTGTTCCCCACATTTTGACGACTCGTACGAACATAAATGTAGGGAATAGCTGATTTTTTTTCGCGATTTCAAGTTTGGTCCCATAGTAAAAGTTGTTCATAATGATGAGTACAATGACCTCTTAAGAGGTTGTTGGTGTTTTACAAATAATCCTGTATACCAATCTCTAGGTCCACTTTCATTTGAACATTAATATTTTTGAACTGTAAAAATGAAAGGCATTTGCTACTGTTTGTATGATACGCAATTATTACCCCACAAGTTTGATCTGGAGATTTGCCGCTATCTTGATATATAACCTTCTAATTTGTTCCAGGTTCTAATATCCTGGAGACGCTGAAGTACAACCGTGAAACATTAAAAGGTGCCCACAGACGACTAATAGACTTGGCCAATACTCTAGGCTTATCAAACGCAACCATATCGCTGATAGAACGAAGGGTGTCTCAGGATAAGTACGTCTTGTTTGGAGGCATGTTCGTGACCCTGACTGTTATTGTGCTCGTCATTGTGTATTTGACGTAGTTGTACAGTTCTCGATAAGGGGTGCATTCCTCTATCCTCATTGACAATAATAGCCATTGACAACATTTTTTGGTGCAATAACACAGCTATCCTTTAAAATAGAAAAATAACTTAAACTATGAATGCCCTTTCATTTTTGGATAAAGAGTAATTGGAGTATCTTATGGTCACAAAAATCATGTCTGTCATTATTGAGTTCAATCGACGATTAAGACCCCCCTTGTCTGTGTAACTGTCCCGAAGGATTCCTCTACCTTCCTTACTGAAATAGTATCATGGGATTATGAGGTTGTAACCTGATCCAGTCTAGCGCAATCGTTACAAACATCACCTGTGTAATGATTTCACAATGATTTATTATGTTTAACAGCTGTTATTCAAGGCCATTTTTGCTTTCGCCGTCTCTGACCCAATAGGCAATAAGTACCTACGTAAGTACCTACGGTTATTGGTGGATTTCGATCCAAGCAAAATGTAGCTATCTCTGCGAGCAATAAAAATGGATGTTATCTAAATAAGGATTGCGCTACACTTGCATACCATGTAAAATTGCTGTAAAGAGTTCGATCGACCGAAGAGTTCCATCGGGTATATTTATTGGTTTCTTTAGATCATTTTATTTTTATACATTTTAATAGTTTCACATCATACTTTGCAAAACAGTGCTTAGAAGTTAGAACAGACGTTTGATTAATTAAATCAGTCAATGTTTTCTTGCAATTATTTCTTGTTATGTAAAAGTTTGCAAAATGTTACGAAAAAAATATGTTCCAAATTCTTGTTTGTTTTTTTATTTAGTAAGAGTATTGGGCTGCGAAATACCGACTATTTTTTGTGGTACGATCATTCGACTGTAATTTATGACATCAATACCTATTATTAATAGGTATAAACCTGCATTTAGATTTCTTTCTTTTATTATCATACTTTTAGGTACGTAGGTGGTAGGTAGGCAGTACGTCCACCAATGGACATAATTCCTATATCCTTTGTGGAACAAATCACAGACGGTTAAGAATCGTGGTTACCCTACGGAGTTTCAACTGTTTTGTATTTTTTTTTGCCTCGTTCAAACACGGCACTTCAGAGTTAACCTGAGCAGGAATCAAGATTCGTGTGGTTAACTTTTCTGTGCTGTGGACCGAGGATAGGAACGCCGGTAGGCTTACACTAGAAATTTTGCGGACGCCGAGCCCACCAAAGCGAACGGGTAGTGTGGCTTGCAGCCACGCGCGGTCGTCCTTGCGCATTAGTAGTTCTTGAGATATCCAGCTGTGACAGACGGACAGACAGGCAGACTGAGTCGCACCATAAGGGTTCCTTTTTACCATTTTGGTACGGAACCCTAACAAAGTTGGATTTTTATTAATTTAGCTAAAAGGCCATTTGATGAAAAATAACGCTACAAATTCTGTATTTGTTGAAATTCATTAAATAAATTATATGATAATTAGGTAAATTTTATTTATAAATAACTATTGGAAATAAATATGGTATCTTGGTTTGCTATAACATTCCTTTCATTAGTTAAATTATTGCACCTGTTTTGTGAGTTTACACTATGTAAATGTATTCTAAAAAGCTAAAACATGTTTGTGAATTATTGTATAAATGAATGGTAATATTAAGTGATATTTTATTAAATTTTCTATTTTAGACTTAAGTATATTTCTTTTCATCCTATCGTAAGGTGCGATTCTGTAACCATCTCACCGTGAAAGCTTGGGCGAAGTGAGCTTGAAGTGAGCTGTCATTCGCTAGGGATTAACACTATTAAGTACTCACTTCACTTATGATTTCACGGTGAGATTTTTACAGAATCGACGGGCTGTAGTATGTTATGTGAATAATTAATAATACTTTTTATGCAGAAATGTAATAGGTTAAATTCAAAGACACACGTTGTTTTTGTTTTTTATTTAAAATCTTACCTTATTTGAGTATCATCGTTCCTAATTTTGCAAATACGCACAGGGTTATAAAAATATTGTTAATGATTGAGTTTACAAGTGTCAATACAAAAGTTTATATACCAAAAAGGATATGATTCATTTAAACATGCATACAAATGTTAGTTTTCTAATAACTAGATGAGCAGCGAATCGAGGCTGACAAGCCACATATACCTACATGCCACTACACACTCATTGTTACCTATTACAATGAATGAAGGTAACAAATGCAATTTCCAAAAAGGATATCTCGCAGAAAAGAACAAAATTTCTAAAAAAGTTTGGCATTCGTAGCCTGCTTCCGATCTCTTTCGTCAGGGTCGCAGCATGGTATCTTGGGTTCAACGTGTGGGCAGGCGAAGGCTACGTCTTCCTCTTTGTGAGCGGCGCAGGGGTCGGCTGCTTGGGGAGGCGGTTGCATGCACGTATTGACGGTCGGGTCCGGCAGACGAGGGTAGTCTGCTATACGCGTTGCCGCTGGCGAGATGGCGGGAACATCGCGACGTAGGTTCTTGACGCGCTCGTAAGCGTCTGGTGCGAGCTTCATGTAGTCTGGGACCTGGTATCAATAATATTGGAACATTTATATTTGCACTGAGGTGTAAGTTAAAGTCTTCATATGCTGGTTGCTACGTTCAACTCTTTCGCGCTAGATGTCGAGATAATCCGAAGGACTACTACGGCCACCAAGCTTGTTAATGTCGAACATTGGAACCTCTACATAAGATTGCCATTCCTATGTAAGTACAGCCCGTGGTACAGCCCGATTCAAACTCTATGGCGGCTCGGAACTTGTGGCGAGTTGCTGTGCAGTAACAAATTCATGAGTCAGCGGGGATGAAGGGTGAGGTACCTACCTACTGCGAAGCGAGTAGCTCATTAAACTTCAGAGCCGCCATAAAGTTTGACGCGAACTATTTGTGTATTTACCGACATGGAAATAAATAGATGTTTAAGTATCTATGAAGATAATTCAAAATATAAGTAGGTACGTGGGAAAACTGGGAGGCCGAACAATGAAGTGATTTCTCGAGCCTTCGCATACCTTTACTCCACGTTTAGCCAATGTAGTCTTTCACACGGGTAACAGTACCAGCTGGTTATTTTCACGGTCACGTGACAGCGAGGAAATATTTATCTTAGTCTCAATATTCAGTAAAATAATAATGTCGCCGATTCCCTTGTTCACAAACTAAACTAAATTTAAGTTCAGTGCATCTTTTTCTTTCTATTTCATTAAAAAAAGGACAGAAGATAAATATTAGTTAAGTCCTGTCAATATCCTATATATTTTTTAATTATTATTTGTGACAATCCGCGGCTAAAGGTACCTTATGGACGTTTATAGTTTCGAAGATATTGAATGTTTTGTAAATTTTGCAAGAAATATAAATTGTTTTTTTATTGCTTTTTCGCAAAGCATAAGATCTGAAATTTATTTCCCTGTTATTATTTTTTATTTAACTTACAACGGCAACATAGTGTTCGAGGTGACTGAACTTAAAATGTCTGTTTCTCGAAATTGCACAATTTCGAATATAATTTAAAAAAAATTATATCTCCGTAACAAAACATCGTAGGAGGTTGATCTTTTTTGATATCTACAGCGTATTAATCGCAGATTACTAGCGTATGCATAACTCCATATCGACCACAAGGTACCTTTAGCCGCGGATTGTCACATTTATATACATAGTAAAAAACATATGGCTATGACAGGACTAAACTAAAATTTATCTTCTGTCCTTTTCTTAATGAAATAGAAAGAAAGAGATACCCTGAACTTAAATTTAGTTTAGTTTGTGAAGAAGGGAATCGGCGCCAATCACTGAGAAGGAATCGTTTTGGTAGTAATGAAATCCTAACGGGCAGAGAAGAGATTTGAATATTTGATGGCTAAGTTACTACCTAGACAGACAAGTTTTTCACGAATATCTAATTAGGTACCGTAAAACGGGGTGAATAGGAACGCAGGGGTGAATCGGAACGAAACTTTAAAATGGATTTTAACGTTGATGTAATATAGTTTGTAGCCAACAATTACACTTAATCGTCAACTATAATATAGTATACACATTAAGAGACCTTTTGGCAAAAAACGATATTATTTCAATGTTAAAATCCATTTTAAAGTTTCGTTCCGATTCCCCCCTGCGTTCCTATTCACCCCGTTTTACTGTAGGTAAAAACAAATCAGCATTAAAATTTATCTTTATTCTGAAACCAATCATAGACGCTGTTGGCTATTTTTTAGCTATGCGTATTATGATTTATGAAGGTCGATGAAGAATCGAGCGAATGCACTTTCTATACCCACTCCACCAAATTTTTTTTTGTGTAAACAGGGACGGAACATTCCTTTGTTGTTCTATTCCTATTAAAATATCAAGAATATCAACAAAATAACGCTCTAACACTTGTTCTGGTTTTATGTTCGTGTGGTCTAAACCCACCTTTATAAGCCGACCTTGGAGCATTAATAAGGTAACCAAAGGTCCAATAAAATAAAATAGCATTAGACCTCATTCATTGTGAACCCTATCGCAGTAATTATCTTATTATTTGATGGTTCAGTGGAGTTGATGCTGCGCAATGTTCCATCAGCTGCATGATATGGCAAATGAAAACTGCAGGGTAATTGCGTAAAACTATCAGTAGCAATGGGTTTCATTTTGACAGTTCAACAACATTCATTGCGTTATTTACGTTGTTGAGCAGGCACATTTTTCGAACATATGGAGTAATGGATTAGCAATATGATTCAAATTGAGAGTAATAGTGTGTTATTAGGGTGCTGGTTACCAAATAACGGGTAATATTATTCCATGGGAAACTATATCTAGTCTATAGTAGGCTAGGTACTGACCTATAATACTTATATGAAATGACACATAGATAATTAGATAGTTGTCCTAAGTAGGTACCTAACTAATTATTTGTAGGATGTAATCATTGTACCTACGTATGATGACACGCAACATACAGCGCCATAAATGCAATTCCTACGTGACGTCATCCCTACCTACCTATTCCTAGATGTCTATTATAGTATCTACCAGGAATACCTCCTAAACAAACGTATCTATGACAGCATAAAATGTTATTGAGAGCGATAGTCCTGAAATAAAATCGTTAACGGAGGCGGGAAACTGCTGGATTTCGATAGGAATTTAGCTGGAATTTTTCGTAAGGTTCTGAATACTTAGATAAAGTACCTACCTATACCTATTTTTTTTTTTGTTACTAAGGCACTGTCCAAACGTGGGACACCGTAAAACGCTCAGTTTTTTACCGCACAGTTAGGCGTATTGGTGTAGTGTACATATTATAAGTTAAATGTATTATCAAATGTTCAAAGAAAAGGTTTATGCAAAAATATTTCATGAAAATAAAATAGTATCATATATAATATATATAAAATAGTATCATATCATAATAAAACAATCTTAAAACAGGGCTCAAAATTTAATAAATATTTTTCGTCGCATAGTTTTAGAAATTTTGAGCGTAAACTATCATATTTTATGTAATGATAATAAAGGGAATTCAATTAACAAAAGAAATACCTAAAAAATAATACACGGAGCCGTGCATTTATTTTTTAATTTAATTAAAACTGCAAAATTAAATTTATTTTGGCGGTCATTCGATTCAACTAATGTCAAACGCATCGCTATTTTGAGCCTTATTTGTTGCCACGTAGCTCTATTGTCAATTACCTTGCTTCTTACCCCACCTTATAATAAAGAGTACCTATTCTATCTAGCTATTTTTCAGCGTAAAAATATTTCCAAACATCAAAGCCGTTTGGAAGTAGTAGGGAATATTAGCCAAAAATAGCGTATTGGTAAATATTTTTTTCTGGCAAAAGTATTAGCCTTAGAAAAAAATCCTGTTTCAAAAATGTTGTTCATGAATCTATGGCAACCATATATTTTTTTCAGATCTTCTAACTAAGCCGTTAATGAGGAGTAGGCTTCATAAAATGACCGTGTTACGGTACTAAACGAGAGTAAGGCCCTTAGTGGGTGGTAAATGAACACGACCTTTACCCAGCAGTGGGACAAAAGTAAACAAGCAGCCGGACCGCCTCATGGTCACTGCCACCTATTCATATCGTGCTTTAGAGGTATTTCTATTTTCGATTAAAAAATCATTCAACTAACGTTACATTTACGCCGCGCGTGCTAGGGCCTCATCACCACAGTCGCAACCGTTGTGTTAGTTCATATGTGTGGATCTGGATTTCTTTTTCGTTCCTATCGAAATAGTTCAAACGCAGCTAGGAAATATAACCAAGCGAATAGAGAGGTTACCTCCTTGCAGTCGACGCCATAAGTGCCGAGGTAGCCAGGCAGTAGCGACTTTTCATCCTTCTCCTCTCTCATGGCGGTTGCGATTTGTGCGCTCGGCACGACATCGTAAGGACACATGTCGGCAGCGCGGCGCTCTGCACGTGCCGCCTTGTCCTGTGTGATTAGGAACAGTGATTTTATGATATAAATGCATCTATTTGTCTTACATGGAAATTATTCAATAATAAAGCCTAGAAATAGTTCTGCAATACCTACTCAGCATGAACCAAAGCTTGTTAAAATTGAAGCACAAAGAAAAAAAATATATAAAAAGGAAGTTAAAATGTTATCAGTTTGTTACAACTTTTACAGGGTCTCTGGACGAGTGAAGACTTGGCCATGTCTAGGTTGATCTGCCTCAAATAGTCATAAACTTATGTTGTAAAACTATTCATTGGATAGGTAAGTATACCTATACTATAGGTTCGGAAGTGTATTGGTAGTAGGTAGAAGGCAAAGGACCTACCTTTGCCTTTAGGGAAGGAACGGAATTTCATCTATGCGATGTTTGTGCCAGGTTGTCATTTATATGCCCACCGCGCATATTAACTCATTCATTGTATTATCTAGGTAGTTAGGTAGGTACCTATGAACTTATAAAATCCTCCATTGTACTTGTTCTTCTAATTGTCAATACTAAGTAAGCATTCGCAATGAGCCTAATTGATACATTTGCACGCATGACGGCACATGTTCACTGTCCACATGCATATTATTATACAAAATTAATTAATTTGTATCTAAACAAGTGAGATATTTCTTTGTACAGACGCCAGCACATCAAGCTACTACAATCTGTTAAAGTTTTTAAATAGATTTTCAACTTTATCATTAAATTATAAGGTTCAAAGTTGATTGGGAAAATTTTACAGTTTCGGGTATCTTAATGTGCTGGAGTTTGTAGGTACATAAAGTTATTTCCTACAAAAGTCTATAAAACAGACATAGGTAGGTAATAGGTAATGGCTAAGATCTGACCGCGGCACCTTCCACGGTCAGCTTGATCTGGAGATGGAGTCGGAGAATTTCTTTCTCTGCGCTCTGCGGTGATTTGACTTTTTGGGACAAGAATTTAAATGGGACAGTCTACTGCAGCTGTTTTTTGTAGCTTAGACATCAGGAGCTTTACTCATCTTAAGGTAACAAGGACTTACAGGTTCTTCGTATTGTTCGCAGAAGTCATCGGCCTCGTTGTAGTGAGGCTGCTGACCCGACGGGTAGCTCACTTGCTTCGCCCTTGGCTCTCGGTGTTCTTCACCCGAAGGGCCGCTGAAGCACACCACCTTCTGGTGATCGTCGCGAGCCGCTCCGGATTTAAGGATGCCCTTCAGTGGCATTATGTCGTCGCATGTCGGCTTGCTGAACATTGGACAGAAATTAACATTAATTTTGTTCGAAACAATTTAAGCCTAAGAAAATATAATTATATAGACAGATTGAGTCCTATCGCTAGTTGTTAAGGTTTACTTGTTAAAATAATAAACAATTTTTCATCTTATTGCGTCTCTAAATCTAGAAAGATGCTCATCAAGTTTTGGGACTTTAGACTTAAAAATAAATTTATACATTCCAAGATCTTATCAATAGGTAGGTAATGATTATTTTTTTTTATCTAAAGAAACGTAAACAGGTGCAAATTCAGAAACTTGTGCTTAGATAGATAACAGATTGGTGATTGAGCCTGGTGTAAGGTGACTTTTATAAGGTCACCTCACAGGATAATGCTACCGTCTTATCTCTCGGAATGAGCTTAGTGCTGATATGAATTTATACATACCTACATATATGTATATACGATATAACATACAATCTTCTTCAAAGATTTATGATAGTTCAGATTGAGATACCTAACGCACACATTGGAAAAACTTTTCAAAACTGCTGCAACTTTTGCGAACGCAGAGGAAAATATGGAATAGACGGGATCACATATTTCTTTTTACCTTTTTTTCGAATGGAGTTTATCGAACATTTGGTTTTTTATATGTGCAGGTAAAAAAATGCGCAGGTGTTTTATTATAGGGCTTTTCCTTTTTTTAATATGAACGACATTTAACCATTTGAATGGACTCGCCATTAACCTCTGGTCTGTCGTAGATATACGTTCCGACAGTTTACGGATGCAAAATTGCGTAGGTCTACGCTCCGACATACCAGAGGTTAAATTCAAAGCCAAGTCAACAACGTTTTCAATACCCAATCAGGAAAATAGTCTGTCTAATGTCTGTAATCTGTGAATAAAATGTCTGTAATCTGTGAATAAAATGTCTGTAATCTGTTGCCCACCAACAGCTTTACTTCCACTGTTAACTTCGTAGGGAGACTGCCACCATGTATCCACCTGTTTAGGGAGCTTCCTACGAGTGACGATACCAAATACAGTTATAGTTTTGCTAGTCATCATGGTTCAGTCAATCAATCAAAGCCTAGCGCAATCCACTGCTGAACATAGGCTTCTCCAAAGCTACCATGGTCAGGTCATCATGGTTGATAAACCATAAATATTTGACCACGGCATTAACCAATATCGTATGGCTCGTGCCGACGTAAGACGAGAAGACAGGTTTTCTGTGGTGCTTTGGCTTATTGATGTATGAGGAACTGGGCGTAAGTTCCTCATTCTCCATGGAAAAGAGCGGATCCTCCCAACAGAAGGGTGTTGTGTCTGGTGGATGATTGTCCAACGGTTGATGTCGGGATTTTGTGTGACGTCAGGTTTTTGTTGCGTAGTTCGCGTATAGCGTTAGAGACAAGAACCTCTGTAGTGTTTTATTTACTTATTTAAACTTTCGCACACAAAAAAGGTACAAAGGCGGACTTAATGCCTTAGGCATTCTCTACTAGTCAACCAAGGGTGGTGAAGAGATTAGATGGCAGGTGCTTTGCTTGAACCGAACAATGATAAAAAATCAAAGTCCACCAGTTTTACCAGAGTTACCTTTGTCGTGCGATACGTAATGAATCCTCGTAAGAAATGATGTCTGTCGTCATCGGCGGTGTGGGAGGTCGGGGCGGCGTGGCACTGCCCTCCACTACGTCTAAGGCAGTCAGGCACCGCTCCATGGCGCTCGGCTGCGCCACCGCCGCTTTACCAATGTTCGCGAGCTGCGCGCGAGTATCTGCCTGTTGCTCTTCGACGAAGGCCGACTGAAGGTGGTAGTAAATAATAATATTTTTTAATTTATGATTTAAGTAAATTCCAACACTATCTACTTACAGATGCCACACGTCAGTGGTAACAAAACCAATGTAGGTAATCATCTCAGCGAACTCGCCCAGCTCAAGCTGTCAAAGTGTTACTACCGACGTATTGTTGACTGTACCTAATATATGATACTTAATTTCTTATCATGAAGAAAAGTACAAATGGCTTCCTTATCGGTGATCGCGACCTTATTCTGATAACAATTGATTGAAGTATAACGCGCAAGCGGCAATGTGGAAAACTTCTTGCAATTAAACTATAAGCAATTGTTTACAAATAGTTTAGATAGCAGAGACTCAATAATTACAAACGCTACATGGTTCTTTTGGCGTACGTTCAAAATCGGAACGAATGCCGCCATCTTTTGTCAATACAATTTCTTTGACAATTTCACTAATGTTACCAACAACACCTCCTGTCAGCGTCATTCAGGCGCCAAAAGATCCTTGTACAGACTTAGGTACCTGTAGGTCGTCTTTTAAGTTGCCCTCGCGCATGTGATAGTTGCGCACGTTGTCGATCACCTCCTGCGGGAACTTCTCCGGGTTGGCGGTCATGTACCGATACACGAACAGGTCGCAACCTATGATCCTGAAGCGATGCTTGAATACAGTCACTATGGCTCCTAGGAAATAAAAAAAGGTAAGATTTTTAAGCAGGACTAGGAGCCTATATGGCGGATGGTTGATTAGGCCTCTGTTATGTAGTATCAGTCTTAAAAAAAATATTTAAAAACGTCAATTTGTTGGGTGCCAATAACAAAGCTAGCTTAGCTGTTGTCTACGAAACACAGAATAAGAGCTTCGTAATTTATCGAAAACGAATCGGTATTTATTACCTTATTAGGTACTTATCCTATATAACATTAGAATTAGCCAACCGCATTCGCAAAACGAAAACTTCTTGGGTCGAACTTCCACACCAGACGCCCTCGCTACCCACGAGAGCTTCTCCTAGCATTATTATTTAAGTAACTTGTGCAACTGACGGCTCCCTTTGGAGTGTTTGGCTGAAGAATTTGTGGGAATTACTTGGTAACACTATTTTATTTTAGTGATGATAAATTTTTTACAAGTTGATGAGAAGAATTTTAGATCCAGATCATAAAAAGAGCCTTCACCTGGCTATAAGTTTGCTAATTAGCTTATCTTCTTTATAGGTAACAGGTACTTCTTTTTCAGTACGTAGCCACAGACAGACACAAAAAAGTGGAAGCAATCTTTGAGAAGATGTGCACTGCTTAATCAAACATTTCCACACTCACCAATAAAGAATCTATCAGGCGTGAAGTAAGTGGGGAAGTTGTGGTCCGACTCAGGAGTCTCCAGCTTCATGGACTTGAGGAACGTGCCCTCGCGGATGCCGGAGTTCCTCCGAGGAATCTCTCCGATCTTGATGGAGCCATCGGCGAGGCTGTATGACATCACGAACTTCCTGCCGCTGTCCTCGGGGTGCACCCAGTCCAGCTCGCACAGGTAACGAAGGTACTATGAACAAGAAAATTTAAGGACCATGAAAATGTTCTCTTGGTGTTAGCACGGTTAGAATAGGTACCTACACCGTTATATTTTTGCACAAGACAGGATATGTATGTGATTCACACTTTTGAGACGATTTCTCTACTAATAGGCAGTTCAGAATACCTACGTATTTCCAACCTATAAAGCATAAAATACGCATTGCAGGATAGATAACCTATATGCAAATATAAATGCAAGTCTATCAGAGGTAGTACGTCCGCTTCCAGGAAATATTAACGTAATAACCTGAATCTGGCAGATAGGATACCTGCGAGAAGCTCGCTCCTCGACTCTTTGTGGAACTTTAATTGAGTCCCCAGCTTACGAACTCGAATATCAAAGAATTATTTATTGATGCCCAACGGAAGTACTCGTACATGCACTAACTTTTGCAAAGTAGGTATTATATGTCGCTAGGAAGCAATCCAACTTGTAAAGTAGTGACACTTTTTATATCGTGATCTTCTTTGAGATGAAAATTTTATTTCAAAAATACATTTTCTGTACCTACATATCTACTCGTTTTTCCTCAATGTGGTTTTTTCCTGTGGGTGTGTTTGATGGGTTTGGTTTTCATACACGACGTTTTCAATTTTGAGTACCTATGAATGTAGATGGCTACAAGAGTAGGGGAAGACCAAAGAAACGATTTATAGACTGTGAAAGATGATATAGCTAGAAAGGGGGGTGACTACCAAGATGGCGACTACTAGAGAAGTAGGTAAGGAAGAAATAAATTGGTATAAAGGCCAGAGAATGACGATGATGTTACCGCATTTTTTTTTAAATATGACCATGATAATTATGACATACAATTATCAGAGCAGGTGTAATAATTAACAAATTAATCAATTAAATTAGCCCACCACAGTTCACTTCACTGTTACAGTCCAACATAAGTTTCATTAGATTACTTACATTAATTAATATTATCGGACACAGAATTGAGGTAATAGATCTTGGTCAATTAGCTGCATAATTATAGCTAATTATTGTCATTAAAATGGTTTCCAGAGTACGTGTGCCGTGTCGTGTAACTACAAACATAAACCTTGCTGGGTTATGTTGACGTCATCATTCGCAGAGACAATGAGAGCTGAACTTGAGGTCAAGACTATGGTATTTATTTTTATTTATAACTGTCAAACAAGGTAGTATACATCGGTTGTAGACTGTGTCTCGTCGGTATTGCATCTAAACTCGCTTTTAGCGATGAAATCGGCCATTATGTAAAATTTATACATTTATATCTATTTGTATGGTGTACGTAATAAAGAGTATATCTATCTTACGACGGATTATAACGCGTTAACACTTCAATATGCCATTGATTTATTGGACTACTTTTTAGGGGAATACTATGACATTACGTAAGTCCTTTTAGACTTATTGCGAGATTTGTCTTGCAAAAGAAAAAGATAGCAATTCATCAGAGTTAATCACCTTGTTTTGATGATACCCGTTAATTACCACTGGTTTATACAGACAGGTTTAAAAAATGCGCGTCAAGCTATTAGAAGGTTTTTAAAACGTTAGCAAAGTACGTCTAAATTATTCTTTCGACTAGGAACCGCTTTTGCTTAGAGATTTTCCTTTGCAAGCGCTGAAGTAGGTCAGCATCGAGATAGAGTTAGATTTAAAAAGAGAAACTGCCAAATTTTTGATCTCACGTCAACTTCAAGTGACGGTCTTGACATTTGACACAAATGCGAAGATTTTATAAGATGAATAGATTACACTATTATTTATAGATTATACATTCAGTCCTTTTTTCAACATGATTTCCCGCATATTAAGCGCGAAATCATGTTGAAAAAAGGACTGACATTGGAATAATAGTCAGAATAGTAAAATTCATGGTGGCAAAAGAGTTGCCACTACGTTAAAAAGAGTTAACCGAAGACACACTTCAATATGTCCCTGACAACTCTTCGCATCTGACCAGATTCTGTAAGTGTATCTCATCCTTTTTGTATAAAGATTACCTTATTAGCGTTGAGGTTGTACTTGATAATGTCCTTGTGCGGGGGCTTCGGAATGAGGCGGTAGCACGACATGAGGGTGTCTTCAGGAGCGCCGATACCGATGTGTGGCGGGATCGACTGCACGTGGAATAAATAAAAAGAACGATGTATAATTTATACTGGTCCTTCACTTTTAGTGTGCAATTCTGCGTTTCAATTCGCGTAAAGACAGACCACTCGTTATGATATGAAAAAGAATAGGTTGGTACTCATAATATTGGCGGCGAAAATTACAAAATAAAGTGTCCATATACAACGTGTAACGTGAAATGCGCAAAACCTGAAAATAATTTGATCATAATAACAAGCAGAATTAATTGAACCACTTTTTAATATAGGTCACATTTTTCAAAAAATCTCCATTAAAAACGTTTCCGTATCTATTTATTAATAGGTCAAGCAAGCCAATGTCAGCGCGGCGCAGCGGCCCGGTGACGACTCCTCCCTCGATAAAGCGTTGTCGCAGACGCAAGAAACGATCAGAATGGCCAGTAAAACTAAAACAGCACATAAAACCTTTACAATTTTTTAATGAATTATTTTCGCTCTGAAATAGGTCAATTGAATTAAAAATCAGTTGGGTGTCTGAGGTTTTGCGCATTTAACGTTACACGTTGTAGATCTAAAAATAGAAAAGTAATCTGACTACATTCAAAATGAATTAAAATAAAGTATCTTAAATGATTAGGTGAATACAAATATGTTATTCTAATACCAAGAATCGTTAAAACACGTTTTGAATTTAAAATCCTATCTCACATTTGAAATTAATTACCTACTTCCCATACATTACAAACGATGACTTGAGCCAGTTTTCCATAATTTTAAGACATGCAACTGATGACTTCCTTCATGTCGAAAATGTTTTTCAACATGATTACTTGGTTGACCAGGAAGTGTGTATGTAGGATGAAGAGGACCTCACCTTGGGGAATTCTTTTATGACCTTTTTCTGCACCTTAACAGGCTCTGGTTGTTGTATATTCAGCATAGATCTAGTAATCAGATAAAAATGTTAGCAACAGAATTGAAATTAGCATAGTCGGTTATTCCGTTTAGCCACCCCAAAAATCCACCCTAGGGTGGATACGCGGAAATTCATGTCCGAGAATCCACTCAAAGTCCTTTTATCGATTTTGTTGGGTTGGTAAACGGAATAACCTGCTTAGGTAAGTCATCGTGGAACCATAACTATCAAGCCTATTCAGATTCAAAGCTTACAGTCTGGCAGTTACTGTGGTGTGATGAATCTTATGTCTTGGAGAAGAACCTATTTACGCCCCTTACAGTACCTATTAGCACTAATACCGTAGAACTCAGGTTATTCTGAAAGAATAATTTAAAAGAATAACCCTACCAGAATCTACTCACATAACTTTTCAGCAAACCATGAGTATTTTCTCTTTGAAAATCGATATAGAATATATACCTATACACATGTATTTGCTTTTCCGGGAATTCAGGCACACCAGTTTCCAAGTATTCCTACCTACGCGAAGAGCGCTAACGACTTCGTAGGTCTTCTATTTTTTCCATTAGTTTCACTTCGCAAACGTACGGAGTTTTAAAATCCGTTCTATGAAAAGACACATCCTTTGCGAGGTTCATATTAACTGGACCCTTACTTCATCCTCACCCGTTCTGGTCTTTTTATTATATCTTCATCCAACGTCCTTTACAAATGTCCGCACCATCGAAGCATACTCTCTTCGTCCTTTTTTAAAAGGATAAAAAATGCGCGCTCGTGTTTAATTAGAAAGGGGCCCGTTCCTTTGAATATTAAATTTAAAATGTGTCCACATCAAAGTTTTAATCAAGGCGCAGTAATGAAGGTATGCTCCCGTGGAATATCTGAAGTATTTACGTAAATATGTAGGAGCCTACTGAACGAATATGGCTTTCCTGGAAACTACAAATAAGGTGCGTAAAGAAAAATGAGGAAAAAATAAACGAGTGTCGCGAAAAACACTTCTGACTAAAATATGCTGAAATGAGAATCTAAGATAAGAAGACTTCTAAAAGCGTTCACTTTATCAATCTAGCTCCCGTAGCGAAGCTTTTTAATTCTAGAATAGTTTGTCGGAGCGGAGCGAGCTCGAATGGGAGCAATATCGGCACTGTTCACACTTAATTGACACTTACTGAACAAGTTCCAGTTGTTGTGTTTACCTTTAACTCACTACACAGCATGCAGAGCGTAGTGTTGTGAGCGTGATGTTGAAACAGTATAATTCGAACGGCTATATTCAAGTAAGTTTATGAAAATATTTATGTTCGTTCATGTATACCTATAGGTACGTACATACATAAGGCTCTAGATTAAGCGGTGCCTTGAGAAATACAAACAACATATAGTTACTAGTATGTAGCGATCAATCCGGCTAATTCAGTAACGCACACAAATCTTGGGCGGTACTTTGGCGTAGAAATATTATTCCCAGCAGTAACTGATTGCCCTTAGTATATTACTAACACTATATTTCGTTCATGAATATTATGTAAATCTGGAAGATTATTTTAAGGTGCCTAATGGTTATTCTCAAATGGAGAAAACAGCAAAGTGGAAACCGTCCTATCACTTTTACGTTCGCTTTTTATGTTGATATCCTTAAGCTAAAAAAAACTCAATTAATTATATACCATGAATTTTAAAAGCAAATGTGATCAAAACACGTTATAAATTAGAAACAATTTTCACTCTCGTGCAACGTATAAAATATGAGCTATATTCGGCAGCTTAATTAATCAAGTTGAATACTGTATAGCATCATATGTTAACGGTCTGATATTTCCACAAAGTGCATTATTAAGTCTTCGCTTAAAACATGTTTGGGTAAATTGTATTTAGGTACTAGCCTGAAATACTTGCGCGAAAGTCATGTAACTACAGACGCCAGCACATAAAGCTACTACATTCTGTCAGATTTCTTTAATAGATTTTCAACTTTATCGCTAAAGCATAAGGTTCAAAGTTGATTGGGAAAATCTGACAGTTTCGGGTAGCTTGATGTGCTGGCGTCTGTACAAGGTACGGGCAACTACACGTTTGGTGTGTAGTTTTCCGCGACTGTGAGCATTACCTACGTTCAAAATGTGTGAAAATGAAACGCCTGCTCGGCACTGACTGTCCGTTGTTATTACATATGTATGTATGTTTGCAAGTTGGCGGCTTCAGTTTATTACGTTTGGTGTGGACGCGGCCTAAGTGAGTAATTATCATGTTTTTGAACAATAATATAATTGTAAACTTCAACCTCTGATTAGGTATGTATACCTTTTTTTTTGGAATGTTTGAAAAAATAAAGAATAATTATTTATTCTGTACAAATAGGACGCACATTAATAGAAAGAAGCGAAATCGAAAATTCCTAAGATATTTTCAAATCTTTGTGAATACAATGACATCATGTGGAGTGTAAGAGAGTATCTATTAATAATAGCACAATAGTACAATGGTTTAATTATCGAGTAATAGTGGCGTACTCTGATGTCGCCATTAAGACAAATGCCGCTAATTAACGGTGGAGAGAACATCACCGCTCCATTCACGATAACTTGGGACACGTCTCGGTTCATATCTCACTTAATGTTAGGATTTATCTTTGAGTACAATGATGATGTGGTAGTTTATGATCTAGTTTAACATAATATGATACTGTGCGAATAGAATACCGTCTCAAGATCAGTCAATAAGAAGAACATTTCTTCATTGGTTTCAGAACGTAAGAGAAATCTCAAGGACCGTGATCTATTGCGAATAATAGCATGATAGAATTCAAACCTATAATTTAGAGTGGGATATCGACGTGCAACCGGATACCATGGATTCAGTACACAAGAAAAGAAAGGAAGAAAAATAGGTCTACTTGTCACAGAAACACGTGCATACAAAAAGATAATAAATGGGAACAATAATTTCTGTCACCTAAGTTTAGGTATGTCAATAATCTGCAATACCCTAATAATAATATCCATCACCAAGAAATATATTAGTCATCATATTCATCAAAACTGTCTCTGAGTATAAATAATAGTATTAATGTAAATATATATCTTAACGAGTTAGGTTACTTTAAACCCTGCAGACAGAAATAGGAGCCCCTCGTAGCGGGGCTACGTCGACTACGCCGTATTACAACATTTTGATATTTACCTTGACGTCATCTCAGGAGTAGGTGGTGACCTGTCGCTGCCGGCCGTAGTCGAGTCTATGGTTGGCAGCGAGGAGTCCTGGGACGCGCAGCTTCCTTCTGCGAGACGACTGTTTCGCAGAAGGAGGCTGCGGAAAGGGAGAGGGAGACCTCGTTCCCTCACCCGGCCCGCAGCAGGCGCACCGGGCGTCGACGGAGGGCGGACAACGCCCTCTTCCAGCCCCCCTAAATGGGTCCAGGGGCGACGGACTTGGGGATGTCCATCGCCCCCCACATATCAGGACCCGAGATGCGTAGTGTTCCACGCGCGCCCCTCTTAGACGTTGTGGGGAGAGTTTAAGCAAGAGAGTTCAAGCAACCCCCGGCGTAGGTGAGAGATGGAACACCGGGTGGTTTTTATTCAGTAAGAGTCTGACAGACCCCGCCGCCCGCCCCAGGGCGGTGGACATCCATGAGAATTTTCCACCAAAAGAACAAAAAAAAAAAAAAGGTTAGAACAGTGACCAACTACGCGCGAGCCGAGCGAGCGAAGCGAGCGGTGCCGCGGCAGCGGCCGGCAAGCGCTACCTCCAAATTGGTCGCAGTAAAAAAATTAGGGCACTCCGACTATATGAACCTATAGTGTTTTCAATTATAAAATAGTCCAAGTAAAACTATATTTAAAGTTTTTTTTTATCTTAACTAAACAGTATGAGTATAAAAAATATTTGATTTGTTATTCTATGATAATAATATGAAATCGGAAACATATAATTTTATTTGATACAAAAATCAATGATTTGATGATTGATATTATGTCCAAGTAATTCTTAATTAATATTTAGGTAAGCGTTTTAATATTATTTGGTGAGACAGATCTACTATTTTCGGAACAAATATTATTTATTTAGGTCACTAAAAATACATTTATCAGGTAATTT
Source organism: Eremobia ochroleuca (assembly GCA_949629135.1). Lineage (NCBI taxonomy): Eukaryota > Metazoa > Arthropoda > Insecta > Lepidoptera > Noctuidae > Eremobia > Eremobia ochroleuca. The sequence continues at coordinate 11,917,866 of OX451387.1, forward strand.
ATAAAATCATACCCATAATTAATTCTGATAACAGGAAAAATAAAAACAAAATATATCTATATTCACGAGCACAAAGCAGAAATAGTCGACGGATGCACGTGATGACTGTGACAAGAAGGCTCAAATTCCAAAAGCTCCCATAATTGTTAAACTCCCTGCGTTGAAATTTTTCGTAGGTTAGAATTAAGTTTAATTTATACGCTAGGAGTTCTAGAATTATCTGCTGAATTCATGGTTACAGTTTGCACGACGAAGTCCCTGACACACGGTATAGAGTACTTCCTAACCGACCATACTAATTTTCTTTTCATTCGTGACCCGTCAGAGACGACGGCTAATAAAGATGTTTGGAAGGAGAAAACGTGATGCACCGGTCTCAAATATAACAAATAATTTGGAATAAGGGCAGAAGGATGATGGTGAATCTTTGAAAAATCTGCGGATTATTCGAAAAAGACGAGACGAAAAAAAATACATTATTAAGTATATGGGGGCGCTAATTTGTATAATAGGGTGTCGCAGAACTTACACTGCACTAGAGCTGCGATCGCTCACTGTCACAAATAAAAAATTTTATATATAAAAAAAACAACCGACTTCCAAAAAAACACTACAAAGTGAAAAATAATTTTAATTTTGGAAGTCGGTGTCGTTGGTTCCGCATTTTGGTTTTTTGACACCGACTTCCAAAATTAAAATTATTTTTCACTTTGTAGTGTTTTTTTGGAAGTCGGTTGTTTTTTTTATATATAAAATTTTTTATTTTTCACTTTTTTGTTATATCTACCCCAATCAAATTCATATAAACACTACTTGCTATGTAAATATCAGTGACAGGAAGCTGCATCTGCGTTTATAGGGTACAGACGTGATGTTATGTTGTGCGATTGCGTAATCATTATTATCATAAAAAAAATATATAACCTTTGTAGTGAGTACAGGCGTGATATTATGTTGTGTGATGGTGTAAACAATGCTTAGATATGCTATAGCAACAATCGCGGTTAATCTGCTGTTATTTATTGAAGAGTTCCCCCGATTTCTACAAGATCCCATCATCAGATATTGAAATGGTGACAATGGGACCACACGGGAAGCACCAGCTTTCAAATAAAAAAAGAATCATGAAAATCGGTTCACCCAGTCGGTTATTATGAGGTAACAAACATAAAAAAAAAAAAAAAAAAAAAATACAGTCGAATTGATAACCTCCTCCTTTTTTTGAAGTCGGTTAAAAATAGAATAAGTGAACTGAGAGGGACAACTCTAATGTATGGTGACAGCACCAGTTACCATAAGACTGTTTATTTTTTTAAAGATTTTGTTATTTTTTTTATTATTTTATTATGTCTGGTTTGCTCAGTGTTATTAGTATTAGGACTAAATGCCATATCATCTTTGTGCCGATACATAAAAATAAATAAAACAGAATTGTCTTCTGAATTTTTGATAAGCTTAGGAATAGGGAATCTTTTGATTCCGTTCGTGCCTTCAGGCGCTAGGGAGTAAAGTTTTTCGTTTAATCCAAGTTCAGTACAGAAACTATAAAGAAGATATAAGTAAAAGGAATATTTACAACGTATCAGCTGGCTATTATCTCACGCGAGATACTAAAGTCGCCTGAAGGGAAGAGTGAACAGCTTAATGCTTAAAGTGAGACAAGTTTTTTGTCCAACTTCTTATCTCGTCGTGCAACCAATACCAATCTAGTGTAGGAAATGGCTAACTTAATGGTCTTTGGAAGGAAAAGATAAATATAGATACCTAAATTATCACGATAGATATTATTATGTCAATTGATTCATTGATCAAATGGATACGAAATGTGGTTTGGTTCTCAATTAGAGTTTTCAAGCACAGCGTTACATTAACGCGTTTCTGGTGGAAACATCTCGGAGCTATGAAAGGACAGGGTTTAACCCTGTATATTATAATAAATAGGCTTTGCTAATACAGTTAGTGCTGATTTTGCATTGAAGTCACGAGCAAGTGATTTTTTCGAAATATGAAGTCAAATCGTTTTGAAAATCATCGGCGGACCTACACCTATGATTTTTGGGTGTGTTTGTTTCGTGTTTCAGAAATTATAGCTAATTAAAATGTAGGTAGGTATGATTAAATATTTCCCACCACATCATATTCTACACAGCACCAAAAATATTCCACGTTTAGCCACGTTAGAACAGGTGTGCGCGAATTAATTATTCAGTTGCAAATCTAATTAAATTAGTTTGAACCATGAAGGTTGAAACTGAATTTGGTACATTGTTTTTGATTCGACTCAGTGTTATGGAATTTATATTCGGTTTGCATACCTAAATATTTAAAAGCTCTAGTGAACGTTGTTGTTAGGTGTTAAGATTTTTGGATGTGGTTGAATGTTTTGAAAATAAACCTTATTATCTTTTAATCCCTTCACTTAGGTATATTGTTTGAATTATTTTGGAAAATTACGCCTAGGTAGGTACTTATTGTTTTACTTTCATTGACCTAATTTGCCCAGACACATTGATTTAGTCGGATTCCTGACTCCTAGAATGACGAGCACAACAAACATTACAACTTAAACAAACGAAAACTTTTATATCAATACAAGCCACCTCCTAATTGGTGCTCTCACCGTACACAATTCACACAAAATATGATCTTGTTATGCGTAGAGGCTAACGCCTAATGAAATAGTGATTGTCATTTGACAATAATGTCTTATGTGATGTTGATTCTATGTAGGCGCTTGTTTGGATAAACTTTTGTGTTTCGGCCTTCTAATTTTGTGTTAATATATTGTCACTGATAGCATCAATTTGGATTGTTTATTTGCATTTGCTATTTATATAAACTGAATAAATGTACCGTCAAATAGGGTGAATAGGAACCGAGGGGTGAATCGAGATGAAACTTTTAAATGGATTTTAACGTTGATGTAATATAGTTTGTTGCCAACACGGACACTTAATCGTTAATCATAATATAGTAAATAGATACCTTTTTGGCAAAAAACGATATCATTTAAATGTTAAAAAGTTTCGTTCCGATTCACCCCTGCATTCCTATTCACCCCGTTTTACCGTTATTAATCAAACAACTGCGTGTGTATTTTAGATGCATTAATTTAGGCGGACTTTAATTTAGTTTGTAATTACAGTTTCAACACTTCGCTGCTGAAAAATACTAAAATAGGCACGGAAATATACAAAAAAATGGTAGGGTCAGGTGGGGTAAATGCATGAACGGGGCAAATGTAATACCATAACTTTAACTGTTTACACACAAAATAAACTATTGCTGCCATCTCTTATACGCGTAAAGTACTTCTTACACTATACTCTAACAACTTATTTAATCTGTTTGTTTTGTGTGTAAACAGTTAAAGTTATGGTATTACATTTGCCCCGTTCATGCATTTACCCCACCTGACCCTACTTAGCTTGAATTCTCATTTCATGTTTTAATTAAGTACCTATCATGTTTGTATGCTAAGAAAATATCTTCTTCAAATCGAGCCTACCTATGTAGGTAACCTTAAAAAGATTTTCAAATTACTTTGGTTTATTTCCTAATGGCCATTTTTTAATCATTTTAAATTCTAAGTTCGGTAAAAAGCCGTTAATTACATTGTAAAGTGGACACCTCAACCAATCCAGCTGGAAATTTCTATACAGCAAATTACGCTACAATTCCTTTAAAAATACTATTAATCCTGCTAAATGAGACCAGCTGAACACGGGGTCGTCTTGCACTTATGTTAATCCAGACACGACCAAGTTTTTGACGTAATTTACCTACATTGAAGAAAAAATAACAAAAATGCGACCAGGAAACGGGAAACAACTTTTATTTTATTTTACTTTTAGTAAAAATGTAAACAGACAAATGAGGAAAACATCGTTTGCTAGAAAATCTTGGGAGCAAAGGAAATAGTCAGTTAACCCTTTGAATGAGTGTATGTACCCTATAAATGTAGCTTAAAGTTAAGTAGGTAATCATGAACTACGTATCCTGACAGCTACACGTTACAGGAACTATTCGCACAGGACAACAAACCATAACAGTACAGAAAAAATCTAAACAAAATCCATCTCCGTGTATTCACAACTCAAGTCAACAGTCACTTGTTGTTTTTCGTGTTTGTGTTTCTTTTCTGCGTCATGTTTACCGCATATAAACGTATTTTCTTTCTTTCTTTCAACACCAACCACATAATTTCATCAAAACTGAATTAATAAAATATTCACTTGCTCTAGAGACTGCACCTTTGTAATCTGCGGGCAATATTTCTCGTGCAGTTGAGTAAACAGTGACCCACAACGGAGATAAATGGCGCCGTGGTCAACATGCCGCGGGGACACTAACGAATATATAAGGGAAACTATTTGACAAACAACCACAAGTTCACAATCTCTGCGAATGCTCCCCGCACATAATTTTCCTACTTTTCCTTTTTTTTTTGTGGTCGAATGTAGTTAGGGACTACATTGCTCATACAACTTTAAAACGGATTATATTATTCTCATAAAAGAAAATTGAACTCTCAAAAAAAAAAAAAAAACTATGACACTGTCACATAGGTATGCTTTTTAATTTAAGCTGTACGATCGCTTAATTTAATAGATACTGTAAAGATTGTCTGCAAAAGTCGACCTTATGTAGTGCAGGCTGGCAATAAAATAACTCTGGTTGCATTCGATAAGTCAAGCAAATTTAGAATGAGCTTTCAAATTTTTGGATAAGGTTTTTGTTTCAAAAAGGAGTGATGATGTAGGCGCATTCATTTAAACACCTTCGCTTGAAATATGCGCATTAAATATAATGTTGTATAATTTTAACGCCTCCACACAATATACACACAATACACACCTAATTGAATAAGTTTGATAAGAAATTATTATGCCCCAATCAAAGGTAATGATGAAATTATAATTAGAGGAGTTCAATTAGACCATTCAGTTCGCCAATAAACATTTATATTGATCAAGTTATGACTCGTATAAATGGCATAAATATGGTAGAGCATTCCATACGATCAAATTGGATCATAAAAACCTATTATGGTTTCGTTATCAATTTTTATTTCACAATACTAAACAATATCTGTTGGATGTATGGTAACATGCATAGCTTTTCATGAAAAAATAAAGTAAGCCAAACTGCTATTTTTGCCTTCAAACGACTAATTATTTTGACAAATAAAAAGTAGGTGCGTCTGGCATTATGCTGAAAGGGACCTATTATTCTGCCTTGCGGTACCCGATCTCTCATTCTCAATTTGTCAAGTTCATAAGCTCCTATCATTACTGTGATTCTCTGATGTACCTATCCTTTGTCTCTCTTTCTCTCTTCATACAATTCTTACCTGAAGTATTTCCTGGTGAAGGCGTCGCAATCACAGATGAGGAACCGCCTCCCGAGGATGTATACCGTGGCGCCCACCATCAGGTCCTTGGGCGCGTAGTACTCCGTAGTCACCTCCTCTTCTGTCGTCTCCAATACGGTTGACGGGAATGACACTGACAAAAGTAAGTGATATAATTGTGAGGACCTGGACCCCGGGTCCAGGCTGTCACTGATTCTTCTCGTCTCTGACTCCTCATTCCTTTTGATTTTACCAAGACATATTGTTTATTTATAAGAATTACTAGTGAACACAATATCTATATATTTTTGTGTCTGTACTTGCACTTGATTGACTATGACGTTACGGGTAGTCAGAAGCCAGAAAGCTGACGACTAGTCTTACTGAGGGCTATCGTGTATCCTCTTACTGCGTTGTGTCAGTTGGTCAGATAGGCACTCACTTCAAGTAAAATACCGGTATTCAGTTGCTTCCGGTTAGACTGGAAGCCGACTCTATGTTTGGGATAAGGCTGGACAGATGATTATGACTTGATCTCTATCTTGCCTAATCGATTATGAAAAAGACAAGAAGTGTATCCCAATCAAATTCATATCACACACTTATTTTCCCACACAGAGTTTTTTACAAGCCATTTTAGATATCTTCTGCGCTAAAGGTCCTAGCGAAAAACGCTGAAAGGAATCATGGACTAAACTTTAAATAAGTATCCCAAAATACCTTTCCTCAACTTTCTTAAAATAAATTTAATGTCAATTTTATTTTTAACTGAGCTCATGGTTTCTTTCAGCCTTTTTCTCTATGAACCTGCAGCCTAATTGCGTAACACATTTTCGGCAAATGATTGAGACTAGTTTACTTCGTTTCGATCGCAGTTTGCTTAATTTTTCGAAGTTGAGAACTTACTCATACTGGCCAGAAAAAAATATATATTTGCTTAGAACATATATACATAGTTTAAAAAAAAAAAAACAGAGAACATCCTGATTTTCACAGCCCGTGTCACCTATCGTTTACTTCGCTATCAATAACTCGCCTAATCGCAAACGTTAGCTTTTTACACAAGAACTCGGCACTGAGGAGGGTCGTGCCCGCGACCTTCGGCGGCATAATGACGTTGAATAGCTACATCGTTATTCGATATTGGATTATACAAATCATTTTTACCGTAAATGCTTAGGTACACCTTTAGAAACAAATTGTTGGTAGGTACTTACTATGGTTGCCAACCCTAGTATATAATATAGTATCCTGCTATATTAGAGCTCCAAATACCTACTATATTTCTAAAAAAACATACTAGCCGAAACTGCTATAGGTACTTTCATTTCAACACAAAATGGCGAAATAAGCGCAATATGGCCAGTATCTACCTATTAATTTCATAAAAGCTGAATGAATGATTTTGTAAACTTAATTTAGAGTGTTGATAATAATAATTAACAATAGTTATGATTATGACACATTTAAAGTAAATAAAAACTTCTTAATAAAGGCTCGAAGAAGCATATAACATACCTACTGTGCGATTCTGTAACCATCTCACCATGAAAGCTTGGGTGAAGTGAGGCGTGGAGTGAGCTGTCATTCGCTAGGGATTAACAGTATTAAATGCTCACTTCACTTATGATTTCACGGTGAGATTTTTACAGAATCGACCGGCTGATACATACTTTTTCGCCATCTACTATATCTTATAGGCAAGGGCTTCGAAAAAAAAAAACTTCTGTATATTTTATGTCTTTTTTTTGTAACGTGCGTTTTGTTTGTGCAGAATATACATTTTTTTTCTTTCTTCTTCTTTCTTTCTTTTCTCAAATAGTATATTTGATATAAAAAAAAGTTGGCTACCCTAGTACTTACACTCTATCGCCTTTTACACAAGCTAACTGGATAATGTAATATCGTTCCAACTTTCTCAATAAACATCGCATACTGATCCACCACATATAGCAGATAAAGTTATTGGTACCTAATAATTCAAGGGGCATAAAATGGAAAATAGGTCGCTGGACTAACCCCACTTTCCTTATATTGCTGACGAGGCAAGGAACATTCGAGTCGTTTGTCTACCTGTGCGACACCTAGCTCTCGTTTTACAGCCTTTTATTATCCTTAGCCTACCCTGCAGTTATTTAGCGGGTGAAAACACACGTAGGTAATAAATTCGTATTAAGAAAGTTACGAGTTAATAAGGTTCAAGCAACTTTGTTTCTTAAAACCGCAGATATAGGGACCTGTTGTGGGTGGGACACTGCACATAACTAGGTGTTCCCAGGTTATGTAACAGTTTCATAAAATACTAATAAATAAATAAAAAAGTTAACCATTATTTCATCACTATGGGTCTTGACCCAGTGTTGGCTCGCTCAGCAGTTAACTCAGAGCTCCCTCACTACGCTCGGGAGCCCTAGAATTTTTCGTTGCATTCAGGATTCAAAATAACGCGCGTGGCATTAAGACACTGCTTTATCCCCTTGTGAATAATCTTCTATTAGGTAGAATATATCACCACTTGCAGGCAATAAATGCAAATAGCAAGGAAAGCCATACCTACAATAAATCAGGAACCTAGAGGCTAGATGTCCCACCTACCGCGTGGAACTCTATTGCACAGATGAAAAACGAGGCAACGTACCAATATCTACCGATATATTGAGTTGAAAGCATTCATCACTGACTGACATTCGATTAAGTTCTGTAGAAACAGGAGGCAATATAACATTCTGTATTTGCAAGGTTTGTTTGAGCTGGAGAAATAGAACGGGGTGACTTTATTATAAATTCTGTACGTAATCAAAGCAGCCGTGCGATTCTGTAACCATCTCACCGTGAAAGCTTGGGTGAAGTGAGCTGTCATTCGCTAGGGATTAACACGTGCTCACTTCACTTATGATTTCACGGTGAGACTTTTACAGAATCGACCGACTGTAATCAGTTTTGAATTGTGACTGCCTCGTAGATTGCGAGTGTGGTCCAGGGTACGATCTCTAAGGTCGAGAGTACCTACAGTATTATTGGGTTTTGCTATTTGGAATTTCTCAGTAGCTGTTCAGTGTTTGGTTTTGTATCCGGTTAAAGGCAATAGACAAGCCTCCTATGACATGGGACGAGTACTGAAATGTGGGTGTATTCTCTAACATGGAGTAGATAAGCGTGAAGCTTGTATGCCCCAGAGGGTTAGGCAGAGAGTATGTAATGTTATGTTGTGATATCACCGTATAATCATTATAATTATGAGCTGAATGACGTCCGCTGCTGGCCGAGGACCTCCTCCATTTTCACAGCATTTCTCTGGTCTACTCGCATCCGTCGACGACTCGCAAATTTTACCAGATCATCTAACCCCCTGCGGTATATTGCACCGATTTTAATTTTAACATTTTATAACATCTGGCACTCACATAAGTTGACAGCGTAGCATTTGTCCAGTCGACGGGGGTTAGGCTAACATAGTCGTATTAACTTTAATGACAAGGATAAGATTGATTGGGGAACTTTTTGATACTCGTAAATTTTTAGAAAATCTCAGTCATCTGATAGATTAAATCAGTAAGTACGTATGAGACATCAGAGCCTACTGTCAAACCACGACTTTTTAATATTATTATCGTTTTTACTGAAGCTTTTCACTCACAAATTAATATCAATCGGTTGATTTAATCTTGTATACCCAAATATTCACCCTTATTTATCGCCCGCTATTAAAGTATATCGGTTACGCTGTTCATTAATTTCATTCTTGGAAATTTATAAACAACAAATTACAAAGACTTCTCAGGCGGCCTTTACGTAGGCAGTAGGCTGCTATAATTCATAATCTCTTCGCCAAAGAAGTCAAAGTTGGAACGCCCGGGCAACTTCTCAAACTTAATATAAAGCGAGGTATCCCTGTTTGTTCACTCCCAAATTACTAATAATTCAATCAAATTTTGTAATTAACTGTGCCGACGTAATTATGTCCGCTGTCTAGCTTTTTGAAGCGGTATTTGAAGATTCAATTAATCCCAATCTAATTAAGTATCTTATTTTTATTAAATACCCAATGCTTTGCCATAACCCCTATGCCTACAAAATAAAGGGTTCATAGTATATCACAAGACAGCATTTATAGATTATCTCATTAGATATGAATGCGTCAATGTGGAATATTATTTTATTTGTCACAACAGAAGACAAACGGTTTAAGCAAAATGCCTGTTGGGATTAAGTTAGCGCGCTCGGGCGCGTTGTAGCTGCCCGGCACAATGGAACATCGGATTGCTATTTGCGATGTTAAAAACGCGGAAATGGATCTTGTTATAAAATGGAAAACGTTTTACTCATCAATGTCTACTCGTATACTCAATATAAAAGAGCAAAGGTGGAAAAAGGAGGAAAACCTCTTTAGGTACCTACCTACCTATTTCACTCGACATTTTTTATTAAATCTGAGCCTAAAATATTCGGAATTTATTGGTGTAACACAATACAAGTATACATACGACTGTGAGCCCTTATATCAGGAATGTGAACGTAAGAGCTGAGTGATTCTGGAAAATTAAAGCCTTCCAGCAATGTAGCGAAAATAGCTCGTTTGGTAATCCAAAGATATATCCAAAAATATGCACCATGGAATTCATTGAGATATAGTTAATATCAATGATGGAATCAGTCTCTATTTCGCCAGACTCTCATCTTGTTTAAGGCGCCAGAACCTGGTTGGTCTGGTTAATATGTGGCTTCCATAAATATGTGGCCTTCTTAGTTAGTTTTAATCATGACCTGGCAGTTTGAGTAATTTATGCGGCCTACCCAAATGTCCTTTCATTGGTATTGTTCGTCGAATCGTGAGGCTCCTCAAGTTCTGAGTTGAGCTGCACGATTTTTGACAAATGCGTGCACTGACTGGACAGGTCCGCTCAATCTGCGTGGTTCTTTACTCAAAAGACCATTTCAGACACCAATCTAGATGGTCTTCACATGATCTGACCAAGATTATGTCTGGACTTCAAAAGAGACTGTAACCTATGAGTTTGTTTCGGCCTTTCTTCTCAGAGTAGTCAGATAGGAAACGCCGACCTCACCTAGTTTTAAAAAATATGATTCACATGTAAAATTTGTACAAACCTACTTACAGAAAATAAATCATTTATCATTTTTTATGCCATTCAGGTGTACAGCAAGTTACTAAACACTTTTAAGGAACTTCCTATCCCCATGTTCAACAAAAAACTGACAAGTTGGTCATTGGATAATTGCTTTTATGACATTGGCGAATATATGGAATATTGTAAAAATCCAAGATGACATGTACTTAATTTTGACATTGATTTTAAAGTAACGGTTACCTAATTCCAATAATATTCATTTATATTTGACTTATTTTAAATCACAAATCTTAAAATGAATTGTACTTACAATTAGTTATACTTAAGAACGACATTTGAATAATTTTGTACACCATGTTGTGGTAGTGTATAGAACTTAAAAAATATGATCACAATACCATGTCTATACTAATTCTAATAAAAAAATCATGACTATTATTTTTTCACGGCACGATAACGGCACTTGTCGATATCGTGTGGAGCACCCGCGTAGGGCGTACAGATAGTTTGCGCCAGACGGCCGCGCCGACCGAGAGACTGGTATGTGTAATTAGAATAATTTGAGATTCAAACTTGACACTAGGCAAGGCCAGCTTATTATTTATATCACCGTCTTATACCGCACTGGCCTAAACATATCATATACTTTATTTTTTTATATACAAAACGTTATAATATAAGTATCTATTACAAGGACAAGAACGGTCTTAATTGTAATGTATAACAATAACATAACTGTTTAAAAAACAGAATTAGGAAAAATTAACAAAAACTGAGGTAGTGTGAAATACCACAATAAAAAAATGGATTAGTGATTCAAATATCCCTTAGAAAGTCAATTTCTCTGGAACTTCGCTCACGGGCCACTCTGTTTCAGCGTCCACTTCGCCATTTCACGTTTTCGCGCGAATTTCTAAGATTTTAGTTGCCTAATTTACCGTCTTAGGCAATACTCTGACATTGTTGAATACATGTAAAAAAAAGACCAATCTTTCGCATTGATACTTCATGTAACACATTTACAAAAAATTATTTGTTTACTTCGTGGTGATTAATCTCCCGCAACTAGTTTAATGAAAAATCATCGCAGAGTCAATTTCAGATTCCTATATCTATCATTAATATTTATAAATTTAACAAAAAAAAATACATAAAGCATCAGGCATATAATTTTGTCGACACATAATGTAATAGAATATTGATTACTAATAACATTAGTTAGTAAAAAAATAAAGTCTTAGGGCAATTTTTACGTTTTCTATCGCTATTTTATCGCGATTTTTTGGTTTGAATAAAGCATAATTAGATTTAAAAAATCATTTCAAAATAAACTATGTTCTATAACAAAAGTAATTCTAAAGTTTTATTAAAATCTATTCATTTAATTAGACATAATATCGTTATTGACATTACTCCTATTAGAATAAATTACAGTGCATAAGCGGGCAACAATTAATACGGCGCGAGCGCCCGTCGATGCAGGACCTGTGCTATTTTTTCCTGCGTCCCGATTTTCGAGCGCACGTATCTTGAACGCATTATTATACTACGAGTACAACATTTTGATCCTCTTTGTATTCTTTTTATCTTAAGGTAAGCTATTTGTTTATTATCAAGTAAATATTACTTTAGTAGTTTGTAGAATAATTATATATTTTTGTTTTATTAGTTTTAGCAATGGGGCGTAAAGGATGTGTGTACCATTGTATCAAAAAAAGGAAAAATAAAAATTCGGCAGCCTTAAAGAAAGCAACAGAAGCGAGGTAGATTTTTTATTTGCAAATTAAATACACAGTAATCGAATACATTATCGACATGGACTATAGAATCGTAATTACAATTTTAAGAATTTGTACTTATTTTTACACTTTAAAAAACATATTTATTATTTTAATAATCATTTAATTATTATTGAGTAACAATATAAATAAAATAAAATAATTATATATACATATATTTAATTGTAGGTATCGAAACTTGACAGCTATTTTGTTTTCATTTTAGAATGAGAAATCGCACGAGTCGAGTAGAGGAGGATTGTACCTTTAGAAGAGATGACGTGCCGGGTACAAGTGAAAAGTCAGATTCGATAACAGAAATTGTATGTAACAGTTTTATATTTAAAACAGATGTTTATCTATTAGTAGGTACTATAATAATTACTTCATTAATTTTATAGGAAAAAGAACCTGCTGCATTAAACCCCACCTTTAGAAGAGATGACGTGCCGGGTACAAGTAGAAACTCAGATTCGATAACAGACATTGTATGTTACAATTTTATATTTAAAAGCGAAATTTATCTAGTAAGTAGGTACTATAATAATTATTTCTTTAATTTTATAGGAAAAAGAACCTGTTGCATTAGATCCTGGACCTGACAAATTAATGGATCTTTCAGACTCTATCGTAAATATTTTTATTACTTATTATATTTCTTTAAATTTCAGTTTTAATTAGATGTTTTAATGTTGCTTTTGTTTTTAGAACGATTTCATTGTTGATGGCAGGCGTATAATTGATTTTCAATACTTTTGGAATCAATTAATAAGTATAACCGAACACAGCGTGAAGTTCGGCTGCAAATTGAACTATTTGAAAATAGAAAAAGAGAAACAGGTGGGTCTCATATCTAAATTTGACTTGAAGTGTATGATGTGTGGATCTAGTTTTGTTCTAAAAACTTCGAAGACTGACACAACTGAACAATCAAGACTTGACCTTAATGCAGCAGCGGTATCAGGTGCAATCATTACGGGAATTGGTCTCTCAAACTTAAATGAGATCACTGCATCGATGGATTTGCCAACAATGCCATTTCGATTATACAGTCAAAGACATGATGCTGCATAAAAGCAATAAAAATGCCTCTAACACCAGCACAGGTTTCACAAGCCGTTGCGTTAATTAACCAAGGGCTGACACAGCGTGAAGTTGCTATTGCTCTTAACGTACCATGGTCATCAATGAAGTATGCCCTTAAAAGATACCAGGAGACAAGCCAGTACACCCGCAGGCCAGGCAGTGGAGGCGTAAGGTGCACATCGGCCCGAGACGACCGCTTTATTGTCCTGGAGATTCCATTCGACATTGGTACTTTATACAGCCAAGTCATAAAAACGTTTCTTTGCGTTTTCAAATAATAAATGATTACTATTTTATCTGATTTTATTAAATTAACGATAGAAAACACAGAAGTGATATAAATTAAAGCAAAATGAAATAAAATAACGACTTTAATCTGCGACGTTTTATTGTGCTTGTGGCTATTGGGCCTGATTATCTTAGTCTTAGAAAAAAGAAAATTTTATGCACTAGAACATAAAAAGCGATTTTATGTAGCCTACGCACAACATAAAAACGAACTTTTAGAGCATGAGAAGTGAAAAATAACTTTTACATAAGTCTCTAACCAAGGCAGGTGCATTACGATCATAACGACTCAAGATTGTTTAGTCCGTCTCGACACTCGCGCTACACTGTTTGCATTGTGTATGTGTGGATAGCTTCGCACACATACACAATGCTGCCGTCTTTTACCTAATCTCGAGCGTCAAACTTTTGTGAAATGGCTCTTAATACCAGCCGGTCGATTCTGTAAAAATCTCACAGTGAGCTTTAAGTGACCAGTGTCAATTGTGTTAATCCCCAATGACAGCTCAATCCACGCTCACTTCACCCAAGTTTTCACGGTGAGATGGTTACAGAATCTCACGGCAGAGGTAGAGCTTGCGAGTAACGCGTTTCATGAAGAATGCAGTCAAGCCCATTAACTATTTATGCTTCTTTTTTTTACTTTCTCCTCACTGGAGAGTGGTATGTTGGACACTTAAGAGAAGGCACAGCGGTTGTCCTGGACCCACTTCAAAAATCACTTCCCTCTAGCAAAGGCATAATCAGACTGTAATGTTCCCACTGCTGGGACACAGGCCTCCACTGTTCGAGAGGGAGTGGGCTGTCTACCACGCGGGTCCAGTGCTGGTTGGTAGATGTCATATGTCTTCGAATTTTTGGTTCTAGAACATGCCGGTTTCCTCACGATGTTTTTCTTATGTTCCTTTAGCGCAACCTCTCGAACTTCTTAAACTTGACTATGTTTACTATAGTTACAACTTACAAAAACGAACGAAAAAAATTAAGAAACTACTCAAATACCGTCAGGTATAAACTACTATTATTTGAGTAGTTCCTTATTTTTTTTTCAAATCAAACAGTAAGTAAGTAAGCAAAAAGTAATAACTTACTTATCAAATGATTTTACCCGTCCCGTATTAAATACCTATATTAACTTCCACAGCACAATCGTAATAAAAGACGTTGTTTCTCAAACCCTCCGAGCATTCTTATTGAGTCATTAGCGTGACGGAATCCAATATAATATAGCTATGTGAGCTCACCCGGCCACATATCATTACCACATCCACTTTTTATCGGCAGCTAACAAGCACCATTGAAAGACCATTAAAGGCTTTTGTCCTCGTCCAACTTCGGGTAGTCGTCCCGAGTTAAGACCCGTTCTAGATCAGTTACCACTTACGGGTAGTTACTGTTATATTATCAAGTAATAAAGCTGAAGTTCGCAGACGGTTCGCTTCAGAGCGTCCTATTTTAAAGTTCCACGGTATTTAGAGCAAACATCTTACTTACCGGGCTTTTCCTTCCACTTCTTAGGCAGCTTAGTTTTCTTGAGAAGCATTGGGAAAGGATCTTTTCCGCCCTTCCCGTCGTGGATTTCCTGAGTGAATACAGATAATATTGAACGAAAGGAAAGAACATTTTCTTTTAGAAACTTTTAGAAATGTAATCGTTAGCCTATTCGCTGTAGATAATGGCTTAGAGTGTGACATAACTAATGAAGCATTAATTATTTAGTATTGAGATAAGTGCCCACACGTCGCCTGGGGCGACGCCGAGAAATTTTTATTGAGCGTCCGTAATTGGAGTGCGTCCTGCTCCAGGATCCCCATAAATATTAATTGCTCTGATTTTCCAAGGCCTTCGTTTGTTTTTAAATTAAACCCTAAATTTACCCTCGCTTATAGAATGCGCCTTTGTTTTTCCTTTTATATAATTATTTCAAATTAATGGTAGTTAATTTATTTGTTAAATTATTAACTTAGGAAACGTTATCTTTGTTTTCATTAATTGTGCGACATAATGTATTGTTTACAATTATGTCGGTTTACTTTGTGTTGTTAAAGATAAATCCACACCCATACATCACGAACAGCCAATCCATAACCTTTAATGCACTATAAAAGCTTTAAACTTTTCTATACCCACACAGGGACAATCAAGACTACTTATAGAGAAGAAAATAACAGTTCAACTAAGTGTTAGTTGATGTAACGTCAACGTAAAGTATCTACCTATATGCAATGAGACAGACTGTACAAATGAAGCATCCAGTAATTATTAAACCAATCTTTATATTAAAAAAAAATCAAATAATTATATCGACAAGGAATAATCAGCATGATTAAAAAAAATTAAGTATTCAGACGCACGAGAGCAAAGCTTTTTAACGACTAGTTATATAATTACCTAAGCAAGCCTGGAGCATTATGTGAAACACATCTTGCTATATGTAGGGTTTTGGGAAGGCTAACCCAAACGATACCTCTGTGTTTGCAGAATACATTCCCTGTCTGCACACTACGAGTAAATGCGCTGCAGACTGCTGTAGGTATCAATTTTCTTTTGATGTCATTGAAGATTTTTTTTTTTTTCCACTTCTACCTATCGATGAGGTCGTCTTAAGGCGCATCCCCACTAGGGCCGCGCGGCCTTTTGGGGCCTCGAGGCCCGGCCTCGCGAGGCATTTCACTTTCAACAGTTTTGTTTTATTTATAATACCGTAAACTTGATAATCTAAAGCAAATCAAGGGGCCCTTGATAACATTTGTTACAGGCCCCGCGCTGGGTTAATCCGACACTGAATGGGAACCGACACCGACATATCTTTATAATTATGTAAATGGATCCTCACAGCTTCCTATAGATAAGTATTTGGTTATATTTTAGTGGGAATTAGTATATCTACCAAAATACTCTTATGTAATTGATAACATTATATTTGAATCTCTAATGACGATTGGCAGTGCATGCAATAAAGTTCAATTTTCATTTCTGAAATTCGTTGGAAAATTAAGTAGTTAAGGACGCGTCATTACCTTAATCGCAATGGTGTCATCTTGTAGAAAGTAGAGCAGCTTGTATTCTTTGAGTTCACCGAAAGCTGAATCGCGGTCATCCCAAACGACGTCGAAACTGTAAAAGAAAGAATTATAAATTAGATTCCACCCTGTGGCTCCCACAAAAAGCAGTTTTCCGCATTTCTCCGTACTTAGATGCGATCACAGATGGCTTAGGGGTCGTATATTATCAGGTAGATGTGCCCATCTCGTTTGTACAATGATAACATCTTACCAGGAAACTATGATTTCCCTGAGGGTTGTGGAGGTCAGACGGCGGCTGGTTCGTGAAAAATCTACCACAATTTATAATCAATGAAGGAGTTGGCCATGCAATACTATCGTGCAAATAAGGAGTTATTTTAACGAAATTGGAACCTGGCATCCGGAATTACGCTAAGTAGAAGAAGATTGTATTAGCGAATGAAAAGGTTTTATACGATGAAAAACTAACTTTTTCATAAGCTTACCTACTCACAAGGAAACCTCGCGAGGTGTCCCTCACCGATTTAGTTGCGGCTTTACTATAATAATCTACATGAAAAATGATGAGATACGTATTTTTTCTTTTTTGCTAACAAACGTTTTAAAGGGGTGAAAATCACCCTCAAAGTTCGTACCCGAAAATTGTGGTTTGGAGTTTTCACATATTTCTAATAAAAAATTTCCAAAATGACTTTAACCATTAAAAAGAGCATAAAAAAGTATGAAAAATATTCACATATTTATAAGACTTAAAATTGGTCCCATTAAAAAATAATAAATAGTTTATAGGTTATGAATTTTTTGTTATTTTTAGTTAAAAAAAATTGTATATCCACAATTCTTATAAATATGTGAATAAAGGTATTTTAAATAATTTTGTATGCTCTTTTTAATGGTGAAAGTCATTTTGGAA
The DNA here is from genome assembly GCA_949629135.1 of Eremobia ochroleuca. Classification (NCBI taxonomy): domain Eukaryota; kingdom Metazoa; phylum Arthropoda; class Insecta; order Lepidoptera; family Noctuidae; genus Eremobia; species Eremobia ochroleuca. Next base: position 11,935,400 of record OX451387.1, read on the forward strand.
AAATTTTATTAGACATATGTGAAAACTGCAAACCATCATTTTGGGGTACAAACTTTGAGGGTGATTTTCACCCCTTTAAAACGTTTGTTAGCAAAAAAGAAAAAATACGTATCTCATCATTTTTCATGTAGATTATTATAGTAAAGCCGCAACTAAATCGGTGAGGGACACCTCGCGAGGTTTCCTTGTCAGTTTTATTACGCCTTATCCATGTCTAGGGCTCCACAGCAGACTGTCCTAGCCCGCGTATCAATGGGCTATAAAAGAGGCGGCTAAAGTCCGAATATAACCTACCTATACAAAGAATATGACCATTACCATAATCCAAATCCTGGAGAAGTAGGTAGTTAGGTACATACGCTTTTTATCAACATACCACGCGGGCGGAGCCACGAGCGGAAGCTAGAATTACTTACTATAATTACTTGCTTACTATTAGGCGCGGGATAGACAAGGACAACAAACATGAGTGAAACTCTTAGACAAGTACACCTATTATGATATTATGCCTCGATATAACTATACCCCCGATACAAGTAACCTAACGAAGTCTCGTCTATGACGTCAGACTGTTTAATTTCTACAAGTAGGTTGTATACTCTCGTGTTACGCGTATTGTCTTGTAAACCATGAGCCCTCGGGCATTTCGCGTTAATTACGTTTTCGGTACCGATTTACACCCTTCTGAACAATATAATGAATTGTTTTATGAAACCAACAGTCCAACACATACCTAAATCGGGAGAGTTAATCTCTCGGTATTGGTATGTGTTTGACTGTGAATGATTTAGTACGAAATTGCTGACTTTTAACTTACCCAACAAAAGTTAGGAAGTAAAGTCTTCTTGTTCTTACTTCGTATGACGAAATGTGAGAAGAAGAAAACTGTATATGAGGTATGAAAAACAGGGTGTAAAGTTCACTCATCCTCTATAGAAAAAAAAACGGGCCAAGCGCGAGTCGGATGCGCGCACGAATGGTTCCATACCATTATCTACAAAAACGGCAAAAAAATCATGTCTGTTGTATGGGAGCCCTCTTAAAAAATTATTTTATTCTGTTTTTTAGTATTTGTTGTTATAGCGGCAACAGAAATACATTATCTGTGAAAATTTCAACTGTCTAACTATCACGGTTCATGAGATTCAGCCTGGTGGCAGACGGACGGACGGACAGCGGAGCGGCAGTTATAGGGTTCCTTTTTACCCTATGGGTACGGAACCCTAAAAAGAGGATCCTCCGAACAGACGGGTGTTGTGTCTGTCGCTACTGCCCGATGATTGATGTCGGGACGTTGTATATGCTCGATGCAGGATTTTGAGGGACGTCAGTGCAACGCGTATTTCGCATGTGGTAAGGTGAAAGTACTTACTTTGCGAGAAGAAATGACGAACTACTTAAGAATAGTTCATGATGCCGTGGTATGAACTAGCCAGTAAACAAGATGGTTTGTCGGAAATTAATTGTTAAGCAAATTGACATCTTACTAATTTGCCGTGTTACAGCGAATGCATACAAACTGTCAAATAATGACAGTCGTGCTTTGAATATCCGCAATTAATTTACTTTTCATTTATGTACAGACGCCAGCACACCAAGCTACTACAATCTGTCAAATTTCTTTAATAGATTTTCAACTTTATCGCTAAAGTATAAGTTTCAAAGTTGATTGGGAAAATTTGACAGTTGTGGAGCTACTTACCAACCTACCGCCAATTGGTAAACGACAATGATTTTTTAGGGCCTAGTACGGACAAAAAATTAATAATATTTATAAATTAACTGATAATATTTGAAATCCCATCACAGCTTTCGTTACTTGACAAATCTTTGCAGAAAATATTTCAATTTAAAAGATTATTATTTTGATTCAAGTATTCGGGGAGGTTTTTGTGTTGTCAGTTTTGGAAATAAGACGGTAATTGGGATATGCTTATTGTAAGAATTGATATGATTTCACGAGTATTTTTAGAATATTGAATATCAAAACTGTATTTAAAGCGTGTTAAATAATAACTACACTGTGCGCTGTTATGAACATATATTTTGTTTTCCATAGAAAGTCAAGGGAGGCCAGGAGCGGGCCCATTCAGCAATAACAAAGTCGAGTATCGATTATACATTTCACCTCAGTTTTTAGAGAGATTTTTTAGTGTTTCTTACGACAATGATGACAAAAAACACTAGAGTTTTGAAGGGAGAAAGCGTTTCCCAGAAGAAAGAAAGATGTTTTATGATTTTGTACGATATTTTTAGCCTGGTCTTCAGTGCAGAAATCGTTAGACGTAGGACGACAGTCTCATAGAAACGCCAGGCCGTGGGCGGCCGCCTACGCTCCCCTCGCGCTGCCTATGCCTATTTATTTAGAGGGCACATTGTTCAGAATTTCCAGTAAATAGCTTAGAATAAAGTCGCCATCATCAATATTATGACACTTTATGTAGTAATCGTTTAACTGTAGGTATACGACACCACACGTTCTGCCTAATTATGCTTCGGGGAATCATGAACGATAATGATAATGACAAAATTATAACGTTATGGATATCAGGGGATTCATCGTTGATTTTCGCACATCTGAATCTTGCGACAGTCTAAGAAACCCGATTTGAGTGCCGCGATAACATTAAAAAGTCTACGTAAAAAATCGAAAAATTAATTACTATAACATCGATACCCCAGTTCCCAGCAAGAGCACTAGGAAGTGCAGAAGGTCGGGCGTTTTGGGGGGACTGTCTTTTGTAATTTTGACGTTCAGCCTAGTTTGAATAAATGACTTTTGATTTTGATTTTTTTATTTTGATACACTATAACAATGAGTATCATTCGTAAGCACCAAGTCCCACTTTATATTGGAAAATTGCAATCAAAAACACAAAAATTTGGAAAATTCAAAAGTGCACGACTCATAATGCTCATTTGACCGTATAAAAAAACCATACATATAGATATTATGTTTAGTTAGTTTTTTCATTCTTTATAATTAAACTACTTAGAATAAAAGAGCAATTTTCAATAGGGTTCCTCCTAGGGGTGAAACATATAAAAAAAATGACTCAATTAATACATTTTTTCGCAAGCTACGTTTTAAGGTTTCACACTTTATTGAAGGGATTTTTTTTTGAAATATTTTGATGTTTTTTTTTCGTTTCTGCTGCAATAAATCAATTTTTGATTTATTGGAGTAGAAACGAAAAAAACAGTAACAGTACAGAATTAATCTCCATTAAACATTATCTATACAATGGTATATAAATTAAGTAGTACTATGTACTAGCAGGAGTGTAACAATAGAAACAGTTGCAGAAAGGAGGTAAAAAATTGTTTTCGATCGTAAAGCACTATCTAATGCTTCGCATTATGTTCCACCGCCACCGGAACGCACAAAGACTTAGTGCTACCAAGTGATACTAACATAGTTTTTAAGTTTTATTTACTAACACAATTGTTATATTATGTATACTTCAGTTAAGGTATTTATCTATGGGTCTTTGTTACCTGAAAATAAATGGTTTTATTATTTATTTATAAGTCGTGCAAAATTAATCGTTGATTAATATTCCGACAGGACGTTATTACGATGTGTTTGGGTTCGTTGTCGTAGTATTGTGACCATTATAAGCCGTTTTTTGACCGAATAAAATCGTTTTTCTAAAAAATCTATACTTTTACAAACATTAAATTTAGAGAGAAACGTTCGAATACATACAGTATTCAAACGTTTCTCTCTAAATTTAATGTATAAATATATATATAGTATAAATATTTGATTTTTAAACATAAGAAAAAAAAAATGATTGTCATAGGCATAAAAATTAAATAATCTCGCTCTTAAATAGTTGTAATTTAGGAATCTCCTATTGTTAAAACGAAAAAGGTTCGCCCATTTTCATCGCTACCGCCGAATTATAAATCCTCTCCCACGTGTCAATCACTCTCTAAGCGGAAACTGATTGTAATTACCTCTCTTTACCCAGAGAGGAAATGAGTGTGGTAGTGGGTGCATCTATATGGGGAACTTAATACTGATCATTTATAATAGAAAGAGCACCGGTTCTGCTGCGAAGTATCGCAATGATGTTAAGAATTTTTTGCAGTTCTTAATATGGATACAATGTAATTTCAAAGAAGTCATAGTAAAATGAGATACCTACTTAATCGAAAAAATCTGTAAAGTCGATAGAAATTTAAAAGTTTAACGCTTCAAATGTTTTTGGAAGAGATTATTTCCGTCCTTGTGGCGCGGCACGGACTATGTATGGCTCTAAGTTAAATAGTAATGACGTCACTTTTGTGTCTTTGTCTAGTATAGTCTAGTATAGTCAATTATTTTTACTTTTTTAAGCTTTTACACTTTTTATAATTTATATATTGTTTGCACCATTTTCCAAACAATATTTTTTGGAGATGAAAAGTAAAAAAAAATGTCATCATCCTTATTCATACAGTAAGGCCAAAATGTTGAAGGCAGCATCTACTCGTACCGAGCGGTCCACACTGCAGAAGACTGCATAACTTGGAGACGTGTCGTATGTGGTCGCGATCCTCAGCATTGAGAGAGCAAGAAAAGAAGAAGGCCAATACGACAGTAGATATAGGACAGTGGGAGGTCTTTAACCTGCAGTGAGGCACTGAAAGCTAACAACAAAAGTCCTTACTGATTTATCAGTCAACACAGATTGTATACCTACCTAAATAATACCCATCCTAAGTTCCTAAGCAATGCTTTCTCGTGCCAAATATCTAAAATAAAAATTCTCAACGGTCCACTTTCTGTGAAGCCAGCCATGTATGAAAACTAATAAATTATTACTCGTCTGCAAGGACCAAAGATACTAGCAACAAAAATGGAGAATTGGAGAGTGCGACACTTCTGTCCTAGTTACGGAACATCAGTGATTTATGAATAAAACTCCGGGAGCTGTGTTTATTATTATGGGCGGAGATAATAAAAATAAATAGTCATTAATAAGTCAAACTATAACGTGAAAAGGGACGAAGAAAGACAGCCATTCTTTCAAGCATTATGTTAAAAATACAAACCTAATGAATCGTATTTATCTTCGATGAGGTAAAATTAAAATGATGAATTTGCATGAATATCAATTTTAAAGTGTTAGCTTTGATAAACGTTAACTGCAAAATTGGTTTGTATGACTTAGATTGGGATATTTCTTATCATTCCTTCATTATATAAGCCAACGGTACTTATTCACACTTTGTCCCATTATATCGTAGGTATGACAATCAAAGAATCCGCTAGCACAATAATTTTCTCCAAAGCGAGCCATAAGCAATTCCCTAATTGTGTCAAAAACTCGGACTGCCTTCTGCGTCCCGTCATTATTCCCAGCTGTTTCCTTCAGGCCCTCTCATCGGTCCCTCTAGCCGGGAAATAAACCACGTACTTACCTACTTCTAGTGAAATAATTATACGTACTTAAGTTTTAATCAGCAGATTATAGAAATAAATGCGACGGGCACCAACGAAACATAAAGGAGAGATTTACCAAAAATACACACTCGTCTGCGTACAATTGCAACTGTTCGCCCATTTGGTTCGTTCCTGTGACTATGATTCACAACTAAAGTCCTCACATTTCACGTTAGTGGCGAGCTCATGTATACTGTATGCTTCGTCTGCCCGAGAAGTACCGCTTTTCTTTCAAAAACAACATTTACGCGTTATAGATCGGCTGTTCAGCAGAATTTGTTATTCGGCATCGGAATAAATAACAAAAAGTAATAAAACGATTAAAGCAACGTTCGGCCTGAGTAACAGTAAAGTTGCGAGCCATAAACAAGGAACAGATGGGTGGTTTGGGGCGCAACCACGCGCCACGCGGCCTCGCAACGCAAGCCGAATGCCGAGCCACTGTGGTCGACGCCTACCAAGACTTGACACAAATGCGAAACTACGTTAAAGCTATTTATAAGCCCCTCACTATCTAAGTCTTTAACAAAGTAGAGCTTATCCTTATACAAAAGCGATACGTCCAAGTTTTCACTAAATACCCATTCCGAGTTTCCCGTTGCCTTACGTCATAGACTCACAGTTAAGACTGTAATAATTGTTAAATGAAACTTAGTGCATATAATACGGTAACTCAAATAATACCTGCTACGCAACTGTAAATTGTACAATATTTACCTCTGGAAATATGCAAAATTATTCGAAAAATAGTGTAGTTATTCTGCGACCAGGTACCGACACTATCCCATGCATTTTATACATTTCTGTTCTTACCGTCAAACATAGGTGGTAACTATAGTATCCCTAAGCCGCACCGCACGCCTTTTGCACTCCAAACCACAAGTAATCAATGACACTAAATTAAATTTTATAATCGTAACTCGCCCTTAACTCGAGTTTGGAAAAGTTAAAGTGAGAAGTCGACCCCTTAACGAGTTTGTCGGAAGCAAATTGGACAGAAACGAGAATACAGTTCACTACCTTGTTACGTCATTATGTTGATATATTTTCAATCATATCTACGTCATTATAACGTTGAAACATTACGTTGGCAAAGTCTAAGCACGAATAAGTAAATTCTCATAGCAAATACCTACCATCATAAGACCAGCGGGGTTTGCGTAACGCACTAACAGTAGTAATGGCTTTCATTTTGACAGTTCAAAAACATTCATTGCGTTATTTACGTTGTTGAGTAGTCAAATTTTCGAACATATGAAGCAATGGATAAGCAACATCCTTCAAAATGATGCATGATTGTGATTGAAAGTATTTTACACAATTAGGGTGCTGACAGATGCAGTCTTTCGAGCCGAATACCGAATACTAGCCTTACCATTGTAATTTATACGAACTTAGATATCTCCTCAGGAAGTTAATAAACAAAGGAAGATTAAAAGTGATCACATCATAACGGAGGCAAATGTTAAAGTAAGCTTCTGGCTCCACTTAAACATTCAATACACCACAAGATGTTCCTATAAAGACGGTTAATATGCCCTCCACATCTTGCGTCGTGACGCATGCCAGAATTCCAATTTCAGTGTGTGATAAAGAATTAAACGAGCGGAGAACGAGCCTCCCGCACTGTGCTGCGTTACTCCAGGGAAGTAATAAGGGTGTAAGTTCCCGTGCTCCTCGCTCCGACATGTAACAACAACAGATACAAACTGCTTTCCATGACACTTTATGTTTTACGGGTGCTTGCTTTACTTTTATTCCTTCCATTTCTAACCAAGAACTAAAATGCTCGCCAGTTAGCAGTTCAGGAAATAATGTATCACAAACGCAAGATATGCAACTACCAAGCTATGAAAAGAAATATGGTACATGATAATGTTATATGACGGTGCTCGAAGAAAAAGTAGAAGCTAAGCTAACCCAGAACAACCAAACCCAGGAAATAGCAGCTGATATTCCCCAAAATTCTCCTTCTACATCTTCTTTTGCCGAGGTCGTAAGTCGACAGAATAATTCCAACGTTTCCGAGAAAACGCCTCAAACCTACATCAAAACGCAAACATGTGGGGCCACGAAGTCTACCGAAATTTTACCGGGAAAAATATTGTGTAGTACTAGCTCAATGGCGACTAGTGAACCACCTAACGATGAAGCGGAGAAGATCGAATCAGGATGGAAGACTGTTCGAAATAAAAAAAATAACAGACAACTTAAAGAGGTCAGAGTGGGAACAAATAAGGAGTTGAAGGCAATTCAAGTTAGTGATCGCAGAAAATATCTACATGTTTGGCGCCTGCATCCGGATACCACTCTTGAAGCCATAGCCGATCACGTGAAAAATGTATGTGACTCAGATGTTCAAATTAAAATTGACAAAATCAAACACAAAATCGAGAGAGATTATTCGTCGTTTGTTATTGGAGTACCGGAAAAGTGTTTCGATAAGTTGAACCAGGCCGAAATCTGGCCAATGAATGCAGAATTCAGTGAGTGGATTTGGTTTCGGAACTCAAACAGAACAAAACCAAACATATTATAGCCATAACATCGATATATTCTATCAAAATGTACGTGGTCTACGAACTAAACTGGATGAATTCCGAACCAACATTGAGGCATCCAATTTTGATTTATGGGCAATAACGGAATCTGGTTGCAATAATTCTATAGGAGATCATGAATTAATCCCTCCGGGATATCAAATACTACGTTGCGATCGAGCGGATGGTCGGAAGCAGGGAGGAGCGTTTTTAGTGGCCACACACAGATATGAGTTGCGACAAGTACAAATCGCGGACGCGTCGATAGACACCTACGTTTTTGAAATGGTCAGTGCAACGGTTTATTTCAAAAATAGATTTTTGTTTTTATGTTGTGTTGTTTACATACCACCAGGGAGTTCTGAGAATGATTACTTGACTTTATTTAGATTAATAGAAACATTATCTGATAGATATGGAGAAATAATTGTTATTGGTGATTTTAATTTGTATTCGTGTCCTGTAAATGTTAAAAATTATTATGAATGTTTTGTGTCCTATTGCGAATTCACTCAAAATAATACAGTACCAAACTATCTAGGTCGTCACTTGGATTTGGTTCTAAGCACAGGTTTTAGCAGAGAGGTGTCGGTGGTGGCGGCCGACGATGAGCTCGTGCCCGTCGACGCCCATCACCCGCCGCTCGCGGTGAGCATGTACTGTGCGCGCGCGCTCCCCGCACCCGCCGCGTCCGCCCCACCCGCGCCCTCTGCTGGCGACAGTCCCGCAGCGCGTAGCGTTAGGCCGCAGTGGAACTTCTATCGAGCCGACTATGAGTTGTTATACTATATGCTGACTACCACTGATTGGAGTATGATTTACGACATGCATGATTTAGAGGATATGTTGGATATTTTTTATGATAAACTGAGTGATATTTTAGATAGATGTGTACCTCGGAAAAAATGTAAACGTGAAAATTCTCGATACGTTTATCCTGAATGGTACACCGCAGATATTATAAGAGATATAAAGAATAAAGCTAGATTGCATAAAACTTTCAAAAAAACAAAATTGGATAACGATTATTCTGAATTTTCAAAGTACAGAGGTCGTATTAAAAAATCAATAGAAATCGCACACAAAGAACACAAGTTAAAAATACAAAATCAATTTTCAAAAGATCCAAAATCATTCTGGCAGTATATTAGGTCCAAACGAAGTAGGTTAAACAGGCAAATTATAATAAAGGATGGACAACATCTTTCGGATGAGGAGTGTGCTCGACAATTTGCGTCATTTTTTGAGTCGGTTTATAATAAAGAGCGGCCGCGGCTGGAGGCGCGGGCGGCGGCGACGGATGCGGAAGCGAACAGTGCACGAGTGCACATCGAGACCCTCAGTCTTCAAGACGTAAGGGAAGCGCTCATAAAGCTTAAGCCAAAGCGCTCATCTGGCCCCGATGGCATTCCAGCTTTTCTGTTCAGAGACTGTGGCAGGGTGCTGGCTGAGCCCCTGCATCATATCTTTAATACTTGTTTAAATCAAGCAACGTTTCCGCCTAGGTGGAAAATCACGCGAGTGATTCCGGTTCCCAAGGGTAAGTCAGGTCCGGATGTCAGTGGCTATAGACCGGTGGCAGTGTTGTCGACACCTGCAAAAGTGTTCGAGTCTGCCATCCAACACTGCGTGCAGGCTCAAGTGAGCGCACAGCTATCGGACGCGCAGCATGGGTTCCGGCCGGCGCGCAGTACTGCAACTAATCTGCTTAACTTCATGGCGAGGGTGGTGCCGGCCGTCGATGCTGGTGTGCAGGTAGATGCGGCATATTTTGATTTTAAAAAGGCCTTTGATACCGTCGACAATGATGTACTGCTAATGAAGCTGGCAAAAATTGGCTGCACTCCGCACCTACTACAGTTCTTCGCCAGCTACTTGAAAGACCGTCAGCAGTACGTGGACTACAACGGGTTCGAATCCGAGCCATACTACACCAGGTCAGGTGTGAGCCAGGGCAGCAATTTGGGTCCTCTTGAATTTATTTTAATGATAAATGACTTACCAGATGTAGTCAAACATAGTTTATGTTTATTGTTTGCAGATGACCTCAAATTGCTGCTCGAGGTCAAGGGTGAGTCGGACTGTGATAGATTGCAGGAGGACATAGATAGAGTGGTAGAGTGGAGCCATAAAAATAAACTCTTTTTCAACACAGCGAAATGCTCAGTGATGACATTTACGCGCGCGAAGACTGCCTTAGCCTACGAATACAAAGTGGAGGAAGCGCCGATGCAGCGAGTGTCTCAGGTACGAGATCTAGGAGTACTGCTTACCTCAGATCTAACTTTCCGGGATCATATAGTTAAGATTTGCAAGAAGGCGTACAGAAACCTGGGTTTCGTGCTGAGACAGTCGCAGGGATTCACAAACGTTACCACGCTCAGGGTGCTGTATGACGCTTTGGTACGGAGTCACTTGGAACACAGTGCGGTGATTTGGGCTCCTCATGAAGCGAAATACAATGTCATGCTGGAGCGAGTACAGAATAAATTTACAAGACACTTGTATTTTAAGCTTTATGGGGTTTACCCATTTTACCCACTGATGTATCCTACGCTGTTTGTACTGGGTATGGTGGGGTACAACGAACTCAGAGTGCGCCGGGAATTTACACTTGCGGCGTATGCGCTAAAGCTCCTGCGTGGGGTAGCTCATAACCCGGGTGTGCTGCGTCACCTAAAGCTGTGCGTGCCAGATCGGTACGTGTGGAGGCGACGGCGACCGCCACTGCTGGCTGTGCCTGCTGCTAAAACCAACTTGCTGTCAAAAACACCCCTCATCCGTACAATATGTGTACTAAATGAAGTCCATGAGAAGATTGACATATTTTCGTGCAATTTGAGTGAATTCGCAAGAGTTTTGTTGAATTTTGCTAGTTATATTTAAATATTAATATTCTGTGTTAAGTCTGATTTTATATTTTTTATAGGTTAAGATTTTTATAGTATTAAAAAAAAAAAATTATTTTTAAAGTTTAGATTTTTATGTATTATGTAAAGTGCTTTGTATTTTTTTTTAGTGTTTAGATTTTTAAGTATTAGCCGTAAGTTGAATTTTCTATTTTATTTGGTAGGTATGTGTTTGCAAACCACTATTGTATTGGGGTCATCCTGTAAAGATAGTGTGTGTAAGTTTCATAATAAATAAAAAATAAATAAATATTATGAACGTAATTACTGCATAACAAGATGCAAATGCAATCCCATTATGATATCTCCGAGCTCGGATTGTGGAGAAAATGATCTGCGGCTAGATAATAAAATGACAAGTGGCAACGACATTCAGTTTAAGTGTTTTCATTATATAGAACTTGTTATTTATTACGTACGAAGTTAGAATAAAAAAATCTGCGGAGTATATGAATCCTTGTTTATGGCTCATAAAAGGCCGAGAGTGAGCCCAAGTGAGACGGAGGGAACTTATAATTTACGACGTAATGATTTGATAGAATATTAATGAGAAGAAAATTGCAAAAATTAAAAAAAGTGCACTTTTTTTACTCAGGTTGTTATATGCCAGAATATTGGAAAAGTCGTATTTTTGTGGCTAACCCATTAATGCCCCAGTTATTTTGCTATTGATTTTTTTATTTATATTATTAGTTATTGGGTTATAGGACAGGGAAAACAGTATTTTAATAGAAAAATACTTTTTCAAAGTATAAAAACACCATGTGTCCATATGGACACACTAGGCATTCGTACACACAAGGTACATACAAAAATAACCAATTCATACTAAACAAAACTTTATAAATTTGAAAGCACAAAATGACAAGAAATAATGTTTCAAAGATTACCACGAAAATCACATGCTAATTTTCATGGTAATCTTTGAAACATTTAATGCATAATCCATGATTGCATTTGACGCACGCGGTTCTTACTGCTAATGATTTATTTTTGCAGCAGGGACCAACACAACGTCTTTTTTTTTTCTATTTTTATGACATAGTGTTCTAACTTGTCGAAACATGAGGTTTGAGGAAAAGAACTGGAAGAACTAGGGTTTCCACTTCCCTTGGGAGCTTGGCAATATTTGTTGAGATAGTGGAGCACTATCTCCCTTCTGAAGTCAAGCTGTGGAATTTTGGTGCCTGCTTTTCTTTGCAACTGCCACGCATTGGTCATACAAGCATCTAACATCCAGGTTGTCAGGGACACATTACCTATTAATGCCTACCGTGTCCATATGGACACGGTGGGCATTAATAGGTAATGTGTCCATATGGACACGGTAGGCATTAATAGGTATTGTGTCCACATGGACACGCTAGGCATTAATGGGTTAAAAGCGACCAGTTTTTACAGAGCACTTTCTTTAACGTGCCGCGTGATCATTTCAAATATGTACACGCATACTTCGCAATATTTATAGTATGACCTTATTTCTCTGAGAGCAGAAAGCAATGTTTGCACAAACTTCTGAATAATAAATATTCAAATATAGAAATCATAGTAAATAACTAGAGAAGAGCAGTAAAATTGTACTTATACTTAAAGTTATATTATGAACATATAATTATATAAAAACATAAGTTAGAAAAACGCGATTCTTACGTATCACAGAAACAGATAGGTAAAGTCATTGTCGATTTAGAATGTTCGTATGTGTATGTGTTGTAACGGTGAAGAAAACATCTGTACAAGTGAATCATTCGTCCTTCCCTCATTAAATCATCACCAGAAGCCTATTTTGTTCACGCACACCTAACCGGGCAGCTTAATACGAGACCTTAATTTGCAGACTCGGGGCCTCTATTAAGTTTTTCATGTTTTCCTAACTTTGTACATCTAAAACACGAACCTCATTTAGGCTAGTTCATTGTCATTAACTCTTGCCCCTTTTGAATCAAATTAATGTTAATAAAGTTGGTATTTGGACGCTGGGTTAACCAGATGACTGTTGGTCACGTAATCGACGAGACGAAGGACGAAGTAATCTGTAACGTAACGACAACCAGATTCTGACACGGAGTGATCGATAAGATAAAACTTGATAGGATCTGCTAGTAACGCTCACTCCTCAGTTCTCTGTTTTTACGATTTGTGTGCTCGAGACTCAAGAGCAATCAGTTTCACAAAGTAGGCCAATAATTTCGTAAACAATCTTAGTGTAAAAAGTACCAACTATGCAATACACTATCGAAATAGTCGATTATTCACTAAGGGGATTATTCACTATGTCTTAATGTCGCGGGCGCTATTTTGAGACCAGCCGGTCGATTCTGTAAAAATCTCACCGTGAAATCATAAGTGAAGTGAGCACTTAATAGTGTTAATCCCTAGCGAATGACAGCTCACTCCACGCTCACTTCACCCAAGCTTTCACGGTGAGACGGTTACAGAATCGCACGGCTGAACGCGAGAGAGCTCTGAGTTAACTCCCTTGCTTCGCTCAGGAGTTAAAACTAGAATCCTGAATGCAGTGAGGGATTCAAGCTCGCTCAAGACGAAGACACCTTTATCCCCGAGGAGAATACTCTACTTTTCACACCAACTGCAAGGCAACAAAAACCAATTCGATTATCGAATTAGTAGTTTATGAAACTGTTAAATAACCGTGGAATACCCAGTTATGTGCAGTGTCATACACTATTTACCCGACTACGTGACAGGGCAGGGTTATGTGTTTATGCGTACTGTGAGGGGCTGGAAGAGCCCTTCAAAGTATTTAAACAACGATAGGATTTTGTTTTTATATTGACAGAACGCCTTTACATATTCCCGACTAAACTAGCTCTGACTTATGTAAACAAAAAACCTAATAAAATATTTGACACCCCGTTCTAAACTTGCTTGAATATTCGAATGCGCTAAATTATAGCCAGCCTGCACTACATAAGGTTGACTTCGGTGGACAACCTTTGAATGGCGGGACAGGCTTTCACGTTCTACCGCCAGCCTCGTCACCATCGAGGCGGTCTGGCCGGTATTCGACCGCTGGCTCGGGAGGAGGCACGGGTCCCTGTCGTTTCGGGTGACGCAGGTGCTCTCGGGGCATGGTTGCTTCGGGAAGTACCTGTGTCGCATAAACAGGACATGGCGCGGCATACGCTGGCAGAGTGTGCCGCTTGGGAGGAGCCGCGCTATGCCCTCATCTCAGGAGTAAGCAGCGACCTGTCGCTACCGGCTGTAGTCGAGCCTATGGTTGGCAGGGAGTCCTGGGACGTAGTGGTTTCTTTCTGCGAAACGGTCGCCTCGCAAAAGGAGGCTGCGGAAAGGGAGAGGGAGATCTCGGCCCCTCACCCAGCCCGCAGCAGGCGCACCGGGCGTCGGTGGAGGGCGGATAGCGCCGTCTTCCAGCCCCCCTAAATGGGTCCAGGGGCGACGAACTCGGGGACGTCCGTCGCCCCCCACTCATTAGGACCCGAGGTGGCGGTGCGTAGTTTTCCACGTGCGCCTCTCTTAGACGTCGCGGGGGAGTTTAACACCTCACTCCCCCTCCGACCTGAGGAGGCCCGCAGTGGTGGGCCGGCACCAGTCGGGGGTTGCGGAAGTATCGTACGTTCCCGTGACCCCCGGCGTAGGTGTGAGACGGAACACCGGGGTGGCTTTTAGTCAGTAAGAGTCTGACAAACACCGCCGCCCGCCCCAGGGCGGCGGACATCCATGAGGATTTTCCACGCCGAGAACAAAAAAAATAAATGTTGAACAACCTCTACAATATTTAACTATGTATCTTTGTATGTGAAATTCCTTATACCCCTTTTTTTTTTGGGTGGGAAATTATCAAATAACTTCTCCCGCTCCACCCGTGTTCCTTCAGTTGCCTGTGCCAAGGGCCACGGTATCTCTTTCAAACAACCCGCGACCCTGGCAAATTCCTTATACCCTCGAAGCACCCTAAGGGCCGTATGAATTTTAATACATGAGGTGTCTATCGACTCGTTTTGGGTTGGGCGAAGGTTATATATGTTAGCTTCTGATTTTATAAAATCGGTTTTCTAAATTTTTTCAGTTTAATCTCATTCATTTTCATCAAAAACACAATAAATAATATCGTTAATGGAGCGTCAGCCCAAATTCAACATTTTTACGCGGGATATACGCGCCTTAGCAATCGATCATTTTGTTCGTCGACGCCGGCGACTAAAACCTATGAAGTGAGAACTCTTTCGTCAACCTGCAAATTAATATAATTTCTTTTTTTTTCTGAATGTTTCCATACGATTTTCTGAGTTGTTCCAAATTCAAATCACATTAATGACCAGCGGGTCATAATGAAATTCAGTACAATATTAATGCCCAGTTAGAGCCTAAGGCTTAAATGACTTGCTTTAGGTTAGGTTTGCACGGCATATAATTTGACTTTAGTGAGTAGGTGGTGTGAAAATACTATTTAAATTTATAAAGCTATTCAAAATCTAAACTAACTGAAGATAACCAGTGTGTAATGCCGTAATAGCGTGTTGACTCGGCAGCCTTCTCCTATAATATCTATTTGTAAAGCAAATAATGCCAAAAGTCTTAATTAAAATCACAATGGATTCTATTATAATAAGGCCGGAACCTCGCTCGGAGCAGTAAGCGGCGAGAGTACGTAATTAAACCTTGCAATTAACATGGACGTAATTCTTGCTGAGCGGACTCTCGCCACTACGACCAGCTTGCAAATAAATGCTCCTTTCTTTGAAATCTTATTCTATTCGTATCTGTGGTTACTACGTGCAAATGGAACGCGTTTGCAGCCAGTTCAACATGTCGATGCAACCGCAAACACTCATCTCATTTACAATATTATTTGTGACTGTTCATTAATTGCAATTTAATTTGCACACACAAAACATTTTAATTGCTGGTGACAAATCTTACATACAATATACAAGGTTATACTAAAATATATGTGTCGCTGCCAACTGGTTTAATCAGCCATTTAGTTAACTGCCTAGTCTTTTAACTAAACGGTGCCGTTCAACTAGCGGCCTGAATGATGTTCAGCCAATGCGTCTCATACAAACCTTACGCTTTAACGATAAAGTTGAAAATCTATTAAAGAAATTTCACAGATTGTAGTAGCTTGATGTGCTGACGTCTGTACTAAGCCCAACATTGACATGATCAGCCTATAATGTTCCCACTGCTGGGACACCGGCCTCCTTTCTGTGATAGGTAGATAATGGGCCATAAACCACTACGCGGGCCCAGTGCGTGTAGGAGGATGTCACATACAACGTGTAACGTTAAATGCGCAAAACCTGAAAATAGTTTGATCAGAATAACGAGCAGAATTAATTGAACCACTTTTTAATATAGGTCACATTTTTCAAAAAATCTTCATTAATAACGTTGCCGTGTCTATTTATTAATAGGTCAAGCAAGCCAATGTCAGCGCGGCGCAGCGGCCCGGTGACGACTCCTCCCTCGATAAAGCGTCGTCGCAGACGCAAGAAACGATCAGAATGGCCAGAAAAACTAAAACAGCACATAAAACCTTTACAATTTTTTTAATGACTTATTTTCTTTGTGAAATAGGTCAATTGAATTAAAAATCAGTTAGGGTGTCTGAGGTTTTGCGCATTTAACGTTACACGTTGTATGTCTTCGAATTTTTGGTTCTAGGATATACTGGTTTCCTCAAGATGTTTTTCTTCACCGTTTTGAGAACAGTGGTGATGAAATAAATTACAACAAAGTAAAGTGCCTGCTCAGGTTCGAACCCACGACCCGTAAGTTGCGGCTGTTACCACTGGTCCACCAGTGCCCTCCAACTATTACATCTTGTTAATTAAGTACATAATAAAATTACAATAGAACCGTACAGTTCTATTTGAACTCCATGGGCGCCCAGCTTCAATTTTCCACTGTTTACTTTCACTGGGGGTAGGGGGCAAGAGGGAGGGGTGAGACGCAGGGGGGGTTGAGAGATGTAAAGTGTAATGATTCAATTCTGAAAATACTTAAGGTGTATAAAAGTAGGTGTTTCATTGCAAATGTTAATAAAATATTGAAGAACCTTATTTTTAACGTTCTTTTTCATGTGAATCAAAATCGCAGGACCCTTATTCAATTAATTATTGTCTGCTAACCTTGTTCAAAGTAATTACTTAAGAACTCATATCAAGTTAAGTTTATAGAAGTGAATTTCAAATAGCTCTGACCAACATACTCGTAATATCAAAGTCAGCTTTGAGTCTCTCTTCAAACAGATTATATTTAGAACGTTATATCAAAGTATGTTGAACAAAATGTGATCGCGACTCTATTCGCAAGAAAAATGTTTAGCTTTTTGGAATGTTAAAAACATTTTTGTGCTAATCTAAAATATTTCTTCTTTGTAATTCACCTTTACAGCGCTTTTTCAGGACTATTTGGCACAACAACGATCCGACTTTTTCGATTTATTACAAATTAAACTTCTAAAAATACAATTACAGACCTAAGACACTACATCTGTACTCACGTACTATTTAATAAAATAAACCAATAATTTAATGAATGCATTACACTTTAACCCCTTTACTAATAAACGTATTGTATCAGATGAATACTTACAGACCGATTTCTCTCTTTCAGTCATCAGTAATTTGACTTTCGAAAGAAGAAGACAAAGCGTTGTGTAACTATTCAGACGCTATACAAAGTTTATTAGTAGGGTAATGCGTAAAACAAGTTAAGCGAATCGATTCATGATTCATTTGTTAGTTAATTTATGCATAGTAAGGTAGTTTTGTTACAGTTTAGGTCCATAAGCATAATCACACCATCACACTAATATTATGAAGGTGAAAGTGTGTATGTGTGTGTGTGTGTGTGTGTGTGTGTGTGTGTGTGTGTGTGTGTGTGTGTGTGTGTGTGTGTGTGTGTTTGTATGCGTGTGTGTGTGTGTGCGTGTGTGCGTGTGTGTGTGTGTGTGTTTGTATGTTTGTTACTCCTTCACGCTCAAACGGCTGGAACAATTTTAATGAAATTTGGCACACAGATAGTTTACAACGAGGATTAACACATAGATTCTTTTTATCTCCATATTTCTACGGGATCGAGACTTATGCGAGTGAAACCGCGGGGCGCAGCTAGTCAGTCTATACTGTTCCCGCTGCTGGGACACAGGCCTCCTCTCGGTGACCCCCTTTGAAAACAAGTAAGTAGGCATTTAGGTGGTCGATGACTAACTATAATGCTAGAAGCATATACGCAACTTTGGAATATACAGAAAACGGGTAGTAACTATTACGTACAAACAGATATAAATATCCTTTTACAATTTCTTGTTTTAATTAGAAGTCCTGCCGGTCGATTCTGCAAAAATCTCACCGTGAAAGCATAAGTGAAGTGAGCTTGAAGTGAGCAGTGTCAATAGCGTTAATCCCTAATGACAGCTCACTCCACGCTCACTTCACCCAAGTTTTCACGGTGAGATGGTTACAGAATCGCACGACTGGTTCAGTTCTCCCTCCAGTGTACAAAGCCCAACATTTACATAACGTGACACTGGCTGAATGCACAAATCGTGCGAAGCCAAAAGAAAAAAAAAAAAAGAAAGAAAAAAAAAACATTTACATAATCAGCCTATAATGTTCCCACTGCTCGGACACAGGCCTCCTCTCTGTGATAGGTAGATAGTGGGCCATAATCCACCACGCGGGCACAGTGCGAGTTGGTAGATGTCACATGTCTTCAAATTTTTGGTTCTAGGACATGCTGGTTTCCTCGTGATGTTTTCCTTTACCGTTTTGAGAGCAGCGGTGATGAAATCATTTACATAAAGTAAAGCGCCTGGGTTCGAACCTACGACCTACAACATGTAGGTAAGTCGCGACCATTACCACTGGGCCAACACTGCTCTCCATACCTAACATTGTTTACATACTTATCTAAGCACAATGTATTCCTTATTCAAGTATAAAGCGCTGTCTCCAAACATGTGTTCCACATTTCCACAGTTAGATACTCCGAGCAATTTTGTTTCCAGTATAACTTTGTACTACCACAGGTAATCCAATAGAATTGCAGTGAGTGACGTTTAGAAGACAATCCTGAGTTGGATGGCTCCCCCGAGACGCTGGCGCGAGTAGCTAGTTTAATTAGTTGTAGTTTAAACCGAGTTCTGATTAGATAGACTCGTGCTATTTAATTACTTACAGTTCGAAGTGCTGGTTCAACTATGTATTTGTGGTGTCACTGAGTTTTGATATTACGAAAATAAATTGGATCTCGTATGAGAAATACATAGTCACAATAATAACCTCGATGGTCCACCGTACGAAATGCCATGTAAAAACCGGCCAAGTCGGACTCGCACACGAAGGGTTCTGCAGCACAAGAAAGAGACCCGCTTTAATTTTTAACTTTATTTCATTTTTATTATTTGTTCTTCGAGCGGCAATATAAATACACACTCTGTGAAAATTTTAACTGTATACCTATTACGGTTCATGAGATACAGCCCGCTGACAGACAGACGGACGGGCAGACGGGCGGACAGCGGAGGCTTAGTAATATCATACGGATTACCAATCTAATTTTAAAGTTCCCTTTTTTGCTAACTACCTAAGGCTAACCTTAGGTAGATAGCGTTACCATAGACCTAAGTATATGGTCGCACTGTAGCTAAGTATGTACGCTTATGGAATGGCGTGCTCAATCTTTGTCCACTTTTAAAATTATGATAAAAAATCACTTCCTCTCTCCTTAAACAGCACCATTATATTTTCTTTACTCTTGTTTCATGTCTATTGTTATATGTATATATTTATTTAGATTAGTATAAAATACTTTATGTATGTATTCATTTTATCGTGTAAATAGTACACCACAGACTACCTACAATATTTGTCTCTCCTTCCCTTTTCAATCCATCCAAAGGTTGTCTTTAAAAGATCGCTCTTAGCGATAAGACCGCCCATTGTGTCACCTTTTGTAAAATTTCTATATTTATGTCTGTAATTTATATGGTTTACATAATAAAGAGTGTTCTATTCTATTCTATACATAAGTAAGTATATTTACTTGAAAACGACATCAGATTCCAGCGGTAATGCCAAAGGGTACTCGTATTATGCAGTATTAAATGCATGCCATGCCAGGCGAATGATGGACCTTCTTATGGGAATTTAATATTTAATTCTACAGGCCTGCACGATAACTTGAATTAAGTTTTCAACTAAGTAGGGGAAACCATACAGTTGTTGGCCTCCTCATAGTAATTGGCATAGTAAATGGAAATGGCGTGACCTAGAGTGAGATAAAACTAGTGCCAATAACTAAAATTAAATGACCAATAACTATACTGTTTCCCCTAATGGAAGGCACACTGACTGGTGAAATAATGTAGGCTTGTTTATATTTAATTCTCGCTGAGTCGAATAGCGTACATTTTCGAATTGTTTCGATATTTCAGCTGTTTACTCTTATTACTTAAATCTTTGTCATCATGTTACAACTGGCAACTAGTTGTTAATTTATCATGCTACTTGCAATGTATTGGCATTCTGTCAAATGATTACGTTTCTTGTGCTCTTGGGTCTGATATTCATTAATTCACGCTACTAGCAAATATGTTCTAGACACCTTTAAGGTCACAGGTTCGACCCCAGTAGGCGCTTTATATTGTGTAAATTATTTCATCGCTATCTCGGCTCTCAAAACGATGAAGGAAAACATCGTGAGGAAACCGGCATATCCTAGAATCAAAAATTCGAAGACGTGACATCCACCAACCCGCGGAATAATTTTGTAACACACTAAGGGCTCTTTCCCACGGCAAGATCCCGTTTTTTGCAGGTACGGTTTTTTGCAGGATCCCGTTTAGTGGTGTATGTGCTTAAATATATTAATATGTCCACACAAGCATCCGATTTGCCGGATACTGCAAACAGGATGCTTGTGTGAATATGTATATTGAAACACGTGCACTACTAAACGGGATTCCGCAAAAAACGGGATCTTGCCGTGGGAAAGGGCCCTAATAGTTTCATTTTAACAGTTCAAAAACATTCATTGCGTTATTTACGTTGTTGAGCAGACAAAATTTTCGAATATATGAAGCAATGGATTAGGAGTATCCTTCAAAATCCTACAGATAGTGATTGATAGTGTACGAGTATTACGTAATTATGGTGCTACTTGCAAACTGAAGCTGGGTGAACATTTTATAATAGAAATAATAATATACATCGTTTCTAGTCTGTAGCTATTTTCTTTGTAGCTTTCACTTTGTACGGACTAGCATTGTAAGCGGGTCTCATTAAATCTGGTTTGCCACTTTGTACGTTACTAAGTTGCGAGTACCTACATTTACCTATATTTATTTATTTATTTATTAAGGTTAGCCAACAATTGTTTACACAATACATTTACAATAATATCTTAATAGTTTTACATTTATAAGTGCAACAATTACTTACAGGCTAACACAACATGCGCCATTTATGGTTTTACATAGTGTCTATCGTAATTTATTGTACTATAATAATTTATTAGTATTAATTAATAATGGTTGGTTAATACTTATACATAGACAATAATAATTCCAGCGTAATTGAACGCAGCGATAATAACAATAATTTCATTTCAGAATAAACAAATTTGAAAAATCAACATTAAATAAATGTATATAGGTATAATAAAAAAAAATAAACTAATAACCATAAAACCTTTAAATTTCACAAAAATAAACTTGACAAAAATAAACTTTAAATTGTGAGAATACGTTGTGAGAAAAGTGCTCGAGAATTATTTTATAAAATTTTCCTATGCTGTCATGGTGTATATCAGTAAGATCACTGCAACTATTTAAGATTTTACACAGGCGTGCTATCGGTGAGTTAGCACCTCGGACCGTTCTGCGCAAAGGAGAGTGTAGTAGTGTGATAGGATTTCGCGGAAATCGTATCATGCAATAGTTAGAAAGAACGAAATGATAGGTGTGCGACAAATATAATAAAATACTCGTGTTACATTGGTGCTAAGCTAATGCAGTTGGTTTATACTCGGATTCGGCGCAAAATATTGAGAACAAGGTAAGGCTACTCAATTTGACCTCCACGACCAAAGGAGAAGAACCCCAGCTTCCATTCTTGCTGACTGGCTAAATCTTTCAATCACGACATCACATCAGCTTTATTCATACAGCTTATTCCGACAAGAAAGGAAGAGAAGACAACTTCCAAGATGGCTTGTGGTGACTGTGATACATATGTCCATTTTTTGCCATAAGTACAACGGAGACCTATGGCTTAACTGATCCCCAAGGGACGAAGATGTTACTTTACTTCAATAATATTCACTTTGCTCACTGGCACAAGATCTGCCGACATATTCTGTAAAAATCTTACCGTGAAAACTTAGGTGAAGTGAACTGTCAATAGTCTCAATCCCTAGCATCAAGTGGAAAGAAAGCTCACTTTAAGTTGGTGAGATTTTTACAAAATAGACCGACTATTTTATGCCCTTAACCCTACAGAGCATGATTTTTCATATCGACTTTAAAAAAAATTATTAGCCTGCAAATAAGTATGATGCCATTTCTCGAAAAATTATTTAGAAAAATCATAATTAAATAGAAACGTAGGTATGTTTTTGTGTATGGCACATCATGCATTATAATGTGAATCTGTGTTACGTAGTATAAATGAAATTACAAGATTACACGTAAAATGACAAATATGAACATGAACTTACATCTACTACTTACTAATTATTTCGACACTGAAAAATTCAATTTTTTGCGATTATTATACGCCGCTCGCTAATCGTATTCAAAGTACCTACCGATTTGAAGAAAACATAAATAAATAAACATAAATGTTTATTCTGATCTATCCAAAATATCTGGTACTAAATTCGAAACTCAAAAACATAATAGTTAATCTCGTCAACACTAGATCACGCTACTTGGATTCATTTTTAAAATATAACACGCTTTTCGGTATGTTCCATATGTGGGACACTATGCC
Source organism: Eremobia ochroleuca (assembly GCA_949629135.1). Lineage (NCBI taxonomy): Eukaryota > Metazoa > Arthropoda > Insecta > Lepidoptera > Noctuidae > Eremobia > Eremobia ochroleuca. The sequence continues at coordinate 11,958,270 of OX451387.1, forward strand.
CTGTAGTGTTAATGCTAGATCACATGCTATGGAGGACGCCTCACATATTCTTGGCACATGTAAGCTGTTGCGAAAGACTGGAACTAACCATACATGAATCAACACTGACTTTCTATATAAACTGCCTCACATACCTGAGAACCTTTCCGTCGTACTGCAGGAACCGCAGCAGGCGATCGTCTTGCACCTTGGATCTCTTCGGTGGCAGCACGTTCTTCCATCTTTCCCTCTCGGTGTACTCGTCCACAGGCAACGCTTCCTCGGCGGATATCTCCATGCCTTGTGACTCCATCCATTCCTGCATCAAACATATATTATGCAAGATAAATGTATATTACAACTAACTTTTTAGTGAGCCTTCGCCGGCCCGCGGCGTGGAGATCGGAAAATATTCCACGGGATCGTAGGTTCTGTCGTGATAAAAAGTATCCTACGTCCCTAAGTCATGGTCTATCCATGTGCCAAATTTCATTTAACCTTCAAGCAGTCGCGCGGCGTCGAATCGACCGCGATTCGATCGATTCTCAATACATTTATGATGCCAAATTGCTTACAAATCCAACGAAAATTAGAATATTATTTTGATTTTATAATTTTGTTTATGTCCTAACATAGTTATAATGTGATAAATACAAAAAATATTAAATAATTCGTGTTTTAAATCCCTGAAATATCCTATAGGTCTTTTAGGTTACGCGCGACCGCTGGCGTTACAAATGACCGCGCGCCCGCTTGAAGGTTAAATCCGTTCAGTCGTTAAGGCGTGAAAATGTAACAAACAGATATACAGACCGACGGATAGACACGAGTTACTTTCGCATTCATAATATTTTAGTATTTAGTATTGGTGTGTATGGATGAAAGGACTGTGTGAAAGATGTTAGGGCTATAAAAGTAGGGACTACTGAGATGACGAAATAATAAAGAAGTATGGGAAAGAAGTCATGCTGCGCGAACCCCATATTAATTGTGATAAGGGCAAGAGAATCATGATGACGATGATGATGATGATGATAAATTTATGTTCAGCGCATCCTAACAGAGATGTGACTTAACTTAGATACAAGTATTTGAAATAGGTACAGATACAGACCTCATAGAAGAAAAATGAGTCTTAAAAGGTTTGAAGAACTGGTCTTACTTAGTTTCAAATAAAACTTTAAAAGTACATTTTCGCGATTAATCACTTGATCACTGTTCATAATTAATTAAACAAGCTAAATAAACCTTAAAAATTAATAAATGTACGTTTTCTTGCAAAAAGTATATTATATATTAAAAAGTACTTAGCAAATACGTAATTTCTATATTTTCTTTCAAATACTATTTCCAAAAGTATTTTGTATATGTTACTTCAAATACATTACTTAAAGATATCTTGCATGTTGTATTCCAGATACTTTTATTGAGGTATCTTGTATACATCTCTGCATCCTAGGTAAGCCCAGATAGTTTACTATTGTCACAGAAACTAAATAGGTAGTTCGGACACATTGCTACTGATGGGATGTTGCGCAATTACCCTGCTGTTTACTTGCGCAAACCGCTGTATCTGGTCAACGCAAATACTCGTAACTAACTAGATATAAATATGTGGAAGCTTGTAATTAGCAAATGTCACTCACTACTTATGCACGAAATTCAAAATTGTTATTAGTCTGTAAGCTTTCTTTAAAATTAAATAAATAAAAAATAAATAAAAAGATTAATTTGACTAATTTGTGTGTACACGGAGAGCGTAGGCGATTAAAATAGTACAATATTTAAGGCGGGTAACATGTTTTAAATCTAAAAATAATAAACAGTTCCGGTATTTTGATATTGAAAAAACTTTTGAAGGTCTTGAAAATAACAAATAATATACGAGTTTTTCAATTGTGACGCACACTTAATGTGACTGGTTAAAAATAGCATTATTCAATGTTTGAGACATAAAACTAAGAAACAAATACCTATTTGACTAGTTTCAAGGTTCGTAGTGTGTGACGTACTTGACATTGTCACCTATATATAGATTAGATAGATGTGTTATGTAATTTTGCATGTGTGGTCGTAAGCCTCCGTGGCGCAATTGGTTAGCGCGTTCGGCTGTTAACCGAAAGGTTGGTGGTTCAAGCCCACCCGGGGGCGTTTCTTTTGTGTATAATTATTCTAGCCATTCCCGACGCGAGAATTATGAATTTGAGAATGAATTTGCATTAAAACACGTCTTCATTTGTTTTTTTTATTGTTATTATTTTGATGTTGCTATTTTATTACCACAGGCGCTACTTACGCCGCGTCTTATCACCTACCATTGACTAACGATTACTTCTGTTGGTAAATCCGACTGCAAATTACTCAAATAGATTTAAAGTAGGTAGGTGAATGACCCGATTTCCTCTTAATAAAAAAAAGGATACAAAATATGTCAAGCACGTAATGGGGCCACAAATCAAATTAGGGGAAAGCGCTAAGAGACATGAGCATAATAAAACCGGGACATAAGAAATTGGAACTGTTCATAATATAGGTTAAGATTTCCTCATACTTAGCTTTTTACTTTATACCTACTTATATTCAGAGATGTCGTGCCAATGATAATTAAAATACTTATTTATTCACTGTCGGAAGCATGACTTTTGTTTAGTTATTTACAAACTGACCTGGAGACCTTCGCACCGCCTCAAAATCAATAAGAACAAATGTTAGAGAAAATGGTTTATTTTCACTATTCCGCCTTGTGTTAATAGTTATTCTGCTATTCGGGGCGCAGGCAAATCCATCTAAACAAAGATCACAAAATCGGTCCAGCCGTTCTGAGTTATAAATGGTGTAACTAACCCGACTTTGTTTTATATAGATAAGATTTGGAACGAAAAAATAATAAGCGCTTTTTATTCAAAAACAAATTAATTGATGAGTTCGCTTCGGAACCTGACAGGCTTGCACGGTCGTAGTCAGTGGGAATGAAATATTACCAGGAACTGGATGCTTGGAAACGAATACATAATTAGAATGCTTAATGAAGTATGATTTCACTGTTACCTATTTGTTCTGCAATAATTAATACTTAAATGTAATAACCAGGTAGGTACCTGAAGTTAAACAATCGGTGTTTATTTTTTCAATTTATTCGTAGTAATGCAGATATGAATGGATGTACAAAGTGCAAATATTAAGGTTACCTAGCATTTTTAGATACAAGAAAAATAAAATTGCAAAAATAAAAATAGTTTATTTTTATTATTTTGATTAGATATCCAATTTTATCATTGAAACTTTTTGTCCTTTATTTTTGTAACATTTCGAGTAGACATCGTTACGATGTTATCACATGCATGTCCCAATCGCGTGCCGTCGTCGCATTGCCATCAGAAACCTGGCAGGCACTTGTAAGTAACACTGACCTCGGTCGGGATCTCGTGTTCACTGTGCAGTAACTGTGCAAATAGGACCGAGGCTCATTGTTCGGACCGAACAGTGCCGACATCAGCCGCAGACGACTTGTATGCACGAGGGTGATTCGACATGTACAGACGCCAGCACATCAAGCTACTACAGCCTGTCAAACTTCTTTAATAGATTCTCAACTTTATCGCCAAAGCATTATGCTCAAAGTTGATTGGGATAATTTTATAGTTTCGGGTAGCTGGATGTGCTGGCGTCTGTACCTAGGTACAGTCCATGGTAGAATACAGACCTGCCTACCTATTTTAGAGAAATTATACATTTCGGTAGATAACGTTTAAATCGATTAAGCTTTTAGTCATTGATGACAATAAGTATAGATTTGTGATCATAATTTTCACATGGTTGCATTTCAAGGTGATGCAAATAGGCACTAGGGTAACTACTTACTTAAAAAAAATTCTTTTGAGTAATAATCTAACAATAGTGCCTCACTTCTTTCTCTTACACCGTCCAAAAGTCCGGTCCCGAGATATATTAGCATGAAAAAGTACTGCTACTGTAAGCTTCGAACCCGAATATTCAGTTTTATTTTTAGAGTTCTTAACCTTCGCACTTAGTGACAAAATAGATACCTATGACTGGCCAATAGCAGTAAAAAACAATAAGTCAGTTCAAAGACAATACTGGTTATCAAAATAAAACAAAAATAAAAAGATAATACTGGTTATCAAAATAAAACAAGACAAACAAGCAAAAATCGTTGCAAAATTTAATTAAAAAATACCGTTTTCATTTCCTGTACAAAGTACATATAATAAATATTTTTAAACACGCTATTCCCACATTTTAACAGTTCATTGGACTCTTCGGTTGGACAATCAAAGGTGTAGTACCAGCAGCTCCATATCTTTACAGCCGGCAATGAAACCATCCAAATAAAAAATGATCTATGAAAAGTTTATTAGGTTACTCCATGGATCCATTTGGAGGCATGTTAAATGTTTCAGATAAAATGATAAAGATGGCAAAAAATTCAAAACATTCTAGAAATATATGTACCGAGACAATATAAACTAAATTTACGTTTATTTATAGTAATTATGAAATATAATATTTCAAAGATTTACATAACTACCATCTAAGTCACCTTACTAAATTTAATGATAAGTAGTTGCTGACAACGATCTTTGAACTTGAACCGATAAAATTAACGTAGTAAAAGTGAACCAATTTACATGCTGTATACATTTTTTCTTTTACTTGGTATCAACTTGCGCCGATAAACAACTCCGGAGCAATGCACACCGTGCGGTTGTATAAACTCGATAGCGGTAGACTCCGTATATACCGGCACGAAGTTATTCGTAAGCTCGACTCGACGTCGACCGGTGCCTGTTTATCATTCGTGCGGTGTGTTACCGAGCGTGCGTACTAACTGTCTGCTCTTCACGTGATACAAACAGAAATTTGTTCAAAATGGTTGCGTTTGCTTTAGATAGCCCTGTGGTGCAGTCCTACATAGTATACACTGCAATATTAGCCCTCAAACTGCTGGCTCTATCGCCAATGACGAGCGTGACGCGGATGATCCGCGGCGTGTTCGCCAATCCGGAGGATGCGAAGAGCATGAAGGGAGGCAAAGTGAAGTACGACGACCCCGTGGTTGAGAGGATAAGGCGTGCGCATCTCAACGACTTGGAGAACATCCCGGTGTTCTGGGTGCTGGCTGGTTTGTACGTGACGACGGGCCCAGTGGCCGCCTGGGCCACGCTGCTGTTCCGTGTGTACACACTGGGCAGGATCCTGCACACCATTGTGTACGCGGTGGTCCCACTGCCGCAGCCAGCTCGAGCCATCGCCTTCGCCGTTCCCGCTCTAATCTCATTCTACATGGGCGCTCAAGTTATATTGTATTACATTACCGCCTTGTAAAAGGAAACATAAGACTATCTACAAGTTTTTTGTTACAGTTTAGTTGCGTTATTATATTTTTTACAGTGACTTTATAATAATGTGTTTTATTTTACACCATGCATAAATATTTTATATGGGTAATCAAATCCTTAAAGCCTTCTTAGGCTATAATAATCACAACGCACGGAAACTGGTTTATTTTACCGTTAATACCCGGTTTCTGTTGAAACAGACACAACAGAGTGTGAGAGTTGGTAAATAATAATAAGCCCAAACTATCTATTCATGAGCATGAGAAACCTGACAAGTAACAGTTAAACTTCTAATTAGCGATGCCGTCGACCCTTTCTACATTGTGTTGGTAACGAAGAATTCAAAACATATAGAAATGAAAATGACCGACACCGGAATCTGTGTAATAAGGTTCGATGCTCTTCTAAACCCACGGAGCCGAATCAAAATACCTATGTGATACATCCAACAGATAGCAGTGTTAATTGTATGTGCTTATTTTGGACATTTTTTTAAACTGCCAAAATAAAGTACCGTAAGCGACGAAGTACCGGTAAAAATTAGCATACGCTATAGTTGTCAAAAAATAAGAGGCCCATTTTGACATTTGTCATCGCGACGTAACTAATGAAGTAACCATACGACTCGGTACTCGATACTCATGATAAATCGATTCAAGTTTGTATGAGTATTTGATCGATTTGATTAGGTATGTATTGTAAAGTGCATTGGATTAAAGTTCTGATTAGAAAATTTAACTTAAACTTTAATATTGTAGGTATTTTGAAATGATACAATGGTACGAAAGGTCAATTTGACTTTAATTTAATACAATAACGTTCACTCAATCATAGAAAATCAAGAAAAAGCGAAAGTGATTGAATTTTCATTCAATCATTTTCTTCGGATGATGAGCCAAAATCGTCAGTTGAGCTATCGTCACCTGTAAATATAATTATTTCATTTTCAATTATATTATCAATATTCACGTCTCTGTCAAAATCTTCCTTTATTATTTTTCGAGTTTTTTCTACCACTTTTACCCAGTCTTCTTTAGTAATTTTAGCACAAGCTTCTTTCAGCAATGTCATCATTTTCTTAGTGGAGAATAGCGGCTTTGTGTTGTGGCGAGCTGCGTATCCTTTGACTTGAGCCCATATAAACTCAATAGCATTGTACTGACAATGTTACGGCGGCGTTCTTATCACTTTGTGTCCATGCTGAAGTGTCAATTCATCAATTTTATATTTTAGTTTCGCTGATTTATTTTCTTTTACCAGTTCCAGGAATTCAGCTTTCAACGATTTCATGTCAGCTTCAACGCCTTGTCTTTGTAGCCATGCCACTAAATCAGTCTTTTTGTTTGCTTGAGTAGGTGCTTTATCTATTTGAACTGAATGGTAAGATGCATTGTCCATAATGATTATGCACTGTTCGGGGAGATTTGTTAACAATTTAGTAAACCACTCTGTGAATGTATTTGCGTCCATTTCTTCGTGATATTCTTTTGTACTTTTAGACTCGAATGCGAGTAAGGCATCATTCACAAAACCTCCCCCGGCTGATCAGGCGTGGCAGATTATTAGGCGTCCACCTTTTCCCATTGGCACTTTTGAGCAAGATGCCTTGGTATCGTCCGTCCACGACTGCGGCACGGTATGATTCGAGTTCAGCCAAGTCTCATCGATAAATATGACACTGTTCCAATTTGTGATTTTGTTCATCGCCCTCAAAAATGATACTCTGTGCAAAATTAAATCATATCGTTCCATAATAATTTTCCTCTTGTCGGTTTTCTTGTACTTGAATCCAATTTGCTTCATAATTGTTATTAAAGTCGTGGAACTGCCACTAAACAGGCCACACTCTCGTAGTGATATCAGCAATTTACTCATAGTTGGGTATTCATTTCTTGTGTAATAAGCATACACGTGGTTTCGAATAGCGTCTACGTCAAATGTGTCAATACCTGTTACAGGCTTGCTTTTCTTCCTCTTTTTACGCGTACATAGTACATTTTCTTCAGTACCGGAAGGCCCATACTTTTCCTTCAAGATGGTTCGAATAGTTTTTTTTTTGCCGATTCCAAGTGCTTCTGCGACGCGATCTTGCACTTGCGTTACGGACAATAAAGGTCCACCATTAACTGATTCGCGTTCGAAGTATTCGGTTAACTTCACAACCAATTCGCGTGACTGGCTGTTGATTGTTCGTCCTCTTTTCGACATGTTGAAACAGTTCGTACGATATAACAATAAACACCAAAATCGAGTCCAAATCACTATCTTTAAATCAATGTCCAAAATAGAAGAGCCAAGGTCAACCTGATAGTAAACAGTAATAGTCCAAAAGCAAAGCCGAGTCGAGAAAAAAATATCAAACATAAACAAGCGCGCAGTCAACTTCACAAGATGGCGAACGAAAGACTGCGCAGTGCGCGCGTGGACGCTAAGTCACGTATCGCTTGGTCAGAGACAAGCCATTCTATAGAAACCAGTGTCGCCAATTCATTTAATTACTATTAAAATCGAATGAAGCTGGTGAAATTCAGTAATTAATTGGTTACAACACTAGTATTTAAAAAAAAAGACTGAGAACGTAACTGTTTTTGAGATGTTTCGTAATAATTAGAAATTGCAATAAAGTAAGCGCAAAAAGAAAACTCGTAATTATATTCCATTATATTATTTAACGCGCCAAAAAAATGTATGTATTTTTTTAAAGCACTTTATGTAATGAATTATTATTTTATTGTTTCTTTCAGTTTCATTCCAAGTTACGTTCTAGGGTCTTTCCCAAATGTCAAAACGGGCCTTTTATTTTTTGACAACTTTAATGATGCATTTTTACCGGTACTTACTCCGGATTTCTAAGGATTTTAGGTTGCCACTATGTATAACACATATCTACATAACCGTTCCTCAGGCGGTCCGATCGTTACATGCACCTTGTGGGTTAAAGTACCGTAGGCAGTTTATCAATTTATGAGATAACAATTACTAAGGAACCGCTGCGTCACAGTGACCGCGCGACTCCGACACTATTACCATTCGAGCTCACCGCACCGCGCGCGCCACTCCGCCGCTGAGTTTCAACTCGACAACTACGCAACAAGTTATTATTTAAAACATGGCGTCGTTTTCGTTAGACAACCCGGCAGTACAATCGTACATGCTTTACTCCGGCATCCTGGCCCTCAAGGTGATGGGCATGGCTTTTCTGACGGCCAGACAGCGGTATGCTAAGAAAGTGTTTGCGAACCCAGAGGATGCTGCGAGGGGAGGAAAAGTGAAGTTCGACGATCCTGACGTGGAACGGGTGCGGCGCGCGCATCTCAACGACCTGGAGAACATTCCTGTGTTCTGGGTGCTGGGGGCACTGTACGTGACGACTGGACCGTCGGCTTCGCTGGCCACCACTCTCTTCCGGGTGTTCACCGCCGGACGGGTCCTGCACACGTTTGTTTACGCCGTCAAGCCGCTGCCGCAGCCGGCTCGTGGTATCGCCTTCGGCATTCCCTTCTTGATCTCTATGTACATGGGTGTCAAAGTTGTCCAATTTTATTGTAGTGCTCTGTGATTTGTGAATAAGAACTTTTAGGTGGAAGATTTTTTATTGATATTGTATTATTCTATTAATGTATCAGTAGTTGTAATATGTGCAGTGTTGTTTAATACCTACTTGATGTGAATCGAACGACTACCTACCTTGTTATCTTATCGAACTGTATAGCCGAATGATTGATAATTATTTTATTTTTACAACAATTAAAATTGTTTGCCTGTTAACTTCATTTATTTTATTTATTTATGTACACACAGTAAAAAACATATGGATATGACATAATTATAATTTGAGTACAAAGGTACTGCTTATTTTTTAAGAAATTTCTTCCAGCAGACCTGCGAAAGGAGAAGTAAAATAGAAATGAAGGTACACAATAGTGTGTGAGAAAAATATGAATGTGTGAAGTCTAAAACTAACATATTAAATATACCTATATTATATATTAATACACATGCAAAAATGCAAAAATGCAATGCGAAAATTAACATAAGTATACTTAAATAAATACATAATGCTAAAATATATACACATATATATACAAACATATATAAATAATAGAGTATAGAGGAAAGATAATTCTCTATGTTGTTGTTGCTTTATGTTGTTGTTTTTGTATTAATAAATGAAACTGATTACAGTTGAATTAATCACTTCGCCATGTAGGTAATCTTATGAAAAGATATTGGATACTAGTGATTTTCAATCCCATATCTCAATCATTTTATCACAGTTTACCCAACAGACAACAAGGATAATAGCTATCGATAAACATAATATCATAATTACAATGTACATATAAGTTGATACAATTCCCCATACAAACATTGATTTTTGCTAGTCATTAAACACCTAGATTCGTTAAATTGTCACGAAGTGTGAAATTTGAACAGAAAATGTACTGTCAACACAAAAATAACACCTGCCTAATATGAATAGAATGTGTTACACGGGAAAACAAAACTGATATTTCATCAAACATTACTGCATGCATAACGTGTAAAATAAATTGTGAAAATGTTTTAAACAATAGATATTCAATTTGAATCACAGAGTAGATGAGCAACGAAGCATGAAATAAACATGAATTGAGATGAAGTCATCGATTTTGGATACAAAATAAAGTACTATTTTGATTAATAACCAAGCACTAGTACCATGGAAACCCACTATAACGAATAAACAGTTATTATTCGTTTATTTACTGGATAAATGGAACAAGCAAGTTATTAAGTAACACTTTGTTTTATTATGTAACATATAATACACTTTTTTTATTGCAGGTTTAGTTTTATTAAGGCGAGGTTTTCCGGGCCGGTAGGCCTTTGAAACGCTACCTTGCCATCGCTAATGAAGATCCGTAAATACTGACAGCTACATAGAAGGAACAATTACCGTACTTTATTGTCAAGTGACGTACCTACTGCTACAGCTATAATTTATGATGCAAAGGTGGCACAGGTGCAAGTATCAATATATTAAAAGTTACAAACCAACAAAGTTACGATACGTCATCGACGAACTTGCTTTGGAACATGGGCAATGAGTTATACGGTTACCGCTTAACCAGGCCACGTTCACACGGCGGTATTTTTCAAGTATATAGGATACGACATTTACGTATACGTATACAGTAGTGACTCAAAACTGAAAGTTCACACAGAGCCAACACTATAAAATCAGGGACTCGAGAAAAAAATCTTGCATTGTCGGCTATTCGAGAAATATCATTACGATTTTTATCGTGTTCCATATTGTCGAGAATATCACGCCGTGCCGGGCAGGATATTTTATCGTATACAGTAGTGACTCAAAACTGAAAGTTTCCACAGAGCCAACACTATAAAATCAGGGACTCGAGAAAAAAATCTTGTATTGTCGGCTATTCGAGAAATATCATTACGATTTTTATCGTGTTCCATACTGTCGAGAATATCACGCCGTGACGGGCAGGATATTTTATCGTATACAGTAGTGACTCAAAACTGAAAGTTTCCACAGAGCCAACACTATAAAATCAGGGACTCGAGAAAAAAATCTTGTATTGTCGGCTATTCGAGAAATATCATTACGATTTTTATCGTGTTCCATACTGTCGAGAATATCACGCCGTGACGGGCAGGATATTTTATCGTATACAGTAGTGACTCAAAACTGAAAGTTTACACAGAGCCAACACTATAAAATCAGGGAATCGAGAAAAAAATCTTGTATTGTCGGCTATTCGAGAAATATTACGATTTTTATCGTGTTCCATACTGTAGAGAATATCACGCCGTGCCGGGCGACCGCGGGCGGGAGCTGCGGTCGTGGAGGGGGCAATGCGGGCGCGCATCAGCCGGCACCGCACTGCGTCATCGTCCACGCTACTGAACGATTGCATATTTCTCGCCATTCAAATCATATTGTTTACCATTTGTTTTCTCAAAGTCGAATCTTCTGAAATACAGTCCACTAAAATCAAGTCACCGTGTTTTAGTCCTCGTACCACCTGGAGGATATTACCCCATTCTTCTGCACATACATTTGTTCGTGTTTGTAATGTATAGCACTTTTGTTTGAAATAGCATTTCTTTTTTTAAATTTAATTTTTGTTACCAGAGTGTAAGTTGTTTATATTATTAGTTTACAATCGACAACCGGACACATTGTGTAATTAGTGTAATATATGATGGTAGCGAAGACAGTTCGATGAGATTGTTAATAAGGTATTTAATTAAAACGAAACATTAAATGCTTACCATAATATATTCACTCATAAAATACTCAACGAACATTACTTGAACACAATCATCAAACAAATTCTCAATATAGTACCTAATTAAAAGGAGGAACCACCATTCCTTGCTGCTATTTCGATCGTTTTCTGGACACTACTGTCCGAGAAATGAAAAGGATATATACCCCATACCCCATTACCATACCCCATTTAATGCCGACAGATCGGTAAATCCAGAGATTCGATATACGAAACTAATTGTGTGCAAAGAACATAAAGGGCGTGTATGAGTTAACTGGGCAGGCAACATGGCTATACTGGCTATAGCGGGGGGAGTGGGACAGGTCCAGTGGTCCCAGCAATAAACACATTTTCTTTAAGCCTCCACGACCTCCCTTCGGCTTTATTCGGAAAGCCATTCGGTGGGTTTACGGCGGCCATTCGTTTCACATTATTGCTCTGTTATTGGAACCGCATTTTGAATTTTAAAATGTGAAGATAATTATGTCTCAATATTGCGGCATCGTAACTCAGATCGGATGGGCTGGTTTAATGGCGTTTACTGAAAGGAAGCCAAGTTGGTATCGTATGTTGGTAATGTATTAGCATTCTGTGAAATGATTACGTTTCTTGTGCTCTTGGGTCTGGGATTCATTAATTCACGCTACTAGCAAATATGTTCTAAGCATGTTTAAAGGTCGTAGGCTCCAACCCAGACAGCATTACTTTGTGTAAATTATTTCATCACTACTGCTCTCAAAACGGCGAAGGAAATCATCGTGAGGAAACCGGCATAACCTAGTGTCAAAAAATCGAAGACCCATGGGCCCAGTGCGGGTTAGTAGATTTCCCACTACCAACCCGCACTGGGCCAGTGTGGTGGATTAAGGCCCACTCCCACTCACCGAAAAGAGGCATGTGTCCCAACTATGGGAACTTTATAGGCTGCTTATGTTATGTATGTTTAAAAAGAGTAAGTACCTATTTTTAAGTTTGTACTTTTGCTCCGGCTTTACCCGCGTTTCACATCTTTAAGAAGAATAATTCCGTTACAAGTACAGACGCCAGCACATAAAGCTACTACAATCTGTCAATTTTTTTGAAAAGGTTTTCAACTTTATCTCTAAAGCATAAGGTTCAAAATTGACTGGGAAGATTTGACAGGGTATCTTGATGTGCTGGCGTCTGTACTTGTACGTACCTAATTCATAGGTGGGTAGGTGTGTGTTTCTATGAAGAGCTTTCTTACCGTGAAATAGTGTTTAGAAGTGTTTGTCCTAAACCCGTGTTTACGTATAGAAATAACCATAAAAACGGATTAACCAACTGTCTAAATGTTTGTAGTAAGGCCATATTTTGTACTTTGTACCATTTGTAACCAACTATCTATTGTGCTCTTTAGCCTTTATACCAAAGAAGGCACTAACAATTTTTTCCTCTACCTGTCAGCTGTAATGACTTTATGAAAAAAAGCTCGAGATATGACACAGTTACTAAAGGCTACCAAAACAATCAGCCTTTGAAAGGACCAGGATATCAGTTTTGAAATTCCAAACGCAAAGGTAGGAAAAAAGCAATCATTGAGCAACTGAAGCAAGTTTGTTTTCAGACAAAATATTAAATTAGCAACTAAGAAATACGCCCTTTGTACTACTTATTACAATGAAGAAAATTCGATTTGCTCGTAATCATAATCATACTGCAACAAGAAAATAGGTGTATTCAATTAAAACTTAAGACCTATTTTATTTCAGTAGTTATAATTATAAAGCTATTTATTTATTTAATACTTCAAGCACATAAACCTACAGAGGCGGACTTAATGCCATGAGCATTTTCTGCCAATCAACCTTTGGGTGATGCAGAGACAAACAGTAGTAGGTGCAATCATGAAAATTGAGGAATATATATTTTAAATATAAAGATAAGCATAAACCTATTTAAACTATAAATATAATATATACCTAATTACATCATCACTATCACTACATAGTATAAAACAAAGTCGCTTCCCTGTCTGTCTGTCCCTATATATGCTTAGATCTTTAAAACTACGCAACGGATTTTGAAGCGGTTTTTTTTTTAATAGATAGTTTGATTCAAGAGGAAGGTTTATATGTATAAAACATGCATAATATAGTAGAGAAACACTGATAATTTTAGAGGTTTCTAATGTGATGTCGTAAATAAACACATTTTTTTGCGCTTACATTGTAAACGCTGGTTGAACCCTTCGAGATAGATCAAAATAATGTACTACAGTATTGTACACCTTAAAAAGGTCTACAAAAAAGTCCGCGATGGTATATGTCTATCTCTTAGGGATAACCCACAATAACCATTTTTTATCATTAACTTTTTACGAGAAATAATGGCTCTAAAATTATCAGTGTTTCTCTACTGTATTATGCATGTATTATAAATATAAACCTTCCTCTCGAATAACTCTATCTATTAAAAAAAAACCGCATCAAAATCCGTTGAGCAGTTTTAAAGATCTAAGCATACATAGGGACAGACAGACAGCGGAAAGCGACTGTGTTTTACACTATGATTGTAGTGATCAGCATTGCACCCGTGCGAAGCCGGGGCGTGCCGCTAGTATAAATATAAGCACAAATAAATATACATAAATAAAAGTACTAAAAATAAATAAGACAAACGATGAGAAAATATTAGCGTTGTGATGATACTGCCAGCTTCTTGTGAATGTGCTCGCGAACCTTAACTTTAAAGGATAATAGTTGGTTGCCATCCTGATTTCCTGGGGGAGCGCATTCCACAGAGAGATAGACTGAACGAAGAATGAAGAGTGAATGAAGTCTGTGTGGTGAGTGAGACATACAACGTGTAACGGAAAGGGGGTATCAACCCTGAAGGAGGTGAATGTGCTCATGAAACTCAACAGCTTTCCCCAAAGAACATAGGTCGAAATATGAAAAAAAAATTTGGCCCTCCCATAGTAAATCAATCAGCTGGTAGTCAGTTTTGTAAGGGAGGGCCAAATTTTTTTTTCATATTTCGACCTATGTTCTTTGGGGAAAGTTGTTGAGTTTCATGAGCACATTCACCTCCTTCAGGGTTGATACCCCCTTTCCGTTACACGTTGTATAGGTGTTTAAGTTTCATCTACCGGGGGGCTCGTGGTTAAGTAATAACAGCCGCATGGGTCGATCGATCAGATTAAGCTGCGCTTACCTCAGTCAGTCCGTGTATGGGTGGCCATCTTTACTCGCTCCGTGCCTCGGAAAGCACGTTAAGCCGTTGGACCCGGATGTCATTCTAGGATCTTTGACAGCCGTTACGGGTCGTCAAAAGCCCCAAAGTCTGACAAAGACTGGTTGTCAATAGGTATCATATTACCCAGGGTTATCGTATTAACTGAGTTGTGGAGGTCAGATAGTCAATCGCTTCATGTAAAATACTGGTATTCTGCTGCAGCCGGTTAGACTGGAAGCCGACCCCAACATAGTTAGGAAAAGGCTAGGCAGATGATGACTTAAGTTTCGTCTACTTTTCATTGAACATTGATCTATTAGAAACATTGCAAGTGCCCACTCCCACTCCCACTCACCGAAAAGAGGCATGTGTCCCAACTATGGGAACTTTATAGGCTGCTTATGTTATGTATGTTTAAAAAGAGTAAGTACCTATTTTTAAGTTTGTACTTTTGCTCCGGCTTTACCCGCGTTTCACATCTTTAAGAAGAATAATTCCGTTACAAGTACAGACGCCAGCACATAAAGCTACTACAATCTGTCAATTTTTTTGAAAAGGTTTTCAACTTTATCTCTAAAGCATAAGGTTCAAAATTGACTGGGAAGATTTGACAGGGTATCTTGATGTGCTGGCGTCTGTACTTGTACGTACCTAATTCATAGGTGGGTAGGTGTGTGTTTCTATGAAGAGCTTTCTTACCGTGAAATAGTGTTTAGAAGTGTTTGTCCTAAACCCGTGTTTACGTATAGAAATAACCATAAAAACGGATTAACCAACTGTCTAAATGTTTGTAGTAAGGCCATATTTTGTACTTTGTACCATTTGTAACCAACTATCTATTGTGCTCTTTAGCCTTTATACCAAAGAAGGCACTAACAATTTTTTCCTCTACCTGTCAGCTGTAATGACTTTATGAAAAAAAGCTCGAGATATGACACAGTTACTAAAGGCTACCAAAACAATCAGCCTTTGAAAGGACCAGGATATCAGTTTTGAAATTCCAAACGCAAAGGTAGGAAAAAAGCAATCATTGAGCAACTGAAGCAAGTTTGTTTTCAGACAAAATATTAAATTAGCAACTAAGAAATACGCCCTTTGTACTACTTATTACAATGAAGAAAATTCGATTTGCTCGTAATCATAATCATACTGCAACAAGAAAATAGGTGTATTCAATTAAAACTTAAGACCTATTTTATTTCAGTAGTTATAATTATAAAGCTATTTATTTATTTAATACTTCAAGCACATAAACCTACAGAGGCGGACTTAATGCCATGAGCATTTTCTGCCAATCAACCTTTGGGTGATGCAGAGACAAACAGTAGTAGGTGCAATCATGAAAATTGAGGAATATATATTTTAAATATAAAGATAAGCATAAACCTATTTAAACTATAAATATAATATATACCTAATTACATCATCACTATCACTACATAGTATAAAACAAAGTCGCTTCCCTGTCTGTCTGTCCCTATATATGCTTAGATCTTTAAAACTACGCAACGGATTTTGAAGCGGTTTTTTTTTTAATAGATAGTTTGATTCAAGAGGAAGATTTATATGTATAAAACATGCATAATATAGTAGAGAAACACTGATAATTTTAGAGGTTTCTAATGTGATGTCGTAAATAAACACATTTTTTTGCGCTTACATTGTAAACGCTGGTTGAACCCTTCGAGATAGATCAAAATAATGTACTACAGTATTGTACACCTTAAAAAGGTCTACAAAAAAGTCCGCGATGGTATATGTCTATCTCTTAGGGATAACCCACAATAACCATTTTTTATCATTAACTTTTTACGAGAAATAATGGCTCTAAAATTATCAGTGTTTCTCTACTGTATTATGCATGTATTATAAATATAAACCTTCCTCTCGAATAACTCTATCTATTAAAAAAAAACCGCATCAAAATCCGTTGAGCAGTTTTAAAGATCTAAGCATACATAGGGACAGACAGACAGCGGAAAGCGACTGTGTTTTACACTATGATTGTAGTGATCAGCATTGCACCCGTGCGAAGCCGGGGCGTGCCGCTAGTATAAATATAAGCACAAATAAATATACATAAATAAAAGTACTAAAAATAAATAAGACAAACGATGAGAAAATATTAGCGTTGTGATGATACTGCCAGCTTCTTGTGAATGTGCTCGCGAACCTTAACTTTAAAGGATAATAGTTGGTTGCCATCCTGATTTCCTGGGGGAGCGCATTCCACAGAGAGATAGACTGAACGAAGAATGAAGAGTGAATGAAGTCTGTGTGGTGAGTGAGACATACAACGTGTAACGGAAAGGGGGTATCAACCCTGAAGGAGGTGAATGTGCTCATGAAACTCAACAGCTTTCCCCAAAGAACATAGGTCGAAATATGAAAAAAAAATTTGGCCCTCCCATAGTAAATCAATCAGCTGGTAGTCAGTTTTGTAAGGGAGGGCCAAATTTTTTTTTCATATTTCGACCTATGTTCTTTGGGGAAAGTTGTTGAGTTTCATGAGCACATTCACCTCCTTCAGGGTTGATACCCCCTTTCCGTTACACGTTGTATAGGTGTTTAAGTTTCATCTACCGGGGGGCTCGTGGTTAAGTAATAACAGCCGCATGGGTCGATCGATCAGATTAAGCTGCGCTTACCTCAGTCAGTCCGTGTATGGGTGGCCATCTTTACTCGCTCCGTGCCTCGGAAAGCACGTTAAGCCGTTGGACCCGGATGTCATTCTAGGATCTTTGACAGCCGTTACGGGTCGTCAAAAGCCCCAAAGTCTGACAAAGACTGGTTGTCAATAGGTATCATATTACCCAGGGTTATCGTATTAACTGAGTTGTGGAGGTCAGATAGTCAATCGCTTCATGTAAAATACTGGTATTCTGCTGCAGCCGGTTAGACTGGAAGCCGACCCCAACATAGTTAGGAAAAGGCTAGGCAGATGATGACTTAAGTTTCGTCTACTTTTCATTGAACATTGATCTATTAGAAACATTGCAAGTGCAACGAATCGCACACATGCCCTATACACAAGGTACTCAACCCAGGCAAACACTCCAATAAAAGTCACTCATATAACGTTACTTACTAAATTGAACTACGTCCCTTGAAAACCACTTTACTTTGAAGCTTTGGTATTCCTCTGAGTGGAGTTCTAATCCTCAAGCAATAAATTCTAAAGCTGGGAGTGCGGACTTTAACGGCGGCGAAAATGAAAACGGGACATGTCAATATTTTACAGAGAATTACGGTTATTACATAATATTCTGCCTTTAAAAATAAGTAGGAAACTCAAAATCTGCCTAACCTTTTCTCAACTATGTTGGGGTCAGCTTCCAGTCTAACCAGATGCAGCTGAATACCAGTATTTTACATGAAGCTAATGCCCAGCTGACCTCCACAACCCAGTTATCTACTAGGCTTCTGGCTACCCGTAACGACAGTCTCAGATTTACGAATGACAGCCAGGACCAACGGATTCACGTGCTTTCCGACACGGTACGGAGCACGGAGGGGTCTCGATATGAAATGAATGGTCACCCAATCGCGGCAAGCGTAGATTAACCTTCGATCGAATCGTGCGGCAATAATTATTTAGCCACAAGCCCCAAAAATAAGTAGAAGACTAGCGAACTACGAGTATTATTTGCAAGACGCGCTTTTATGAAACAAAACACACATGATACAAGAGACGACCTGCGATGATAATCCGCGAACGAGAGTCGCCCCCTGCCCGCGGCCAGCGCTCAACCGCGACCTTGTTCGCCCGAACACAAATTAAATAACCTAAAAATAGCTCGCCGCGTTGTCGAAACCCGATTTCCTGGCAAATTACGTTCGTTCAGTTCCTTCACCGTTATTTACCGTGTAAGAGGGTAAGTAATTGCATTAATAGGTATCATTTTGCATATAAATAACACTGGGCTTAAAATACTAACATAATATCGCTTGTGGGTACCTACAGCTTGCGACACACCTAATGAGTAACCAGTTGGTGCGAGAGCGAGACAGCATGAGGGCTATTGCCCGTCTAGTTGCTATTGTCAACGTGTAGTGTTTATGTGTTTGATCACTTTGTTGTGTACCATTCAATCGCATAAGCGGTCATCGTGTTAGGTAAACAGATAAACATTGGCACAACAGCTTAGTGTTATCGAACTTTTGAAAATATTTTGCACGAAACGATGAAACTTCTGAATAGTTTAATATATTTGTGATCACAAACATATAATATTTGTACACCTACCTTATTCACCGTCCGAAACTTGTGTATTTTTTGGATATTACGTTTTTCTATATATGAACAGTGTCAAATGTAAACTATAGTATTTTGTAATAGGCGTAACCCACTATCAGTAGCAATGGGTTTCATTTTGACAGTTCAACAACATTCATTGCGTTATTTACGTTGTTGAGCAGACATATTTTTGAACATATGAAGCAATGGATCAGCAATATCATTCAAAATGGTTCATTTTGAGATTGATAGTGTGTTACGCTATTAGAGTGCAGTTGACAGTACGGAAAATACCTTATGATTATTTTTTTTATAGAATGGTTGTGAGCTAAAAATATCAAAAATCAACTTAATGTTATCCAAAATTATTTAAGACTGCTTTATATTTTTGAGAAATAATTGCATTCAAATAAAGCCATTAGTGACAATGATATTACATAAGTAAAAAGTGGTAGATAGGTTACCTATCCAAAATTAGATCTTCAAAAACGGCACATTTTCATACAATTAGATAACACGTGGAAGTAGGACGGCATGTCGTATTTATCGGAAGCGAAAAAGAGACAAGACGAGACGTAGCTAGGCTAATTAGCCAAGTTTTGACGTGCCACTTGCGGAGCGTGTATGAACTACCTATCTACTTACTTCCATTTGACTTATAATATCAATTGATAAGTCATGTGACATTGCATGCAAATTAGAGCGCGACACGTCACTACTTCCAAGCGACTATATTTCAAATTGTAAATAGAAACTAAGTTTATGCGTGACACATAATATGGCTAAGTTGTTTTTCATTTACCAATAGACGTAGGTACGACAGTGACTGACAGTGTGTCCCTCCCACACATGTGGCACTTTTCAAGTGTAGGTAGTAGGTATTCAGTCATATTTTGTGTAGCTTCATTAAAAAATTGTAAATAGAAATCGTATACATACGACTACGTCAAACGCTCAAAGTTAACACGGATATTATATGTCTGTTTTGTTTTTTTTATTTTTTATTACCTATAGTCAATTACAACGGTACACTACCAATAACATTCATTATGATATAACAACGATATATTATAATAACAACATAAAATATATAAAAATATATTTAACAACGTTGTTCATTATGAGTTACCTACTAAATATTATAATATTCAGACAGAAGTAATAAATAAAGTTTGTGTGCTGGCAACACTAACAATGTAGATTTGACGTGTTGATCAAAGAATGCAAGTGATGACGTCACTAGAGAGGCCATGACAGAATGCGCCGTTTTAGACAATAAAAATCAAATTGGGTTATGAAAATGATGGCGAAACGAGCTGGAGAAAACAAATGACCAGTGGTCCGCACTAGCCCTGGATCGAAAATGCTGGAAGTAACGGGAAAGGCGTTTGCCCAGTTGTGGGATGATGTAGGCTAACAGTGACAGTATGAAAATTAAAAATCAGTTTATGAATGTTATTTTTTTTACTGATATGTTTATATTTTGAGGGGCATAGACCCCAAGGAAAGGTTTATCGGTTTCTGAAAAGCAGTCGACTAACCTATCCGCTACGCTCAGCTATAATACGATGACGTCACACCATCAAGAATGCGCGACAAACTCGTCGTTTATAGGTTTTTATCTATTTGTTTCTGTTTTGTACAATACTTACAGTCATCACAAAGGCAATTTTGTTCCAACTATATGCTTGGCTATGGCATTCTGATAATTTAATTCAATGACACGTTCTATGGGAAATTGCATAACACCGTATTGGTTTAGTTTCTCCTACATATTCATCAACAACTCGCCTTATTTGTGATATTAACAAAAGCCATTTTGAGTTTTTGATGCATGTTAACTTTCTAAACAAGAAATTTCTTAATAGACTAGCAAAGCATCTAACCTTGTAACACATAAAATACAGTCGATCACTCCTACATACATGACAACAATTTAAAGACTATTGGGCGGATTCCGACTCGGTCGCGGATAAGAACAGTTATGGTTTTAAATTATCGTTAATACGTTATCGTTAGTACGTTTTACTGTGTATATTTATTTTTTACGAAACTCGCGGGAAACTACCAAAAAAAATACAAAAATTGTCACTTTTGACTGTTTTTTTTTTAAACATTGCCCCACACTAGGAATTACCTACTCCTGTATTGTGTGTGCATTTAAAAATATTTAAAGTCATATACACAAACAGTCAGACCCGGAACAACTACTTGAAGGTCATACAAATATATGTTCTGTGCGGGAATGGAACCTGCGACACGCAGCGCAGCAGTAAATAGCTTAACCACTGCGCCAACCATGCCGTCGTGAATACTCAAAACACAATAAGAACGTTTTCTGGTCGCAGTCTTGTGTAATCTTTCATAGTGATCTTTGCGTTGTGCTTATCTAATAACATCTTACGTTTATATAGCAACTACTTTTAGCGTGTTGATTTTTAGACTACTGTTTTTCCTTCCATATTGAAATTCTTCGCCATGCATACTGGATGTTTGCCTTTGAATTGGACTTCTCTCGAAATAACATAAATAACACTCAATCAATCCTTGAACGCATTTACTATTACTCCTCGGACACACTCACCTTCACATCTCAAATACACACTTCGTCATTCCTCAAATACGTAACAAAAAAACAACCGGTCAAGTGCGAATCAGACTCGCGCACCGAGGGTTCCGTACAAATTTGTAAGTACGTAACTACAAATTAACAGTTTTCGGATTTTTTCCTTTACTTGTGCTACAAGACATTGCTTCTTGCGTGGTTTTGATTCCCTTGCGAGTGTTAAAATATGCGGCAAAAACGGAACATAAACACCCGTAGTTTTTGATTGCGTTAACTTAGAAGTTTGATTTTTTCACTGCTTCTAGTGATTGCAGTCTTGAGTATTTTATATTAATTTCAACTTAGTAACTCCACGCGTTCCTGACAAAAAGGGTCATGCATGACAGACGGACAACGAAGTGATTTTATAAGGGTTCCTTTTTCTTTTTGAGGTACGGAACCCTAAAAAGATTGTACACACATTTTTTCCTCAAATTCCCACGTCCCAAAGAGGTGTGACCTATATCATTGTATGCTAGAGCCATATACCTATATACAGAACCCGAAAATTTCGTTTGTGTCCGCCATGGGTATTTCGCTGTCCAGTGTCCTTTATCAACGTCTTTATTTCATAGTAGTAAGGGCCATTTTCACGGTTCAAATGTAACTATGAGCCATGGACTGTACCTAGGTCTCAAACTCATAACGTAAACCATGTAATGAAAACAGTATAAAAATCATAAATACCCTAGTGAAAAGGTCGCAGGAAACAGTGTGGAAGACTTTCCCGTAGATACAGATGTCCTTGCCGACGTCCAGGTCCTTCCAATGCCAGCACTCGCCGGCGTCGTTCTTGGGTATCTTGCCTCTCTTCACCAACTTGCCTTGCCATAGCCCAGAGTTCTGGAGTCAAACATAAATGGCCTGTAGATATTTTTTTAAGAACATTTTAACATAAGAATAATATAATGTCGTTCCCGCTAGGACACAGACCTCCTCTCGGTGAGAGAGAGAGTGGGTCGTTATCCACTAAACGGGTCTAGTGTAGTTTGGTAGATGTCACATGTATTCATTTTTTTTGGGTTCTATGACATAACGGTTTCCTCACGACGTTTTGAAGGCAGTGGTGATGAAATAATTTACATAAAGTAATTTTTTAAATCTGCTCCTTCAAATTCCTGGAAGTCAGTTACTTTGGATTTTCTCTACCTTCAACCCGCCTTCAAAGCAAAAGTGAACAGGCATCCTCTGTGCAGGCACGTTCCATCATAGACCTCATCCATCGCTTTCCATAGTTAAGTTAAGAGCGGACACATTAAGCAAAAAAAAAAAAATTAAAAAAAAAACAGTCTCGATCGTCGATCGTGCGATAAAATATTTCATTACCGATATAATTAGAAAAAAGCGAAAACCCTCTTTTACTTCTGTTAATTGTACTAGTTGTCTCATAATTATTTATTAAACGTCCTTCAAGGAGATGTTTAACAAACTATGAGTCATATTGAAATATAACTTCGAAACTATTCCGCTTGCTCGAGCTTATTAACCTTGTAAGCAAAAAAAGCTACGGGTGTAAGGAAACTCGGGAAAAGTGTTATTGCCGCAATCATTGTTAATAATATTAATCGCTTTATTACTGAAGGATGGGAGGGAAACGATTATGAAGTAACGACGGCTCCACTCTCCTCGCCCGAAGCTCGACATTCTAACAAACTCGGATGTTCCATTAAAAGAACACTGTCGTTTTTAGGGTTCCGTATCCAAAGGGCGTCAACGGGACCCTTTTACTAAAGCACCATCCGTCACATGTATCTGAACTGTAATAGGTAGACATTTGAATTTTCACAGAGTGTGAAGTATTATGACCGCTATAACAATAAAAAGTAAAGTTAAAAATTAAAGAGAATCCCCGTATAAAAAAACTTATTAAAGAAATATGTAGTGTTAAATATTGTACTATAGTACGGAACCCTTCGTGTGTGAGTCCGACTCTCACTTGGCCGGTTTTTATACAAAATGATTGGCGTTTCTTTGTACGAAAAGGGAAGACTTTTTTCAACGATTTTTTAGAAACCTAGACAACATGTATCTTCCATTTTAGTTACAATGACTACGACTTATTTGAGTGTTTGGTCTTTTGGGACTTCAGAGTCTAAAGATGAAAAGGTCCGAAAGCGCTTGTTCAGTTTTTGAATCGATATTCATCCTTCTAGAATATACATGGCTAAAAACTAAAGATGTCTTGCAACACATTGTAATGTTTTTGTCTTTCTACTTGTTTATTAAAGCTCATCATCATCATTTATCATAGCTAATCTCCGTACTTCCTTGTCAGTTTCGGTATTATGTTTTGTTTTGATATTTACTGTCGTTGTTTTTTTTTTTTAAATGTCGCGGCAATCGTATCACATAACAACGAAATGTTTTGACAGTTACGTATCTAAATTGTGTTGTTCTTTTCATAAAAACGTTGCGACAATATACGTACTCTGTATCACACGTCTGCGAAGATAAAATGATTTTTGTGTGAATAATAGCGGCCGGCCATTCATGGCACGAGCCGCGGAACAAAGCGCCTGGAACCGCTGCAACCGCTGCGACGCATTCATGGCACGAGCCGCGGAACAAAGCGCCTGGAACCGCTGCAACCGCTGCGACGCATTCATGGCACGAGCCGCGGAACAAAGCGCCTGGAACCGCTGCAACCGCTGCGACGCATTCATGGCACGAGCCGCGGAACAAAGCGCCTGGAACCGCTGCAACCGCTGCGACGCATTCATGGCACGAGCCGCGGAACAAAGCGCCTGGAACCGCTGCAACCGCTGCGACGCATTCATGCCGAGACAAATGCGTGCCCATTTGCTAGCTCCGTTTCAGATCCGCGCACAATTGCTACAGAATCCCATTCCATACGTAAGGAAAATAAATATGCAGATGGATTTCAGTTTTCTTGAAATATTGTGATTGTTTTTTCGCTTTATTATTTGCATATAAAACGGTGCATTTTAAACTACACATAAATAAACCCCTTTATGTTTATTTTCATCCATATGGAGTTTTAAACGTTCATTTCCCTAGAATAACGATATCATCTATTGGCGTTAAAAATAATACAAAATATGAAAGTTATTATGTTATAAATATCATCATCCTAGTTCGCTTGACTTCGACTGAAAGAGCTCAATTACTTTTGATAAGTATAAGATAATAATTGGGTATTGTAGATAACACAGACCCACACCAAGGTAACGTAATAATTGTGGTTATACGGTACGGCTATTCCTACGAGACGATACGACAATGCTACGAATGCCCTACGACAGTTGCTACGACAATGCTACGACAACTCTACGACATTGATTCAACTTTGCTACGCAATGGAGGGGTGGTTACGGAAACTTGCATTTCAGGCGCGGTATAGTAATTATCTTACTCGTCTTTATTTTTAAACGCGAATTATTTGTGTCGTCAGTGGCGTTCCGGCTTAGTCTATAATGTGTAACCTACTGAGACTTTTGGAATCCCTAGTCAAATGTCAATTGTTACGGCTTTTTATCTGTAAACTTTGGAGCATATAATATTGTACGCATGTAGGTGGGCTTAAATATAATATTTTTTGTACTCAAAATAAAACGACCAAACTTTCAAGGACTTTCCCACTTGTATATCATAAACCCACGCAAACATAACTTTCCTGGAACACAATTAGATGCAGCCGCACCACAGCACCGTTTTTTATATGAAGTTAAATAAAAGCTTTTACAAAAAAAAATGGGGTCCATTTCCGAGCTCCACATATGAAGGTGGCGAAATACTTTAGTAGGGTCGCGTCGACACTGGATTGGGGATGCTAAATATAATATTGTTTCACGGAACACGCGGCGCCGCAATGACCGCATAGAATAGCAAATAAGAAAAACAAAATCAATACGTACATAATATAAGTGGTGGGTTTTACGTAGCGAATGTAAGCAGAGACAGTTGAATTGCATTACCTATAGCTGTTTACGTAGGTAGGTAGGTATCAGCCACGTGTATTGGAATAAGCGGGCGAGCGTTAGGACCTAATCTACATATTTGAACCCGCCTGTGAATATCGTTTAAAAGTTCACAGTGGAAAAACGTGATAATTTCTTGCAATCTTATGGATTGCTTAGTTTAGAGAAGGTAGAGAAAATTAAATTGTAAAATACTGCTACAGTAGGGGTACGATAATATTGCTATATTTGTCATTATATTGAAAGTCCTAGTACTTACAAATACCTACTTAATAAGTACACTAATTTATCTACCGGTAATGTTTGGCTGACAACCTGACAGCTTCTGAACAAATTGCCAAGTGCGCGTAAACTGTTGCGATTAGTTGAATGATTTATTAACAGCCAATCGCAACAGTGCTTAACAATTTGTCACATTCATTTTGTTATAATTTTTGTAAGAGAAACTGGCACATTAGCTAGTATTATCCCTCTTCAACTACATGTTACCAATACTTCTAATTGCCTTATCATATAGAAGCAAGGTACAAGCCGTTCTATTCAGTTTAGATTTGCTTATTTATTTTTCAAAGGAAAAGTTTAAAAAATAAAATACATTTTCATACAAATTACCTGAACTCGAGGCTCTATGACAGTCAGGGAGTCATCCTCTAGAAAGTATACGATGTTCACGATTCTGACGCGGTACTTCTCATCAGGGTTCTCAAACACGGGTTGTTTGAAGAACGCCGTGAAGTTGAGGCAGCGCTTGTCGTAGTGCACCCAGTGAGGCACGACGGCTGGGAGCGCTGGCTGCTTCACGCGGCCGTACGTCAGGGACGGATCGTAGCTGTAATAAAAACACATTATTATTATGGAACATATGTATCTCCATACATAAAGTCACTTTTCGTGTTTGTCTGTATGACCGCGTTGTTCTTCTAAACTACGCAACAGATTTTGATGCGTTTTTCAGCTTCATTTAGAAAAATTATTCCGGGTAGATTATGTTTATGATACATTGATACATATTAAACTTACATATAATAAAGAAATCTTGATGTTTTGTTAAGTTTTGTCTTACTCATATCTTGTGTAAATCTCTTTTTAAAACCTGCTGTGCCATGTTGTCGCCCAAGCAGTGTAAGTACCTCATTTCTTATTTCAAAACAAAGTGCTTAAGTCGGTTTCCCCTGTGCATAAACACTCAGATTAGGAACTAACATTCGCAAGTCATGCAAATGTTAATATTCCTTGCGGGGTTCAAACTGGCCCCCGCAGAGAGTTAAGCGCTGAGTCACTGCATCAATCAAGGTCGAGGAAATACACCTTTGTCTACAACAGACGTACAATTTTCTACTTGTAATAGTTCATTATGAGTTCTCAATGCAGGCCATAACGGGTAGAGCGGCAATTGCGATCTCTGCGCGATTTCAATCCCGGTCTGTAATTGAAAATTTCTTGACCGACCTTCGAGGTCTGGTCACAGAGGCGGAAGTGAGCGAGTGCGGTGTATGGTAAGTGTGTAACATTTTTGTATGTGAAGGTCTTTCTCATTATTTCGGGAGTACCACATCACATGGGAGTAACATCCCAGCGCAAATTTGCTGGATTCGTTTTCTCCTCTACCGATCATTTTTTCTCCTGACAGTTCATTTTGTTTATAAATGTATGTATACAAGTATCTATCTATGTATCATTATTAATTCTTGTATTTTATAGTCATTTCCTAGCTATTTATCCTGTATGTTGACCCTGCCATATTTTGTCTCTGCATCACCCTAAGGTTGACTGGTAGAAAATGCCTCAGGCATTAAGTCCGCCTTTGTACAGTATTTTTTTTTTACTTGTGCATAACGTTTTAATAAATAAATAAATATTGTGCTCTGTTTTGCACACTTCATAATGGCGGTAAGTTTTTGCTGGTTATCTTTTAAATCAGTTTTAAAAAGTTCCAAAACATTTAGAATTATAAATAATATTATATTAGTATCTAAAAATAATCACTTTCAATTGGCTTGAAAACAATATTCCACAACTTTCACACGACGCCATCTAGTCCCAAACTAAGCAGAGCTTGTGCTATGAGTACTAGACAACTGATAAATATACATACATATTTCTAAATACATATATATTATATGTAGATAAATTACACCCAGTCAAAGAACAAATGATCGTGCTCATCACACAAACATTTGTCCTGGGTGGGAATCGAACCCACGACCTTGCGTATAGTAGTCAGGGCCACTGACCACTAGACCAACAGATACACACACACTACAACACACACCACACACCATAACACACACCACACACCACTCCACATCTAGTCAGATAGACTAGATTTTCATAGGTCATCGACATTAGCAAACCCATAGCGTCAGACTTTGCGAGGGATGACCCACGCGAGAGTGACTCTCCATAGTTGATGGATCATTGCCAAGTAATTATGTGTTATCAAAGAATGTTTGTTGGCACCGACAGTGGACGGTTTCTCTTCAGTTCAAACTATGAGGACAACGCCCTTTCTCTGTTTAGTCGGGGTGAGTAACGCAAAGTGTTTTTCATAGTATTCTAGAAAAATAGGCAAAAAAGTTTAACAAACGAAATTGTTATATAACTCAAAATCTCATTAATAACACTTAAATGCGTGTCTGAAGCCGTTAAACCCAATTTAAACCTTGTCTGGACTCTTCAACATTACCACTGAACAAGTTACATCTAATCATTCTCTCCAACCCTAAAATACGTGGTCTTAATGTGACAAAATTAGGACAAGATCTACACGCGAAACCGCGTACTGTTGTTGATCATAAGCTAGAGTTTCTAACTTGTGTTGACTTACTTAACTGAGTCTTCGGGAAGTGCGAAGGCGTTGCTGTCGACATCGGTGGCGGTCCCCCCAGGACCTCGGATTAACGTATCAGGGAACCTGTGTCCCTGGTAGTACCGGAGGGAACTTCGCACGTGATACTGCGTCTTGGTCGGGTCTGAGAACGTCAGACCCGGCAGTTTTGGAAGTCCCCACGCCATTGTGACCTTTATCAAACGTTTCTAGAAATAAAATTTAAAACAACACATAATTATTAGGAATAACTGCTTTCCTATAGAGAGAAAATTATCAGAAGCGTGTTGTTTACTTATTTCAAGTTTTTCAATTACACACGAGAACAATGAATCAGGGTCACAAAGATACCTGAAAGTCTCAGGAACTAATAATGTTAGTTTAATGAAATAAATTGAGTTTAATAGACAATCAAATGTCCTTTAAATGAAAGTAATAAAATTTATGTGTCACTTTGTATTATGTTCATAAAAAATTACATAATCAAAAAATAACCAATCTCATCTTATAACTAAAATAGAAAAGCATTTTTGGTTCCGGGCATAATATGTTAATCTCGAAATACGATGCCCACGCTCCAATTTAGGGCCGTTTACAGGTCTTAATGGTTTTAAATTTGCTTTAACAAGTCGTCGTCTTAGAGTCCGTGTACTTGGGATACTTCCTTCGAGGCGTCGAAACTGATATGTAGCAGTTCCTGTGAGAAAGCGGTTTCGAAGCATTGTATTGACCAATTATCGACCTTCTCGTGCTGTGGTACACCTGGCCCTGCCTGTTCCTGGTCTGCGTAGGTTAGAGCCGGTTTCTTCGTAACGTCGGAGAACTTGCTGTACAGTTGACAGCGATACACCAACTGTCCTTGCTGTGTCACGCTGACTCCGGCCGATTCCCAGCATTGTGAGAATTCTGGTACACTCTTCAGGTGTAAGCGACATTATAATAGCTTCAATAATTAATATTGAACATCAGAAACGCTGTTTACATACCTTTTTATATGACAGAATAGAAACAGAAGCAAAAACAGATGCAGAAAATTCGTAGTTCCATTTAAACAAGTCCCAGTTTTATATTTTGTAATTTTTGATAGCATAACTTTACAGTAACTAAGAAGTTAATTTCGTTCATTTAAGGATCATTTAACTGTCTATTACACACTATTTATTTCACTAAGCTAGCATTCTTAGTTTTCGAGACTTTCAGGTATCTTTATGTGATCCTAATTCATTGCTCTCGAGTGTATTATAATCTTAATCTTATATAATACAAAGTCGGGTTAGTTACACAATTTAGAATTCAAGAACGATTGGATTATTTATAATCCTTGATTTGTTGGATTCATCTCCGCCCCGAATAGCAGAATAACTATTAAAACATAGGGAAAATTCATGAAAAAAATAAATAAATATATAATTAATATTCTGAGGAGTTACGAAGTTCGCCGGATTTATCAGCATCAAGTAACACTACCACCCATTACTAGAACAAGAATGTTGAAATAACATTTCAAACGTCATCCCTATTTATTTAAATACCGTTTTCCACGAACATAACGCGAGATTATTCCATGCATGTCCAACTTCAGCTATTGTCTATACCTCTTTATTTGCTAAACATTCCCGTAGGTTTAGAAACACCCCCCTCCTGCCTCACTATGCTAGAGCTGCTAGATAAATCTACACCAACTAACAGCTGCTTCGGTCGCTTGCTAACTATTTGTTGGTGTATTCAGGTTACGGAATTTTCGAACACCTACATTAGGTTAATTAGATATCAATCATTTAAAGAGATAATTAGGTTTCACAATAGAATTTAAGAAATTCACGTAACTAGGCAATGGCTACTGATTGGTGTGTGCTAACTGGATCATTCTCACTAGTTCCGCCGGCAATTATGTAGATCCATGGGAAAAAAAAATAGTGAGACTTTTTTTTCTACTACTGAGAAAAAAAAGTCTCACTAGATCCATGGAACTAATTGCTGGTGGAACTAGTGAGAATGATCCTGCTAATCAAGCTAATAAACACCATAACCATTCCAAACAACAAATTACAAAACAAACATTCCAAAACGTAAAAACCAAGGTTTCTGAAAATCAACACTTAGTAGTCCAAAACGTGGATACAGATTACATAAATCAGATGACAAGCACGTAACACGTAGCAAGATAAGCGATGTGCGAGCGACGTGAGCTCATCCACCTTCAACCAAGAGCATCTTGTTCACGCATCACGCAATTCAGGAAGAGATACACGCACTGAGGAAATGAAGTAATCCCACAGTTTTGTAAGTAACCTGCGTATCATGGGCTGTCGTGAAATCGAACCGCCTGCTTTTTATGCTAGCCTGGTACCGAGGGAGGGCTAAATGTCCACATTGGAGGATTTAAAAAAATGTTTGGTTGGAAAAGTAAATACCCACATAAGAGAAAAAAAAACTTTAAAATGCGATTTTTCGTAAGTAGTTATGAACCAGAATAACAAAGCTATTAACTTCTTTGCATAATTAAATGTGATTTTTTATTCAAAATCCATAAATTGATTTAACTATATCATGTTCTCAGAATAAAGAAATTATTTTTCCTTGAAACTCAGTAGTTTATGCCGACAGAGGCAGGTATTATGAACAAAATAATAAATTCTTACCTAAAATAGAATACAGAAGACGATAAGCTTTATAAAAACACAAACTAAAGAGGAAAAAATAACGAAAAAACTCGCTTTGATAAAATGAGCAAATATGACAGCCCGTTGTCGGGTAAACAGCTGTTATAATTATAAACAAAACGTTGCTAGGTGATAACAGCCCTACTCCTTGCGGTACCCGGAAGGAAACTTTTTGTTTAAATCAATAAGATCCTTGTTTTTGGCTTGGTATGCGGTAGCGAGGGTGGCGAGGATTCGAGTACATTCTATGACTGCAAATGCGTGAAAGTGCGTCTCCATGCTTGTTGTTATTACCGACAACCAATCACAACAACTAACATGAGATTAGATTCGCTGATCATGCACTTGGTTGACCATTCAGAAGCCGGTCTATGCCACGCAAATCCATGCTATAACGTGAAACTACATATTTCCAATCGCTCCCACCGCAATCCGCGCGCTACTGGCGGAAACGCCTCTCGTTGCCGCTCGGCCAATGGAACGAGTCGAAACTTCTGGAATATTCTGGAAACTTCCTTTCAAACATACGACGTGCACCCTTCTTTTGACCTGAGCCGTTTGACTTCCGTCATCTGGGCTGCACACCAAAAAGTGATTCTCTAGGCATTATGCAATTTATGAAACTTTATCTTCGCCCCGAACCCTATTGTTTTGATATATTTATCTTACTGGAAATACAGCCCTGACAGAACATATACGTATCTTAAAATGCCAATTTTTTTAGGCCTCATACATAAACTCACGCACCTTTCAGGCATATATCTGTTTCTATTGTGAAAGCTTTATATTACTATCAATGAGATTATACTAAACCGTCACGAAGCAATTATTCGTGACGATATACGGAATTCCGACCACCGCAGAAGTCTAGTCGTAGACATATATCCAGACACCTAGTGAAAGTCTGCAGCTATCTAGATAATACTCGCACAACCGTCTAGACGTAAGGGACCTGTCACGACCTTTTTTTTTTTTTTGTTTCGGGTCGGAAAATCCTCATGGATGTCCGCCGCCCTGGGGCGGGCGTCGGGGTCTGTCAGACTCTTACTGGCTAAAAACCACCCCAGTGTTCCCTCTCTCACCTACGCCGGGGGTCGCGGGAACGGACGATACTTCCGCAGCCCCCGGCTGACCTGTCACGACCTGCAGCAACCTTACAAGCACGAAAGATGCGCAAAATATAAATAACTAGCGACCCGCCCCTGCTTCGCACGGGTGCAATGGAGGAACACTGATATAATTTTAGAGCCATTATTTCTCGTAAAAAGTATAGGATAAAAAATGGTTATTGTGGGTTATCCCTAAGAGATAGACATGTACCGTCGCGGACTTTTTTGTAGACCTTTTTAAGGTGTACAATACTGTAGTACATTATTTTGATCTATCTCGACGGGTTCAGCCAGCGTTTACAATGTAAGCGCAAAAAAATGTGTTTATTTACGAAATTACATTAGAAACCTCTAAAATTACCAGTGTTTCTCTACTATATTATGCATGTATTATACATATAAACCTTTCTCTTGAATCACTCTATCTATTAAAAAAACCGCATCAAAATCCGTTGCGTAGTTTTAAAGATCTAAGCATATATAGGGACAGACAGACAGGGAAGCGACTTTGTTTTATACTATGTAGTGATTCAGTATACCTAAATAATTAATAATACACTTAGGTACAATCAGAGAAATTCATTGTTTAGGAAATTGACACATCCTACATCGATTCGCCGTGTTATAGTCATTTCATACAACTGTCAAAGAGTGAGGTATGATTTGAATCTATAGACAGTTCAAATAGTTTACTTAACAATAAATTCTCTCAATTTACATGATACAGCACTTCACTCACTAACATTATGAACGAATACACCAGCTTGTATGTTTGCTTACTAATACGCTCGGATCATGGGGCCCGAGAGCGCGTCTCCTTTTTAAGGAAATTTTTCTCCGACTGGTCGTCACTTCACGTTACCAAAGGGCTGGCTCGTTCTTTGGCCAAAAAATTAGTATCGCCATTCAACGCGGCAATGCTGCCAGTCTTCTGGGCACGTTTGCGGATGACAGCGATGCGGACGAGTACTTCGACGGCTAAGTGGCCTTTTGTTTTTGTATTTATTTGTATAGTTAGTTAGTTACTTATGCCTGTTGGTCTAGTGGTCATTGGCCCTGACTGCTATACGCAAGGTGGGTTCGATTGCTTCCCAGGACAAATGGTTTTGTGATGAGCACGATAATTTGTTCTTTGTCTGGATGTAATTTATCTATAATATGTATGTATTTAGAAATATATATCTATGTTTATCAGTCGTCTAGTACTCATAGCACAAGTTCTGCTTAGGTTGGGACTAGATGGCGTTATGTGAAAGTTATGAATATTATTATTATTATTTAATTTATTACCTAGTGTAAATAGTTAGTTGTGTTAAATATTGTAAATGATATTTAAAATAAATCCATCACGAACATCTTAAAATAAATACAGCAGTCAGGTAAGAACGAATTATGAATGAATAACCTCCCTAAAAACTATTGATACCGTCATATATGTATAAATATTCCTGGGGGCAATGCTGGACAAATTAAAGACTATAATAATCCAGCAGTTAATAAAGTTGGCCCAGTCCCCAGTTCCTAAATACATTGTCTAAATCCAAACGCCAAAGGTGCGACGTATAACGAAGGTGTTATATTAGCCACAATGTCAGGCGTCACAGGTGAGCGGCGAGGGTCCCTGTCACGTTGATTAATGTACGCTGGGACCACCAATACTCGTAGATAGCCTTCGTCAAATGTATCGAAGTATCCGTAGACGAGTCGCTGCCTGACGACGCCCGTCGGTCGTCGCTCGCCTGAGCCACTGTAATTGGACGTTCATGCATAAACAATTCGCTTTTGTGTAATTCAAGTTGCGATTTTATTACATACGACATTTTTTTTACGTCACTGTTTAAATATTTTCGTATTAACTGTAGGTAATACATGAATGGACAGAATAAGAAATGAGTATATATCGGAAGTCCGAAAATGGTACGGGGATTGGAAAAGTTGTGTTGTCATGGTATGGGCCCCAAAAGAAATTCAGAGAAGGGCAAGAGAATGATGATATGAAGTATCTGTAAATTTTCGTGTAAGAAACAACACATTGATATACCTACCTTTGTAAAAACAAACGTGAAATGTTAGTTGTGCATTAGCTTTGTTTAACTAAAAGCACGTAAACAGAAACCGTTTTCATTAACAAATGGATTCCTATTCGTAACACAATCGCTGTTAAGTGAACTTTGCTGAAACTACATTTAAGCTTCTGCCTGTGACAGAACGCGCAAAGTCAACAAACAGCCTCGGTTCGCCGGAAACGAATAACAGTCGCTCTCGATTTATCTCGCTCGTTTCCTCTTAAATACCACTCGATATATTTTTAGGCGTCACTAATGAACTGAATTCTATTTTTAGGTATCGAGATGGCTTACCTAGCCAAGTACGTATCGAGAGGTTCACGGCTAGCTGCATGTTACCAGAGGGGGTATGGCACAGCTTCCCCCTTCGTATTTTCTGAAGAGGTTCGCCGCGCCAAGTCAGATGGTAAACCGATTGTCGCTCTAGAATCAACGATTATTACACACGGAATGCCTTATCCTCAGAATGTGGAAACTGCTAATCAAGTTGAGAATATTATTAGAGAAAGGGTGAGTTAAAAAGTAGAATTATATACCTAAGTAT
This sequence comes from Eremobia ochroleuca, assembly GCA_949629135.1. Taxonomy (NCBI): domain Eukaryota; kingdom Metazoa; phylum Arthropoda; class Insecta; order Lepidoptera; family Noctuidae; genus Eremobia; species Eremobia ochroleuca. The sequence goes on from OX451387.1 coordinate 11,993,080, forward strand.
AAGTACATAGCTTCATTTACTATATGATATGTGCATGCTACGCTTTCGTAGACCCTTCGTAGCGACGTAATTACTCTCGAGATAAAGTTTGTATTTAGACGTTTTGCTATAAAAATATCTTACAGTTTGTAAATGTTTTGAAATTAAGGCTTGTGGAAAAAGATACTGCTTTTTCCTTCAACTTTCACATACCTACTATGAATGCATCCACATTTTGAACATTCTTTTATGCAGGGTGCAGTACCAGCAACAATAGCAATTCTCAAAGGTCAGCTGACGATAGGTTTATCCTCTGATCAGCTGAGCTACCTGGCCCAAGCTAAGGGCGTGGTGAAGGCGTCACGGAGAGACCTGGCGCCGATAGCCGCTGCTCGGCTGGACGGCGCCACCACCGTCGCCGGAACCATCATAGCGGCACAGCTTGCTGATATACCTGTGTTCGTTACTGGCGGAATAGGTGGCGTATATTCATTTTACTAGCGACCCGACCCGGCTTCGCACGGGTGCAATGGAGAAACACTGATAATTTTAGAGCCATTATTTCTCGTAAAAAGTATAGGATAAAAAATGGTTACTGTGGGTTATCCCTAAGAGATAGACATTGCGGACTTTTTTGTAGAACTTTTTAAGGTGTACAATACTGTAGTACATTATTTTTATCTATCTCGACGGGTTCAGCCAGCGTTTACAGTGTAAGCGCAAAAAAATGTGTTTATTTACGACATCACATTAGAAACCTCTAAAATTATCAGTGTTACTCTACTATATTATGCATTTATTATACATATAAACCTTCCTCTTGAATCATTCTATCTATTAAAAAAAACCGTATCAAAATCCGTTGAGGAGTTTTAAAGATCTAAGCATATATAGGGACAGACAGACAGGGAAGCGACTTTGTTTTATACTATGTAGTGATGATATTGCTTGTAATTTGCGTTGTAAATTATTAGGAATTATCAAACATCACTCGGTTTGACTAATTTATCGACTATTTCGGCGCAAACCGCTTTTGCTGTACGGAATTAAAAAGCATAAAACCTAATCCACCAATATGCGTCTTATAATGTTTTAAAGTTAGAACATACCAATAGAAAGGAAATCAAAGCAAATCTTTTCGCTCTAACTAGTCTCAATTCTAGATCCCGGGCTGCAGCAAACTGTTTATCAGATAAACTCTATAACACTTTAACTCACCTGGGAAATGAACCCCAGATTTAACCCGTTTTTGCGCCAGCATTCGTGATCTAATTACAGAAAAAAGCTTTCCACAAGCAAAACAATTTTCTTCCTTCCTTCGGTGTAAAGAGAAAAGTTTTAAGAATATCTCAATTTGAAACTAGGAACCGTTTTATACATTTTTCTACGAATTTTATTCTTAACTATTTGTAGACAGATAAAAATGGCAATAGCTCAACGGTTCAAATTTAAGACTGTTGAGCAATTGATCTTGAATTCCCAATTCAACCATTAAAATTAATGACGAGAATACACTCCTAGCAAAATCATAGGTAACTATGTAATAGTAATAATTAATTGAACGCACAAAACTCCTAATATTTTAAACAACAACAACTTTGTTAAGTAAGAATGCCTTCAAAAGCACTATAGAACGCGTTAGTTATTCTAATCTAGTCTACTATAACAGTGGACTCATTATCCCAAAGTATTATATTATGTAGCTAACAAGCTAACAGCCTCACACAAATAGCCTCATACTGCAGACATAAAAAGACCTCAAGTGCAGTCTCGCGCTGATAGAGGCACTTGTTAGCAGACGGCATTCCCTTGCGTAATGGCGGTCACCATTATGGCACACAACCTTACAACATGGCGACAATATGCGTGTATGGGTTTATACTTACCGGATTATAGTATGCTAGTTCTGCGGGCTTTGGTGCGAACATCTTTGAGTATAGCCGGTCGATTCTGTTAGAATTTCACCGTGAGAAGTTAGGTGAGGTGAGCTGCCATTCCATCTGATACTAGATATTGAGACTAATTACTGCTCACTTTAAGTTCACTTCACCCCAGTTATCACAGTGATATTTTTACAGAATAGCAAGCACTACTGCATCGATGAAAACATTTATTTAATGCAAAAAAACTCGTGTTCATTGACATGAATTCAATTCAAACTTTAAGATGTCGTTAATGTGATAACGATGCTACGTAAAAGAAGGAGGCGGAAGTGTCGTAATAAAATATGTCGAAAGACGGTACGCTTAGCAAAAGAAAAATTGTGGGTTTAATATATTTTTGACAGCCACTATGTTGCAATGCAAGTATTTCGTTGTTCCTCATCACATTTCTGTTCCCATGTTTCTTCATAACACGCCTCATGTCATATCATTGCAATCCGCTACAATTGAAGACGACAGCACCGCGCCTGCTACATCAGCCGGTCGATTCTGTAAAAATCTCACCGTGAAATCATAAGTGAAGTGAGCACTTAAGTGTTAATCCCTAGCGAATGACAGCTCACTCCACGCTCACTTCACCCAAGCTTTCACGGTGAGATGTTTACAGAATTGCACGGCAGAAACTCTCTATTATAACTCGAATCGCATTACACTACGTTAACGTCGCACCAGGCTCCACGTTTAATGAACCTGTTTACGACTGCCATTTACATGAAACGACAATCTTAATTAAACGATCCAAAATCATATGAAACTCAACATTATAGTCAACATTCACAGTATTTTGTTTGGTTGTTTCACAAAGCGCCTGCAATTAACGTGCTGTTAATGAGTGTTTACAAGATTATGATCAAGCTTCTCCCGTACAAGGTAGTGCTAAGTCACGACTCGCAAATAATAGCAATCATCGTGAAAACACCGCAAACACTTCAATTAACCGTGCTCGTGAATTCACAAATGAATTTCAACGATATCACGGTTGAATTCAACGCTTTTCCGGCGCATTCATTACTGCCAGTCGCATCGCAGCCGTGCCGAACTGGCGATGTAATTAACAACGAATTCCGTGAAACAGAGTGCGATTTATCACCTTCTAGATAAGCAATCGTAGTGCTTGCGCTTGTAAATTATCGTTTGAACCAGTTTTATTCCGTTCCCAGCGATTTGAATTTGCATCTGTCAGGATAAGGTTTGTGAGCTAGGGACAGACAAACGTCTGTGAATACACGAAAGGATGGATACAAAAGGATTACGCTATATCGGCACTTTGCAACGGGGTTGGCTGGGCGAAGCCAAAACGGCGAATTTCGATGGCCGCCGCCTCGTTATCGTGTCGTAGACAATTTATTATAAAGGTACTGCTAAACTACGAGTTTTACAAACGACTTCTTATAGCAGAGTCTCCGTTAAACACTACGCTTAGCTTTTAGTTTTAGACAGATACGCAAGTTTATGTCGTCTTCATAATAGTATAGGAACTTTTTTGAATTCAGTGTTCCTTCAAAAATATAATAGTTCACTAGTATATTTTTTAAATACTTTAATTTCACCATTTTATTTCGACTCTAAAACAGGCAACTTCAGATAACCCCCGGTTAAGTAACTGAGCTTGCATTTATAATGATTAGATACATATTTTCTCAGCTTCCAATTCTACGAGGAGCATAATGGAACATAAATCTTATTCACGTCGGTACAATGATTGCCATCTCCCTATGTTATTTGAAAACATAAAAGTATTACTGGAAATACGACGTCTCTTGATTAAATAAGACCGACTTCCATTGTTCACATTATTATGATATGTTGGATCCTGTGTTCGCTTAAAGCACGAAAGAAATAGACATTGAAGAAGAACATGGGTACACATGGGTAGACCTCTTTATGTAACAGAAAGAGGCATTTTAAAGAACGGTCTAGGTAAATTGAACCAAACAGAGTACTATCTGTACAAACGATTGGTTCTAACTTCATGTTTTGGAAGTAATCGCGGAATGGGGAACGTACCTGCGGAGTTGCGGACGTATAATATACACACATACATTGGACGAAACTATGTCGGAGCGCGGTCTACCCGCCGACTGCGCGCTACTTCGCCGGTCGCCCAATAGCGATGTAATAATTCCGCTTCCCGTAGTGCCGGCCAAAATACTTCGCCGACATTTTATTATACTCACACAATCTAAGATATTTGTAATTTTGACTTTTCAGCATTTTGGTCAATATCGACTCGTGTTATAGGGGAAACTTTTATTTTATCGGGTTCGCACCAACCACTGAACGCCTGAATTAATTCAAGACAAATATTTTCAAACGGCAGTTCTTATTTTACGCAATTTTGCAACTAAATTTTAGTTTGTTTTAAGTACTACTGAGTTTTACTTCAGCTTTCGTTTCCCAAATTCAATATCGAGTGCTTGTAATAACTGCATGTCTATTCTGTAAAAATCTCACTGAAAACTTGCGTGGAGTGAGCTGTCCGTGTCACCCCACTGATGCTAGGGATTGACTAAGCAAACATTTACAATCATAATCGAGATTTCCAAAATATTTTTTATGCTACTTCTAATAATTTTATATAATTTCAAAAGTAGTATTTTAGCTGTCAAAACATTACTATTTGGTCCAGTGGGGTTTTAAAATAAAATAGCAAAACAGAAACTTTTTTTTTCTTTTTTCCTAGATTAAAACCCCACAAAATAGTAATGTATTGACAATTAAAATACTAGCTTCGAAATGATCAATAGTTAGCATAAAAAATATGATTAAAATCTCGATTATGATCGTAAGTGTATTCTTGGTCAATCCCTAGTATCAGGTGGGATGACACTGACAGCTCACTACACGCTCACTTCACCTAAATTTTCACGGTGAGATGGTTATAGAATCGCACTGGTGAACAGTATATTTAATAAAAAGGGTAGCGAAACTGAATATTGAAAATGTAGAACATTTCCCGCAGGTGGTGTGCATCGTCACGGCGAGGACACATTGGATATATCGGCGGACCTTAACGAGCTGGGACGCAGCAACACACTCGTCGTGTGCAGTGGCGTTAAGTCCATATTAGACATCGGACGAACTCTCGAGTACTTGGTAACTATGTGAAGACCTTCAAACCGATTTCGGCCACAGCAACCAATCCTAGCGGAGACTAGCCATCGGCGCGAGAGATGTTATGCACACTCACTCTTCCCTAACTCTCATAGTCCGATGGGATGGCAACCCCACACGACCGCAGAGAGATCTACCGTTCTTTCCAAGGCACGGGGGTATCACACCGCCAACTTCCAAAATTCGGACTTGACCGTTTGCTGTACATGTTTGCTGTCACTACATGATTACTTTGAAGTACATCTCTCTAACTTAATTCCCGAAGATTCCTTTATTCTCTAAGATTTCACAGAATCCGATCTCACATAAAGATAAAAGATTCTTGTCTCTTATGTTTTACGACGCTAGAACAGTACAATGGAGATAAATAATTGGAGAACATAAAATACGTCGTCATTTTTACGTCGGCGGCGGTTCCCACTTGACTGTCCTTTTGTCGACCGTGTGGTGCTCAAGGCCGTTTTTGATTCAAAAGCAGAACATACCGAACAAAGTAAATTCTAGTACGTACCTTCATATTATTTCTGTATTACTTAGTCAAAGAAAAATATAGAGCAAACCAGCTCGTTAGATTACCGCGCAAGTTAGGAGGAGAGCCCGGGGGAGGCTGGAGGTTGGTTGCTGAGCAAGTAACTTTGCTGTTTCTAGAGAGAGCTATGTTGCAATTGAGGAGCGTCGGAACGAAAACCGATATATCGAATTTACCATACTTTTCACAAATTAAAAAAAAGCTTGTAAGTTTTTTAATGTTACAAAAGTGGAAAATTATAGCATGTCAATTTGCAGTTAAAGTGACATCGATTGATGTGTGAAACTTGACGGAGGGTAGATACTTAATTTAGGGAGATACTTGGCGGACAAGTATGGATATATCGGTTTTTGACGCGATCATTTGGATATATCGGTTTTTGACGAAACCAAAATAGATATGTCGGTATTGAACTGAATTGAATTTGAACCGACCATTGTTGAATTGTGTAAAACTTAATAAGAATTATCGGTTTTTAATCCAACAACAAGAACATGTTGAATTTAAAAATCTATTTGCCGGTTTTGATTTGACCACAGTATTTTGATATTTTTTTTAAGATGGATGTAACTGTTTTTTAATTGATTTCTTTCCTGAAGGGTGTATAATTAAACATTTTGTAACAGAAAAAAATAAAAAAAAATAATGTCTTAATTAAGACATATCGGTTTTTGTTCCGACGCTCCTCAATTGTGTACTCAATGAGAATACGCCGAAATGTAACTTCAAAGAGCGCTTTGATTACATCAGGGACCACCGAGTGGTTTTATAGAATTGTGTAATTTCATATTTTATTACATTTGGTTCGCAGAGTATAATGTAGGCTCCTGAGGTAAGTAAAACAAGATAAGCATGTGTTTTGTGCTAAGTATTGAAAACCATACGAGCACTCCCATAAAGAATATTTCTTGATGCCGTTTTTCTTTGACCTTTTGATTTCTCGTAGCAAAATACGTCGTCTACGAAAAAGTTCCTCGTAGCGATCTACGAAAAAGTTCTTCGTAGCGATCTACGAAAAAGTTCCTTTTAGCAGTCTGCGAGAAAGATTTTCGTAGCAGTGGAACTTAGAACTAATATAATGATTTTCTTCAGGAAACCCAAGGTGTATGCGTGTGCGCGTTTGGAGACACGTCAGACTTTCCTGCGTTCTACACGCCGCGGTCGGGTCATACCTCGCCGCACCGCGTCGCTGACGCACAGCAAGCCGCACGGTTACTGCATGCGGCACGTGTGCTGCAACTGACGTCCGGCACTGTTGTTGCCGTACCGATACCGCGGGAGTATGCCATGGATGGTGAGAATGAATAGTAAATTGTAGATTCAGGCATAAACCCCTGAAATTATGTTATTATTTGCATTAGTAGATTGTGTCGATGTATGAGCTAAGTTGCTGCAGTTGCAATTTCAAATTCTGGAAATTTTAGTACTATTTCCATTACTTACTACATAGTAGTATATTCCCGTTAATACGACATCGTATTAACGGGAATTTTACTGAAAAAACAATTGCCACAGTTCAGTAGTTAAACCGCTTGCAATATGGTCAGATAGTCTCCTAAGCGGCCAGCCGACTCTTAAAACTACTTGCCACAAAACATTTATAACAGACCAAACCGACCAAATAGTCGGCAAACGGCTTGCTACTTAACTAATACCTACTTTATTATTGCTTAGTTTTCCGTGAAACTATAAAAAAGCGAATGAAAACTCGTGTAATATTCACAAAAGTCTTGAAATATTCGTGGAGAAATTACTACTACAATGTTTTAAAGATTTTATCGAGATTATTCAAAAGCTTCTTATTATTCGCTATTCCGATTATGCAGCTCCGAACTATAAATTAAATACCTCTGCCAACGGAAATGCGCAGAAGGGTAAGTTTTACGATAAAACTTTAATGAAAATATCCTGAGAGGGTTCATAGAATGCTTCATAGTAAAAGTTTTACAGCTAAAGATTTGATATGCTGTAAGGCTTAGCCTGATTTCAGATAAACTGAAGTCCTTTCACAGTTACTTTTCCTCTGATTTTGCATCACTGTCCAAATCACAGTGATCTTTATTCACCTTCTAATAAGGTTGCTTTTGGGTTGCTGCCACTGACAAGTCTTTCAAAATCATTGTGATCTTTATTGTCGTTACAATAAGGCTGTTGTTGGGTTAGTGCCACTGACAAGTCTGTCAAAATCATTGTGATCTTTATTGTCGTTGCAATAAGGCTGTTTTTGGGTTAGTGCCACTGACAAGTCTGTCAAAATCATTGTGATCTTTATTCTCGTTACAATAAGGTTGCTGTTGGGTTAGTGCCACTGACAAGTCTGTCAAAATCATTGTGATCTTTATTGTCGTTACAATAAGGCTGTTGTTGGGTTAGTGCCACTGACAAGTCTGTCAAAATCATTGTGATCTTTATTGTCGTTGCAATAAGGCTGTTTTTGGGTTAGTGCCACTGACAAGTCTGTCAAAATCATTGTGATCTTTATTCTCGTTACAATAAGGCTGTTGTTGGGTTAGTGCCACTGACAAGTCTGTCAAAATAATTGTGATCTTTATTGTCGTTGCAATAAGGCTGTTTTTGGGTTAGTCCCACTGACAAGTCTGTCGAAATCATTGTGATCTTTATTGTCGTTGCAATAAGGCTGTTTTTGGGTTAGTGCCACTGACAAGTCTGTCAAAATCATTGTGATCTTTACTCTCGTTACAATAAGGTTGCTGTTGGGTTGCTGCCACTGAAAAGTCTGTCAAAATCATTGTGATCTTTATTGTCGTTACAATAAGGCTTTTGTTGTGTTAGTGCCACTGACAAGTCTGTCAAAATCATTGTGATCTTTACTCTCGTTACAATAAGGTTGCTGTTGGGTTGCTGCCACTGAAAAGTCTGTCAAAATCATTGTGATCTTTATTGTCGTTACAATAAGGCTGTTGTTGTGTTAGTGCCACTGACAAGTCTGTCAAAATCATTGTGATCTTTACTCTCGTTACAATAAGGTTGCTGTTGGGTTGCTGCTGTCAGAGGTACAATAGCTGTGAACGAACTGTAAACGTTTCATCATAAATCAAGTTTTATTTTCGTACTTCAGACCATCGATAGATATACCTATAAGAAAAAAAAAACTCTTTTTGGTCCTTTTGCTGAAACTGATTCAGTGACATTGAGCATAAGAGATCCTAACTTACAAAGGTTATTAACACTACTTCAGATAAACTTGGTTAACCTGATCGATTCAAGTTCGCTAACAACATACCAGCCGTGCAATTCTGTAACCATCTCACCGTGAAAGCTTGGGTGAAGTGAGCGTGGAGTGAGCTGTCATTCACTAGGGACTAACACTATTAAGTGCTCACTTCACTTATGATTTCACGGTGACATTTTTACAGAATCGACCGGCTGTATTAACAACCCATTTATTATCATGTTCATGTCGGTATTTTTTCCTTTCTTTGCTATAGGTAGTATTTTTATGTGTTTATACAGAGAAAATAATTGAAGACGCCATTGCTCGTGCGTTGAAAGAAGCTGAACAAAAAGGGATTTTTGGAAAAGAAGTGACACCGTTCATTCTATCTGCGGTTGCCAAGGCTACCAGTGGCGCATCTCTTAATGCCAGTATCCTTTTCTATATTTTTAAAACATTTATGTAACTCTATCATTTAGTTAATGAAAATAAAGACAGTATAGGTCGATTTCGAGACAAAGAGAGAGGGATAAGCGTGGCTCCTACATAAAGGACTCGTCGGCGGTAGCAAAAGACAGAATTGTGTCGAAAAGGGAGTGGGAGGTTTTACCCTGCAGAGGGACAATATACAACGTGTAACGTTAAATGCGCAAACCTCAGACACCCCAACTGATTTTTAATTCAATTGACCTATTTCAGAGAGAAAATAAGTCATCAAAAAAATTATAAAGGTTTGCATGTGCTGTTTTTTTCGCACAGCGCCGCCTCCGTGCAGATGATCATTTAATTTTCTCTTTCTAACCATTAGTTTACGTTTAAGTTAAAAAAAAGATAGGTAGCATTATTGTTTACTTCAAATTGTCTTATTCATGGTACTGTATGGAAGATTCGTATTTGCATTGAAATAAAAGCTATTATTATCCCGCTTAGGAGAAAATTTAAATTGGTCGACAACAATTTGTGTTTGTTTACCTATTTTGTCGGGATTCCGCATGTGATGCCTTGCTTGACCTATTAATAAATAGACACGGCAACATTTTTAATGAAGATTGTTTGAAAAATGTGATCTATATAAAAAAGTGGTTCAATTGATTATGCTCATTATTCTGATCAAACTATTTTCAGGTTTTGCGTATTTAACCATACACGTTGTAGACTAGTTAGATTAGATTAGGTTGCTTTCTAAGCTATATCTAACCATGCACATAAGGCTAATGAATCGTAACTTCCCCTCCAATAATCCACTCATGATCCCCGTACCTAAGCTTGGCTCTTATCAGAATAATTACGACACCATTAAAATACTTAATAAGACTTTAGCAACTGCTTAATTCCGTCGTAAATTAAATGTCTTAGAAACGCCAATGGTCTATAAAGATAGTAGTCAAGCTAATTGCCACAATAACTTTCTTAAGCGAGTCACAGACATCGCCCTCATAAAGAACAATGCTAAAGTGGGCGCCGATATTGCAGTCGAGTTTAAAAAACTCAAGAATGGCGACAATTCTAAGAATGCGTCTAATATTGGATTGTCGAAGGGCGCTGGGAAATGTACGACCAATTCTTTGGGACATTTTCACACTTCGTGCAGCAACCGGTCTGATCAAGTGCCATTGTTTTCTGAGAAGAATTGTGAGGGTGACGTGTTGGTGATCGGCGGAGCGAACGTCGACCGCACCTATAGGCTGAAAGAAGGGGCCGTGGAGGTGAGTCTGTAAATACCTGCATGTGCTTACTAACAAGGACGGCTGTGTCATCATGCAAGGTCGGGTCTTGCATTTGGAAATATTTGAAGAAGATATAGAAATAGAACGAGAAGAAATGGAATAGGTATTACTAAAAGTTTACAGCCGGTCGATTCTGTAAAAATCTCACCGTGAAATCATAAGTGAAGTGAGCACTTAATAGTGTTAATCCCTAGGGAATGACAGCTCACTTCACCCAAGCTTTCACGGTGAGATGGTTACAGAATCGCACGGCAGTATTAATGTCTTCGTGACATTTTAGGACACAAGAAGCACTATACTGTTTTTTAAGTTGATTTTCATTTACATAAGTGTAATTGGTTCAAGAATGTGATACTGCTGCCATGTAGTTCCTCATATAATAAAGCTAAATGTCCACTCTTTATGATTCATAGTCGTCGTACTATTTATTTAAAGGCTGTTGTAACAGAATCATAGCTTTCGACAGTTTCCAGACTCCGGATGATTCATCTCCTGCTTGCACATTTACTGGGTCAGGATAATCAATATGATATTTTGTCTAAGTAATAAATATTATATGTGTATGTTTCGTGACATCGTTACGTATATCTGTCAGATAAGATATATCCATGTGTCTTTAAGATAATCCAAACTTTTCTTTTTTTTCTGTCACGGATGAGTGATGACTGAATCAAAGTATTGTTATAAAGATATTCCAAAACGTAATTATTTAGGATGGATTTAAATTAGTTTGACTATTAAATAAAAAACTCCAACATTTTAACAAACTCTTTATTTAATGCATTTATTATGATAATATTAGCTCTCAGTCGCCTAGTGCGTACCTTCGGAAAGTTGTAACAACTCTACTATAATAATGAAACACACTGAACGAGGGAAACATTTAAAGTATAGTGACAGTCGAGAATTCAAAAGATTACGTACAATGTACCATCAGATTGTTAATATTGTTAGCCGACAGATACATTAGGACATTTCACACACATCATGTGCTATATCGAATTGCTGATGGTTTTTTTTGTATCAAATTTTTCTTGAGAACATTTTTGTTCTATCAACATATACATGTATGTTCTATCTACAAGTTCAGTTGTGAATTCTGAGTGAACGAAACAGTAATAAAATCAGTGTAGTGTAAAGGAAAACAATTCACACACACATTGTTTTCACAGAATGGTCGAGTTGAACCACAACACATAGTAACACAGTCGACAGTACAGTGTACGCACGTGTTTCGGAAGGTGTAGGCAGCACATCAGACACGAGCTCGTGTTCACTTCATATCTATTAATTTACAATAAACATAACATCAGTTATACATTTTATAAGCCAAGGCACATGTTATTTTAACCGTTTTTTTTTTTTTTTGGAAGAAATGCAGGATTTAGATTGGATCCTAGCTACAAATTATTCAACTTTCCGAATATAGGTACAATTTTTTATAAGATTGGTACATTCATGTGACAACAATATTAAAAAACTATGTTTCTGCATAAATTCACAAAATATTATACCTACTCTAAGCGAACATAACGTCGTACTCGTCATTACAATATATCTATAAAGTTAGTTCGTAAAAGTACAAATATGTATGAATGTAGGTAGGTGGTCGTACGTCGGTCCAGCCGCGAGCGTGAGGCTGCGCGCGCGCCACTGCAGTGAGCAGGCTGGCTCCACCGGCAGCAATGACATCAAATCATGACGGCTCTACACACGTCATGGATAGGTTTCACCTATATTTGACACAGCCATAAATAAATTTTACCTAATTCCTTACACCATGAGATTATTGTAATATTTTATATGCGCAGTCTAGATTCATAGCGCGATCTCTTTAAATGTTTAGCAAAAACGTCTGTACTCTGTCAAGATAATGATAAACTGTAGTACATACGAAACGTTTTAAATTCTTCTGCCATAAAATAAAATGTTATTAAAAGTGTGTCCACTTTATACTGTTTACAAGCATATAATTGTAGGCACTACGTCGTATAAGCTCATATCAGTACTATGTATTTTGTCAATCTGTCCATGCACAATTACTCGCATACTACACATGTACAAATTTTGTTTAATATTTACATTAACCGACAACATTAGGTATGATTATGAGAACTAGATAAATAGACGATGAGCGAGGAAAGTCGCGGCTCACTCTTGTCCGACTCATGTAAGGAAAGCTGTCCAAACGAACGGGTGTGTGTATGTGGCGGACATTACCTAGGTGCCAGACGAGAACCCAAGTCGTGTTGCTCACGAGATTAATGTCTCATCTACACAAGTACTATCGGGGTAATCGTGCAAGTTATGAACAGGTATAGAGATACTTATAATAAACTAAGAGTTCTATGATAGAGATGTAATATCCTACGGAACAAAATCAAGAGTGACAGCAGAAATCTTCCGTGCAAGCGAACCATTTGATTTTATAATTTGTAACGTATCGGTATGTTAAAATGTAGGACCAGCATTCATGAACAGTGACTTTTGCCACCCCTAACATCAGCTATCAAATCAAATGACAAATCTAAAATGTATTAAGTACATATATTTATTAGCTAATTGTTTATGATCTTTAAACTCATGCTCGAAGTGAAGCTGAGCGTCTGAGCAAAAAACACTGAACCGAATGCGTCGTCGGTTTTACAGACTATGGCAATATATTTTAACATATACATACAATTCTTTAATTGAAGACAATGAGTAAAATGACATGAAAATTTGTAAAATACATATTATAATAATTATTTCCGTAACTCTATTGGTATACAATCAAAAACTGTTATGTCTTAGGGCTAAACAATCATCATAATTAATCTTATATTGGTTGATTCCCGTTATTTACTGCTATAAATATTAAAATCGTATTCGAGTATACAGATAGAATATTATGTAGGATGGATTTACTGCGTTCTCCTAGTAGCCAAAATATGCAGCATTATAGTTTGCTCTGCCGGAGACTGCATTTCCTCACATGCTGTACGCGTCACGATACCTCGGGTACCTCTCCCTCTTGCCACTTCCCTAAGGACCGTAAAGTAAAACATATCTGTGTGTCCTATGCACTACTGAAGGAATATTTAACGGCCAAATTTAGGAACTAAACTCAAGCTTTGCTCAAAAATCGATTTCACTTTGTCTAATTAC
>OX451387.1:12006893-12156064 GCA_949629135.1 Eremobia ochroleuca
TTTGTTACCTGAACATAAATGGTTTTATTATTATTATTATAATTATAAAACTAACTTTCAGGCCGTTTATTCTGCAATAAAATATATATATTGTATGGCAGAATAAACGGCCTTTATTTTAATAATGTACAACATAGTTCCCAAAACATTATCGTTAACCATAAACAACGTTCATAGAATCGTCGGCTATCGTCGGCCATCGTTGGCCATCGTCGCTACTATTGTTGTTACTTAGGTTTATATACGAGAACACAGACATATTGTTGGCACCAACCGAGCCGACTTGTCGCTGGAACATGCTACAACTTGTCTCCTGCAATTTGTTTCAGAGTGACTTAAATAATACATTGTATATCTGGTAGTTAATCACTATTTAAGCTGTAAGCAACTGATCTAGTGTTGTTAAAGACCAATGTTGGTGCATTTTCATAATTTGGCCAATGTTGGCCAATTTTGCTCATTACTTAGTACGTAGTAGGAAATGAGAACTCCTTGTGTGGACTCATTTCGGGCAGTTGCAGCATTGACGTGTTTCAGTTTGCCACTCCCTATTATTTGGACCGTTTGCCTACCCTACTAAAATACAAAGAGCACGGAAAAGCCAGGATAGTCATCAATTCTTATCACCGTTCAGGACCTTATGCCGCTAATAAACTGGCCGCCTAATTCACACTATGACGCCGTTTGAACAATCCCTAGGTTTAAGTTTCAAAATAGTTCTGCATGGTGCGATATTGGATTTAAAAGACGATGGTGAGCTTCCATGCTGTATTAACGTACCAAATTTTTGGTAAAAATCTGTGCTTTTATAGTAAAAAAAGCACATTATTTCGCAATCTCCTTTCAGTTATGATGTTTTCATCCCAAACCTAAAAGCTCTGAAAACCAAACATTACTATATTTTTACTAGGGAGTAAAAGTATGTACACGTAATGTTTGAAGTGTACATAAAATAACGTACGAGTAACCCAACGACTAAAAAGACATACAGAGCGGTTTAAACTTTGTTTCCTTTGAGCACTCAGCGTGATGGAAGTACAAAGGCTGAAACTGACACTCATTTCAAGCTCCGCCGACATCATTGGATAATCCACGTCATGTGTACTTAGAGGGTAAATTTCAAAACATATATGTTCAACAAACTTCTTCATAGCCCGGATAAAATTAAATTATCTCTTCGTTTCAGTACTTTTTCTTACTCCGCAATACTACGCGTAGTCGATAAAGGGTCACACAACCTTTATTAAAGCTCTGATGAAGGTGCCACCGGTTAACCTCTACGACAAAAACGCGTAATGGCCAGTGGCCAGACCTGACTCAACACTGAAAATATCACCCTGACATTATACCATACATTATACCAACATAAAAGCATTAACAACTTGACATTTCGCGGCGTCACAGATAATGTAACACGTTACTAGCTAAGGCACTGACTGACCTGACCTAAACCTTCGTTACAATGCTCAAGTCACTAAAGGTTAAGCTGATAAGACTGATAGCTAGACATTCTTCACGCCATTCAAAGTAACTGAAGCAGAAAATTCCACGCAAAGCGTTATTAAGCCTCATGTTCTTTCACTAAAAGCGATTGTTTCCGAAGTTTTACGCGACGATAACATAAAAATAAATAGTGAAACCGTTACTTTGAATTTTATTATTAGGCTTCCATTACGATTTTGGTTGTAAGTAGTTACTTCATTGTTTTGAGTTGAGCTGTTTTCTAGGACTCGATCAGTTCTTGGAGCATGATAGTGGATTGAGTGGAGCGGGTTCGATTCGGGTCACGTTCCCGCTAATATGTTTTGTAGGCGGTGCGAGTCTGCTGAGCGTGCTACGAACTACTAGCACTCCGGGACGTCGGTTTGCTTTTCTTCGTCTCTTTGCTATTAACCGGGTATTGTGAAGAAGCGAGGGATTTCAGCAGGAAATTGTATCGAAAAGAAAATACTATCGCGGATGTTATCTCACAGATATAAATTGAAAAAGGTTAGCAAAAGCTATTAGTTCTTTTTAATATAACTATAGAGTTTAAGATCACCCAGCTCGGATTTTCTTTAATTTCATAATAAACATTGTTGTATAATAACTGTAAATATTCAGGAACGTAATATGTGGAACGTAAAATCAGAATCCTATGTGGTGTAGTTGAGTGACGGCTTTGACTGAGCAGCTGACGTGGTCGGGGGGCTGTCCCTGGCTCGGAACGTATTTTGCCTGTTTTCCCAATTTCCGTATTGAGTGGCTTCATTTAGCCTGAGCTGGGTGCGACATCCGTTACTGAACATTTCGTTGGGAATTGTTAATTAGTTCCAATAGATACTAGTAGGAATATGTGGTAGTTATGTATGGAACCCTTTCCTCTTAAATAGATCAATGTAGAATTTAGATGAAGGATTTAAATAATTAAAAGTAATTGTGTCTATATATAAGTTTTATTCAATTTTTCGCTGACTGTACAAATTGCAACTACATATTTACAAATTCAACACAGCACCAACATCTACCAGCACATATGTCTTTTCAATTAGCTAATTTGTAAACACATTTAGTTCTGAGGGTTGAACTTAAAAAGTGATTTTGTGTAGCGCGATGAATAATTCAGTTGTTGACGCAGCGTATTGGCCATAGCTGAGCTTACGTTCACGACGTTAGCGACGTTGGCGACCCGTGTCACCCTCACCCGTCCATTCGTCTACGATAGTGTCGCGATTATAAGCAAGCTCCTTGAGATTTGGTGTATCGTTCTGTCGCATCAGTGTCTATTAACAATCGCTTAGACGAGCCGTGATTTACGGTACCAGCAGCAAGACGGCTTGTCTTTTTAAAATAACGGACCATTGATCGGCCGTTAATCTTTCCAGATATTTTTTTCATGAAAAGTATCTCGTATTTAATAATCTGACTTTGATTTGGAATCCTTTGAAGATTCAAGCCCAAGTATAGACACGAAATAATCATCCAATTCAATTCTAGCGTTCCATAAAGTGAGTACCAGAATTGAATTCGTTTGATGTCGAGCATGCACACAAATTGCCACTCAGTCCCGCGCGACTTATTCAAGGAATCAATAGTCGCAATTATGAACGATCAACGGAATCTTTTTTGAGCCGTAAAGCGAAGCCTATGGCTTTACAGAGACTGCACACAAAGATAATGAATCTGTCAACATGCACAGTCAAAGCGATACTGGAATGCTCTGAAATAGTGATGTAGTGATTCTTTTACATTCATAGTCGATGTAAAAATAGTTTTGTTTTTTAGAGCAAAATTAAATGGGTTGATTGGTTACGTAATTTTCTAGATACAAGAATGCGTGAGGGATACCTATTTAACGCAGTGGTATATGCACATGAAGACAGAAAAGTGCAGCACACGCTTATCTACTTATTGATTTTATTTATAAGTAACTCAAAAAAATTGTCTTAAGTCAGATTTATATGGATTTAGCACTAGACAGAGTGATGAAATGCGCTTTATTATTCATATCGTAAAAATTACAGTTAAAAAAGCGTCTTTTAAAAGGTTTTATAAGTACCTAGTTGCATTGTATATTCAGTTCGAGCCTTGACTATTATTGTTGGAATATCTTTGCCAGTTTAGGTACCCAGATGTTTCAATATCCAGGTTACGAAATACTGACCTGTCTAACTAACAGGTAGGTATTGCTTACAGCTATTCGGTACCAAGATAACCAGAAGTCAAAACGGCATCCGACACTAATTGCGTTACGAGGTACCTCGGTACTTCTGTAGCCTGAATATCGTAACAGTGGATTTGTTTTAGTCCAGCGCCTACGAGTATTTCACCGTTATTCGGTAGCAAACGTTTTTGTTATGGGTATTCGTAGCGGCTTATATGGATCATGATTACGGGTGTTTGTTTTGAAAATTAATCAATGACAAGTTTTAATTGTTGCTTTAAAACTACAATGGTGTGACTAACTCAGCTTTCGTGCACTGACTGGACTGGTCCACTCCATCTGTGTGGTTCTTTCCTCAAAATACCAAGATTATGTCTAGACTTTAAAAGAGGCTGTGACCTCTGAGTTTGTTTCGGCCTTTCTTCTCAGAGTAGCTAGATAGGAAAAGCCAACCTCATCTAGATATGATTGACGTGTAAAAATGTTTGTGCAAACCTACTTAATGAAGTAAAATCATTCATAATTTATATTTTGTGAACGTGAGAACTTTGTAGGCCTTGTAAACTTTAGATCTGTAGACATTTCTTCTTTTATTAAGTACCTGGTAGTTGTTGACAGGTCTACGCTGTCCTCCCATACCTACTGTAATTTAAAGCATTGTAAAAGCCAATTATTTTTAAAAGACTAACCGTGGAGTTTCTTGCCGGCTCTTCTCCATAGAAAACGACCAGTTGGAACTGTGCACCTAGCTTCTGACGTTTCATAAGTGCCCATGTGGGTTTATGTGGAATAAAATATTTTGATTTTGATTTTTTTGATGTTGTTCTAATAACAAGTAGGGTAGGGCGGGGCTAGAAGTCCGGCGGGTAAGAAGTCCCAACATACATATCACAGTATCTATCCGCGCTAGAAACTTACGGTCTACGTGACCTGAAGCGGGTTGAGGGGCGATGACGAAGCCGCGAGCCGCCAGTCGTCGCGGAGCGCACATGCAGGTAACACGGCTATCGGAATTTTTTCGCGCCCAAAAGTAAAAAAATTGTTGGTTCTTGTTTCTTTCATAGATCTATATTGACTATAAAGAAAAGATTAAGGTAAGTTCATATTGCAGTCTTATTATACCCGTAAGTAATGCATGGTAATAAAATGTTCTTGTTGTTAACCGCTTTTATTTTATAACCTTGCAAATCACTAGACGTAGGTATGGGGCAAGAAGTACACCGAAAGGACTTCTTGCCCCGTGAGAGGACTTTTTACCCAATATGTTTTATTGAAGTGATATATGTTTAATACATAGTGTATTTTTTTTCTTTTAAAGGATGCGTAATTATAAAAGAAGGACAGATAAAGGGACTACACCGCTACATATTATGAAATTGGCTGCAGATGAGGTCAATAAGGGTGAGAAGAAACAATGTCAATGAGTTAGAGAAAGAACAAGAGAAGAGTAAAATGAGAAAAACTAAAGAAAATAAGAAGAAAATGACAGTAAAGAAGAAAAATTTAAAAGAAAATAGCCCATCACCTTCCTCTGAAGATGAAAAGTATTTTTGCATTATAATATGCTGCGAATCTTATTCAGAAAGCAATTCAGGAGAGCAGTGGATTCAATGTTCAATTTGCAAAGGTTGGGCACATGAACGATGTGTGTGGTTTAATTCAAATTTGAATTTTATCTGTAAATTTGAGTTTCTAAATACTTAGCTGATTATAAATTAAGATTTGAAATTACTGCCATTATAATAAAAGACTGATTTTATGCATTTGATTTTATGTTTTTTTTTTAATTGTTTTCAAGTTGGAATTTCATGTTGATCATACTAAAATATTAAGATTTGTTGATTATATTGATATTTTAATGAACAGAAATATTATTAGATATTGATTTTAAAATAATGCATTATGATTTAACCTAATAATTGACCATAAATACCTAATTAGCTAGCCATTAGGATGTATGGACTTCTTACCCCAAACCTGGGACTTTTTACCCCGTCAGCGGGGTAAAAAGTACAGAATTCCATTTTGCATTATTTGCCAAATTTTTCGGAAATCAAATAAATATTCACACTTCTGACTATTTGAGCGTTAAGCTGAATTGTGTAAGGTTTCATACAACATTCTTTGTTGACAGTAAGTACTCGATTTTAAGACTTATGTGTCTTAGAGTGAAAATTGGGACTATTAGCCCCGCCCTACCCTACGTGCTATCGCAAACGTGTTTTATTGTGATATCAATATCGAAAGTTAACAAACACTGGCAAATCTTTGAAACCTCTAAAATTCCTGACTCAACGGTTTTATTGGTTTATTCATACGTCCGTGGCGCGGCGTTGGTACGAACAAAATAAAACCATCGAGTGCGCGTATCCGCGCGTCACATCACTAACTGCTCGATCGCTGCACTTCGATATACCGCCGCGCTTTGTTTTCTCACCCATTTCAACTTTTGATCTCTAGTGTCATTGTCTGTTTGTTTTTGATCCAGCCAGCCCGGTCGGTTTGTGCTGTTTGCGGAAGTTTCCAATCAGACCCGACATGTTATTTTGTTAGTTTCTCTTAATAACTTTTTCGGAGTAAATATCTGACTCTCTAACTCCTAATATCGGACTGGTCGTTAAAAATTTACTTTAAGCAGTCAGCATTATTAACTTTTGTCTGCACTGTGAATTGCGAACTCTTGCTTTTCATTTATTTACGTGAATGCACTTAGGAAATAGTTTATATCAACTTTTAAGAGAATAATCCTTACTGAACCCTTAAAAAGTGCTGCTGTATATCCGAGATAGAGAGCAGTGGTGGCACAGTGTTAATGGCCGCGACTTACGAGTTGTAGGTCGTAGGTTCGAAGCTGAACCCTGACAAATAGTAAATAATAATAATAATAATAAATCCCTGGACATTTCACACAGCACCATTTGTCCCAAGCTAAGCAACCTAATGCTTGTGTTATGGTAACGAGATGGCTGATAAACTACTTATATACAATTTTTTTTTTTTTTGTAAATACATACATATTATAGATAGAAAAACACCCAGACTCGGAACAAATACATGTAGGTCATACAAATATTTGTTCCGTGCGGGAATCGAACCCGCGACACGCAGCGCAGCAGTCAATCGCTTAACCACTGCGCCAACCGTGCCGTCAATAATAGTAAATAGTTTTTGAGTTATGAATTTTTTGTTATATTTCATTTTTTAAAATTGTATATCCACAATTCTTATAAATATGTGAATAAAGGTATTTTTCATAATTTTTTATGCTCTTTTTAACGGTTAAAGTCATTTTGGAAAATTTTTATTAGAAATATGTGAAAACTGCAAACCATCATTTTGGGGTACGAACTTTGAGGGTGATTTTCACCCCTTTAAAACGTTTGTTAGCAAAAAAAAAATACGTATTTCATAATTTTTCATGTAGATTATTATAGTAAAGCCGCAACTAAATCGGTGAGGGACACCTCGCGAGGTTTCCTTGTTAGTGTAAATTATTCCATCACCACTGCTCTCAAAATGGTCAAGGAAAACATCGTAAGGAAACCGGTATGTGCTAGAACCAAAAATTCAAAAACATGAGACATACAACGTGTAACGTTAAATGCGCAAAACCTCTTAAGGGGTCATTGTACTCATCATTATGAACAACTTTTACTATGGGACCTGAAATCGCGAAAAAAAAATCAGCTGTTCCCTACATTTATGTTCGCATAACTCGTCAAAATGTAGGGAACAGCTGATTTTTTTTTCGCGATTTCCGGTTTGGTCCCATAGTAAAAGTTGTTCATAATGATGAGTACAATGACCCCTTAAGAGGTTTTGCGCATTTAACGTTACACGTTGTATATCAACCCGCGCTGGGTCCGCGTGGTGGATTATGGCCCACTCCCTCACACCAAGAGGAGGCCTGTGTCCCAAAAGTGGGAATATTATAGGCGGATTATGCTATACATCCGATACCACTCAAGCAGACTTCAAGCAAATAAGCAGTGCTTCGCCACAATTCTCTTACACTGTTACAAGATTAGTATTCTGCATAGAACTTGTACATAAATTAATTCAGTATGGCTTATACCAATTAACGTAACAGGGTAAGCGGACCAGCAAACCGCTTGTACCTACTCCCGTATGTGTCTGCAGTATGCCGTATGTGTCTCGAATAGGATTTCCGTTCCAATAATAGGATATTATAATCGAGTTATACGAGATGTATCCGAACAAACGAGTCAATGTGGACCACTATATAATATGCATAATAAAATTCCAAATGCCTAGAACTGTGGGGTAGTTGCGCAACATACTGACGTAGCAATGGTTTTTATTTTGACAGTTCAACAACATTCATTGCGTTGTTTACGTTGTTGAGCAGACAAATCTTTCGAACATATGAAGCAATGAATCTGTCTATGATATTATATGTATAAAAGGAGAAACTGACTGACATATCAACGCACAGCCGAAACTACTGGGACTAGGAATGTGAAATTTTGCACATGGCTTCTTTTTATAATTTCGGGGAGCAATAAGAAGGGTTTTTTTGGAAATTCGACCTTTAAGGGGGTGAAATGGGGATTTTATTCGTATGAAAAATCTTATTACTTGAGTTAATAAACTTGAAACTTGACAAACATACTTGCCTAAGTAAGTAATAAAGTTTATCATTATTAATTTTTCAAAATACCCCTGGAAGGGTTAGGGTTTTAAAGTTTGCTTGGAAGATTTTTAACGCGCGGTCCGATTAACTAGAAACTCAGTAGTAACACTTTTGACAGAAAATAAATATTAATAAGTATATCGAATTCTTGAAAATTGACCTATGACAGCTCAAAAAGGGGTAATTCGATTTTTAAGGGGAGGATTTTAGTGCGTGGTTTGCTTAACTAAAAAAAAATGAACTTGAAACTTGACAAAGAATAACGTGTTTCAAGGTTTCTTCTAGGAGTTCTATAACTCGTTTTCCGATATCAGAAACCTTCGTACGTCTGCGGATATCGATGTTTGGGACTTGGTCTATCAGCTTTATGCCAAGCATGGAACGCACCATGGCTTCTGTGCCACTCTCACCCTGTTCACAGCCTCCTGTGTGAGCGACCATGTCTCGGCACCATTTGTCATGCAGACGTACGTACCAAATGCTTTTTTTAAACAAGCCCTTTCGTGGTGAAAAGGGACGACACAGTTTATTTTAAAAATCTTATTCCTTTGATCTATAAACTTAAAGATTGGCCCGAATACACATTTATCTAAACAAATGATAAAGATCGTAAACATACAGGCAGGCCTGTTGGTCTAGTGGTCAGTGGCCCTGACTACTATACACAAGGTCGTGGGTTCGATTCCCACCCAGGACAAATGTTTGTGTGATGAGCACGATCATTTGTTCTGTGTCAGGGTGTAATTTATCTATAACTAGCGACCCGCCCCGGCTTCGCACGGGTGCAATGCTGATCACTACATAGAATAAAACAAAGTCGCTTCCCGCTGTCTGTCTGTCTCTATGTATGCTTAGATCTTGAAAACTACGCTACGGATTTTGATGCGGTTTTTTTTTATAGATAAGAGTGATTCAAGAGGAAGGTTTAATGTATAATACATGCATAATATAGTAGAGAAACACTGATAATTTTAGAGCCATTATTTCTCGTAAAAAGTATAGGATAAAAAATCGTTATTCTGGGTTATCCCTAAGAGATAGACATATACCATTGTGGATTTTTTTGTAGACCTTTTTAAGGTGTACAATACTGTAGTACATTATTTTGATCTGTCTCGTGGGATTCAGCCAGCGTTTGCAATGTAAACGCAAAAAATGTGTTTATTTACGACATCACATTAGAAACCTCTAAAATTATCAGTGTTTCTGTACTATATTATGCATGTATTATACATATAAACCTTCCTCTTGAATCATTATATCTATTAAAAAAAACCGCATCAAAATCCGTTGCGGAGTTTTAAAGATCTAAGCATATATAGGGACAGACAGACAGGGAAGCGACTTTGTTTTATACTATGTAGTGATATGTATGTATTTAGAAATAAATATATATGTATGTTTATCAGTTGTCTAGTACTCATAGCACAAGCTCTGCATAGTTTGGGACTAGATGGCGGTGTGTGAAACCTGTGGAATATATTATTATTATTATACATTTTCAAAAATTTTAGAGTAAAGTATGAAAAACGCTGACGAAGTCGCGGGCAAAGGTTAGCAATAAAACGATTGTGATATGATATAAAGTGTGTTACACAATTAGGGTGTTGTTCAGCCTGGCAAGTCAGTTTTAAAACGATGCCGATGTTCATCTTAAGAAAGATTTTTCAAAGTTCCGAGGTTAAAGATTGAAGCGAACGAAGTCGCGACTGACAACTTGTCATTTTAGAAAAATGTTATCCTATATATGTAGAGCGACACAACAAACAGAAAAGAAAATACTGTAGATATCTTTTAGCTTCATCATAAAACGTTTTCTTTTCAAAAATAAACTTTTCCGTGTCACAAGTCACAGCGTTCGCGATAAGTATCTTGTACCATGCTTTTATTAAAATATTTTTATTACTTCGTTTTACTTGCTCATAAAGCAGCGTTTCATATTGTGCAGTATAAAGAATATTTATTAAATTCTTATGTATAAGGGCACACGTATCTCGGGGAGCGTTCATTCACAGTCCCTTGAAATTGAGTTAACTACTTTAGAAAGATTAAGCAACTCCTACACTCCTTTAAATGCCGTGAAACGTGTCCTGAATTCTTGCAAAGAGATTAGAAATGAGATAGGAGTTTGGAAGAAGGTTGCGGGGGTTTGCACACCGTATTTCATATCAGAAAGTACAATATAGTGTTAAAAGTACAGTATGGTAACATAAAACCTTTTTAGTACTTTACTGAATGAACAAAGCTGTAATCAAGATTCTATTGATTTTTGAACACATACCTACACACTTCTTGACAAACAAAATTGTATGAACAGCACAACGTTGCGCTCTATGTAAAACTATGTATGCCCCGCGGTTTCACTAGCATGAGTCTCGATCCCGGGAAAAAATCGGGATAAAAGTATTCTGTGTCCTAATCCAGGTCGTGGTCTACCCATGTGCCAAAATTCAATCAAATCCGTTCCGCCGTTTTAGCGTGAAAACGTAACAAATAAACATACGATAAATCATTTTTTTTGTCTATATAATATTCGTTTAGAGATTTGTTTTGTTGTAATAACATCTGCATCATTTCGCCACAAAAAAACAACAATTTCACGTATTTATTATCTCATATCCACAAAACCTGTATGGGCTGTTATATTCAGTAAAGCCAATAAACATTTTCATTTAACTAAATTTACATTTTATGGCAAAACGGATACAGAATCCATGAAGCGGTGTAATTGAAACAACAGCCTTGTTTCAATTAAATCGTTTGTAATAATGAAACACAATCCGCAAAGCCAATGCACTGAACGTTGGTACTTAAGGCATCGCACCGTTGACGATGAGCGAGAAACGAGTAGAGCTATCAACTAGAAACGAGTCGGCGCGTAACGAGCAGGGAGTGTGTAGTTCGAATAGTTTTGTCGACGGGCTATGAGCGAGTGCGCGAGTGTGATATTAAGGTATTCCTCGAAGCGCACCAACTTTAAACCGCACCAAATAAAGTGCAGCAAAAGTATTCCTCAAAACGATGGTGCGTTTAGAGGAATAATTTTGGTGTGCTTCATTTGCACTTCAAAGTTGGTGCGCTTCGAGGAATACCCCTGATGGAATACTCGCACCACTCGCTCGGAGTGACATAGAAGTACTTACTTATTGGTATGCCTAAGTATGTACGAAACGAGTCTCTCAACGAGTGTTCTGCCCGTAATACGAGTGTCGCTGAGCGATTACTCTTTTTGATAGCCCTTGTCACTGCAACTAATGAACAGAGATTACCTACTCGCCAGCAGTGTGAACAGTCAGCGGTCATCTACTAATACTCACACTCGACCCACACTTACCCGCGACCTACAATCTATTTATTGTACGTTTCTAATCGTTACCTCGTCAGAGGTGGGACATCAGCCTTAGCAGTTAAACATCGCTCGTTTCTCAGGAATGAAATAAAAACTCATCAGCTATCGTTTGGTCTTCATAGCAACAACGAATCAAGAGCTAAGTTTTTTAATGTTTTCTTTTTTTTTGCTAATGTTTCGTGCCCAAGAAAAACGTTGTAACAATGTGTACGAGCAGCTGCTGTTGGCGCGTCGCCAGTGATCGTAAAGACAGCCTACAGCCTCCGTCGTGACCTTCCACGACCACTATAGTCTATAACTCAATGAAATATAACTAATATTATATGTATAAATATACCATATACATTATACTGTGATACTATCGAATATCGCGATTTGAACATATTACGATTTGATGCAGAGAAGTTCTAGGTGCGAAAATAAATTCATGTCTCAAAAACCAATCAAACTAATAAATAGTGATCGGATAATCGGGCGCTGATATACCTAAACTTCACTTTTATTCCCACGAAAGAATAATACGGACATGCCTTTCAGAATCCCGGATCCCGGAATCGATTGAAATTCCTGAGATTGTTAAAAATGTTACCTGCATACAAAATATAGTTAGAACTCGTTGTGAAAATGAAAAATTTTGATTAAATAATGCTTACATACTTACTCGTACTTTCAAGACGGCTGCTCCTTGTTAATACTCATTGTAATTTTTTTAGACTTAAAAAGGCGGTTCTAATGGAACTCTTAATTTACAATTAAAGTTTTTATGAGAACTTGTTTAGTAACAGGCCAGCAGCCTTAAATACTTATGGAATTTAAACCTGTTAGATAGATGAATTAATTTCCACTACTTGACCACATTGTGCAGATTATCATTTTTTCTTGATATTCCATTTGTTTTGAATAAAATAAAGATACTAAATCAAAATAACCACTGCTATAATTTCATTAAGTTTGTTATAGTTGTTTTTACAATTTTTTTCTATTTCGGGAACCCGGGATTACCTATTTATTCAGAAAGTAATGTCAATATTATTCATTTGTGGGAAGAAGTTTAGGTATATAAGCGCCCGATTATCCAATCACTGCTAATAAATGTCAAGTCATCGACAAAAATCAATAACCAAGAGATATAAATACGACCGTTTCCTATAAACAAACCTTGCGATAGCCTTGCAACGATTGCTTTATTCAGAAACAATTATGTAGGTACAATTGTCTAACACATTATTATCCTATAAGACCCTGCAAATTCTGAGAACTCTTACAAAATCGATGGCCAAGCCAATACGCAAACCTACTCGTTTATGCGGAAAAACAGGGAAAAGGTTCAGAAAATAAGAGAGATAATGTATCTTATTGCGTTAATTACGTTGATTCACTACATCACCATAATAAGATAAACAAGTTCGTGCTAAACGCTTGTTCGTGAAAGTAATTCGTGATTATGTCGAAGGCAACGATGACGACCACATGCGAGGTTTATTACATGTAACCTAGCTCACATGTCTTGCCTGGGCATTGCCAGGGGCGCGCACGCCAGGGACGAGTATAAAATTCTTGTTATTTCACTAAAAGCATTTCAGCACGGCCGTTGTGATACGTGGCTCGTACCCGCTCGCGAGTTTATACGCAAATTATTTTAACAAAATGTTTCACTTCTCTCAAAAGTATTTCGAGTCGGTTTACCCTTGCGTCCTCAGTGCGACCTACGTATTATGTAATACGTCGTTAATTAAATAGTTTCACCAAAACAATTCCGTAGAAAGAACGTGACTCTATTTACTTCAAAAAAACCCTGTGCGTGCAGATTATAGATTTTCTGTAGATGTTTTAAACAACGTTTTAAAATACCTACATATTCAGCCTACCCATATAATGTTCCCGCTGTTGAGACACAGGGCTCCTGTCGGTGAGGGGGAGTGAGCCGTAATCCACCACGCGGGCGCAGTGCGGGTTGGTAGATTTCACATGTCTTTAATTTTTTTTATTTCCAGGACTTGCCGGTTTCCTCACGATGTTTTCCTTCACCGTCTTAAGAGCAGTGGTGATGAAATAATTTACACAAAATAAAGCGCCTGTCTGGGTTCGAACCTATGACCTACAACTCTTAATTAGCAGCTGTTACCACCGGACCACCACTGCTGTCCTCAAAATACCTGTCATTAATGAACGTGCTTCTGCCACAATGAATCAAAGATACAAATTGTATTAGCTGTCTTAAAATTTGATTAAATGAGTGTCACCATCCATCAGATAACGGGAGCGGAATTATAATGGATGATTACGTACCTTACAGAACGTAATTCATATGTACAAATATTTATAGCTCGCGAGGAGTTCTTTTGGCATATCCTTGTGTTTCCTTTGCCAGAAACAGGGACTTACACTCGACACCACCTCCCCTCCTCCTTCACTTATAACAACAGGACAGCGATTCACTGAAAACATTGATCGATTACGAAGCTTTCACAAAAAAGATCAACAAAAAGTTTATCCTGCGAACACGAAGTACTGGTTTTATGTAAGTCTATTCACTGACGTGGACAGTGGCGAGAAGAGAGCTATTTATCAATGAACGAAAGGCCTGCTTGACGGCTGAGTGTTTGTTTCCCTTTGAGGGTATTTTGCAGTTGTTTCGAGAAGGTTGTTCTAAGGAATAAACAATTTTAGTCTCGACATTGTGAAAATATTTATTACTAAGGATTTGTCGCCCACCTTAAATCACATGACATGTTAACATGCATTCCCTCTGCTTTGAATTTAAGTGGGGAGCGCCAAGGTAACCTGTTAAATACAAATCTTACGTTTTTTGCAATTTGCAGTTCAGTGTCTGTAACCCTATAGAATGACTATTTCATGATATATCAATTAATAGAGTTCAATTTCAATTTATTTATTTATTTACTAAACATTTTGTAGACTTAACAGGTCAACCCAAGGCGTGTACAAACAAGTTACATTTAGTGATATACACGTACAGTTATCTGTTGTTAACATAGATACTATTATTATCAAGTTCTAATGCTTAACTACAAACTTATAGCGAATAGAGTTTGGTCTAGTTACGTAAAACCCATAATCTAAAAGATAAATAATTAAATTATCTTTAAAATGTTGATGGTTTCATAGAAGTAAGCTTGATAGTTTTTGCGTGATTCTCAGTGTTTTTCAAATGGATTACATTGTGCAATATAAACATAATCTAAAACATTCACATGTTACGTTATTAATAAAATGCTCTAATTTAACATATACAAGGTGTAACTTAAATAACGCACAACCTCGTAAGGGGTCATTGTACTCATCATTATGAACAACTTTTACTATGGGACCAAACCGGAAATCGCGAAAAAAAAATCAGCTGTTCCCTACATTTTGACGAGTTATGCGAACATAAATGTAGGGAACAGCTGATTTTTTTTTCGCGATTATAGGTTTGGTCCCATAGTAAAAGTTGTTCATAATGATGAGTACAATGACCCCTTAAGAGGTTGTGCGTTATTTAAGTTACACCTTGTATATGTATTTTCGTTTAGATGTGATCTTCAGTTAAAAATCCTTAAAAGTCTGTTATCGTCGCCTTAACTTCTACTAGTATGACAGTTTGTGGGGTGGACATTTGTCGCGGATATAATTTTGTTCAGCTTGTCAGCGAACAGCTCCACATCTTAAGTTAATGAGATCGAGTTGAGGAGCGCCAGAGTACGTCGTGTGGTTACATTTCTTGTGGCACGGTTGCGGGAACCAGCCGTAGGCAGCAGGGGCCGCCGCCGACGCAAACCGCGCTCCCCCGCCCCCCCGCATGGCTCTCATAGGGACGTTTAGGCTTATGTCTATGAGTGCTGAAGGATGCAATCAATAGAGTTATATGAACTCAGAGGGTAGTGATGATTTTAATTCTGTACATAGGTACAGACGCCAGCACTACAAGCTACTACAATCTGTAAAATTTCTTTAATAGATTTTCAACTTTATCGCTAAAGCATTAGGTTCAAAGTTGATTGGGAAAATTTGACAGTTTCGGGTAGCTTGATGTACTGGCGTCTGTACTTGTTACGGTAGCGAATCATATTTGTATAACATACAACCTGGCACAGCAGTACTATTCTGTAAAAATCTCACCGTGAGAACTTAGGTGAAGTGAGCTGTCATTAGGGATTAACACTATTGATACGGCTCACTTCAAGCTCACTTCACTTATAATTTCACGGTGAGGTTTTTACAGAATCGACCGACTGATCTGCAAATTGCAAAAAACGTAAGAAAATTTGATGGATATTGATACCCCGTTAAATATTTTTCTAAGAATTTTGTTCACAGCGTATCGGACAAAACAAAAGACCAATACATATTTAAAAAATAGACTGTAGGTATAAAGTTTTGCGCACACGTGTTATTTTATTATACTTTCTATTTTGACATGGCGTCGGCGTCGCTCAAAGGCTACCGACATGCTATTGAATTTCCCTGTTACATCGTTACTCGTTAGACCAGGTCCGCTGAAGCTACGTAAAGGCGATGCATATATACGTCTATGTATCTTTATGTCAACCTGCAGAGCGAGAATTTAACGTAATTTTGAACCTTCCGGTCGGCATGTTTGCCAATACCTGCTAGTTTTACTTTCGGAAGCGTCACCTACAAGTATGTAGTCCTTTGAGTCACATGTGCTGCAATACAATGACCCGTCACGAGGAACTCAAAAGTCTGCACATTAAAGATAAACTGCTAAGAAGACAGCATGAATATTTTTGATTTTACTGTTTAATCCTTCAAGCAGCACCCTAATTGCGTAATTTAAATCATTTTGAAGAATATTGCTAATCCATTGCTCCTTATGTTCGAAAAATGTGTCTGCTCAACAACGTAAATAACGCAATGAAAGTTGTTGAACTGTCAAAATGAAACCCATTGCTACTGATAATGTGTTACGCAATTAGCCTGCTGTTTTGTTCTAAAAAGCACCAAAGCTTAACTAAGTTTTCGTCTGTAACGAGATCTGAATTAAATTCCAACTCTATGGTCCCGCAGGCACGGTCTCGCATTAATATGTGGCACATTATCAACATCATAATTTACAAACAGTTTTAACTGACAAGCTATGAATTGCATCGCTGTGGTATACGATTTATGTGCACAGCCGCTGAAAGTATTAAATTCATGAAAATAATTAGGCTTTGACATACGTGTCGGTAAGCCGGAGTAGGTACGACATGTGAATCAAACTAAAATTGATCCTCAAAGGACTGTATATTAACATTAACAAAATCATGAAACAGATTTAAATTAATAACCTACATTCCTGCATATTCCAATAGCTACAAATGCTTTTGGCTCGTTTCCAGCTTGCAACCGATGCTTTATTTCTCTAAATGGAGAAATAAAGCCGTTTTCGACATCAGTATCTCTATTGGAACGCGAACCACTCTATTAACCGACCTAAGCGAACTATTCGCGAGTTTGCTACGCAAGAAGCCTATAATAACTTGTAGTAGCAACTTGTTTACTTGTATGTACAATCGAATTAGTACACGAAGGGAAAAAGGCTTCATCGACACCTAGTTTGATAACTGCTTTCAGTTAGTTATTTCCACATTTATGTTATGCCATATATTGAAATGGTTGTTTGAGTTCTATTCGATGAATATTTAAATAAATCGTTTGGTAAAAATTACAAATATTATAAAATATTAGTAACCAATTTTGCTTCTGTTTGTACAATCATCGCTTCCGTTTGATGTTGCCTAACATGTGCAGTTGTGCACACATCTAATAGCGCTTATTGCGGAATTTATTTATATTTTTGCCACAAAAATCAGGTAAAAAAACCCGCGAGTTGTAACAAAAAAAAACCCCTAATGTAAAATCTCAATAAATGTTTCTTAGATTTATGTAGTTAACCCTACATATATGAACAACCGCAATATTTGTGACCACAAGACTTACATCTAAATTGGCCCAGTTATAAGAGTTATCGGTAAACACTTTGTTCTCATTGTAGAGCTGTTGACTTCTTGACACTTCTTGTGAACTATTACGACCCCTAGATCCAATATAATTGTGATTTATACTGTTTTGCGCTTTTGTATTTCAGCTTATTTATTGTGAATTGTTAGTGAATTTTAACTTCTTTTCTCAATAGGAAAATTAAAGGGATTTTATGACTTTTCCTTTCTTAGAAACATGTCCGTATTGTAAAAATATAATATTCTTACACCTTTTTAAAAATGTGAAGGAAGAACAACATTAAGTCTTTTCTTTAGTTTAGCAAACAGGATGCCATATCACTAAATTCAGTAGGACTGGCTCATAGCTATACGTGCAGCACCAACCCATTACATGAAGTCACACAATATCATCTCTTAAACAGTAATGGACTTTTACCCCCTTTATTTATAGCCGTTGCTCACGTTGTTTAAGTTAAGAGACGTTTAAGCATCAAAAACATATACAAGGTGTAACTTAAATAACGCACAACCTCTTTAAACCTCTATGATGAGTACAATGACCCCTTAAGAGGTTGTGCGTTATTTAAGTTACACCTTGTAGTTAAACAGCCACTAATCGTTACTTAATTCTAAGCAACGTTTATAAATAAACTCCTTGGAGTTTCTACCCACAACCTAACTTTTTGATTGTCCTGTAAACAGCATCACAATCTGACCCCAATCTGAATCCAAGCTGAATTCAGCACAATATAAAGACTAAAATATGAAGACATTTATTTCCAACACGACTATAAAGTTAACAATGGGAGTTAATAAGTTTATATTTTTATTTTGCGAGCTATAAATGCATTCTGGTCACGTTCGAGCGTGTCCTTGGAGCCAGAAATAGCGAGGGCCGCCATTAATTACTGGCCGCCATCACGGCCCGCCCTACCGACTTCTCCTATCAATTTATTGTCTGCACGATAAGTGCTATCGATGTTTCTGATGGGGATCTATAATTATCAAATCATATTGAAGTTAATTTAAATTATTGTTTCGTTTCAGACTATTTATTTCAATTAAACCAACTACAGGCACTTTTGAACTGTAAAATAGTTGGTCAGTTAGTCAGTTGAAGCTAGCTGCCAATTCCAAAACGTAGACCTCTATGGAGAAGAACGGGCAAAAAACTAAAAGGACACTCTTTCAAATCAAGATATTACAAAATCCTGAGTACATTATTTTTGTTGCTTCTACCTACATGTGAGAACCATTAAAAAAACAAGAAACAACATAATTATAAGATTAAAAATAAGCCCTAGCAGTAGTTTAAAAGTCCTTTCTTGTATTGTACTCATTACTGTTTTTATAATAATAATAATAATAGTTTTATTTTTGGAACAACATAGGAACCACTTTTGTTAGTACACACCTTAAATACTACAACTTATACACTAGGGTTAGTAACAAAATTTAGGGATAAACTCTTAATGAGTCATGTACTTACGAGGCATTTCATGCGGACAATGATTTCGCATGAGATGCCTCAGCACAGGAGCTCTCGGGTCCTCAGCCACGACCCTCAGGATGCTATTGCTACTCCCTCGAATCCTCCTCACAAGCGATGCTACCTTTTTCCTGATGATCGCATGGAAACCATCTGTACGCGACTGGGTAAACGGTTTATCTGATACAAATTTATTTTATTTATTTAAGTATGCATACACACGTCACGTTCCGGTATAAAGCTGATATGCATCCGTTACCTCACACATCTGGTCCAGTTGAAAACCAGCGTCAGGCACCAGTTTTCTGGCATTTTTGCTGAACTGGGCCTTTTTAGCGCAGCCGTGAGGCATACTTTCCAGTTTAATTTCTTACATCGGACTTTACACTTTTTTATTTGATTTTTATTTGTTTTTTTATCTGATGTGTACTGTGTGTCTTATTATAGTCTGTGCTAAATAAATGTATTTTCTTTCTTTTCTTTCTTTATTGTATAATTTTGTTAAGGTCTCCCAAATGCTAATGCTATGGACGGTTGTAAGGAAATTATAACCTGCTCTATCAAGTGATGTGGGCATGAAAGCCAAAGTCCAAACGAACCAAACCATTATCTTAGGACTAATCAGAAACATCAACAAAAAAGATTCAAGAACCAACCAACCGGTTTTAATACTTCCCTATTTTAATTGTAAATAAATATTTATGATTTTATTATTTATTCTTAGAATTTTTAAATTACCCACAATTTACAAAGAAGGCTTCCTACAATCGTCTGAAGTTTGATGATTTTGTATACTCGTAAATGCCGCTCTTTGAAGTGATGTGGGTTGTATATCAAAGTGATATTAATTAATGCTAGTATTTAATTACGCGGAACCCTTTGTCTGTGAGTGATAACGGACAAAGAGGCAGACAGTGACTCTGGAGAGGGTTGTGTTCGGCTTAGCAACGGGATTAAAAGGCCGACAATACTCTGCAGGCTGTTTTTAGAAACATATTTTTTTTTAAATTCTTAGTTCACATTATGCATGGGTCCATTCAGTATCTACCAATAGTCATACAAATTCAAAACAAGTGTTGATATTCCTAGTAACATAAAGTGTAGGTTCTCTATTGTAATTTGTTCAAATAAAAGGCTTTGTCACACGGGCATATGCGGGCGACGTCAAAATGAAAATCAGTCAATTATTTCTGGCGAAAAAATATTGCAGTCTGAATTTTGAACAAAATTTGATTCAAAACTCAATTCCATTTGCTTTATTTACTTCGATTGTAGAAATATCTGTAATTACAGTCACGAGGGGGTAGGGCGTGTCTAAGTCTAAATAAAATATAGGCACGTCGTTTAGTTCAATTTAAACCTTATGTCCGTTTCGTAGGTTACCGAATGCTTTATCGTGAAATGCATAAACAAAAGAAAGTGTTAATTTATGGAATAGAAGTTTTATATTTAAAATATGTATTCCTCAATTTGCATGATTGCACCCACTATTGTTTGGATCTGCATCACCCAAAGGTTGACTGGTACAAAATGCCTATGGCAGTAACTCCGCCTCTGTACATTTATGTGCTTGAAGTATTAAATAAATAATAAAACTTCAGTAGTGACGATTAATAATGTAAATACATTAATGGTGTGGGAATTGTAAACAGCCAAACGAGCTACAGAACAAAACAACGGGTTGATTGTATGCTAGGTGTTCCCTGCGGCTTTGTTTACATATATACAAACTCTAACTTCCCGTTTGATCCCCTTAAGGGATGAATTTGTACAAGTTCTTGCCAACAGGATCAGCTTAACATAAAACGGTGTTTTACAGAGAGTTGTCATTCTTATTTACGTAAGCAATTTTAATGAACAATTTCTCTAAAACCCATCGCATAAACTTTGTAAATTTTGTTTGCTCAAATTACCTATCTTGTAAATAAATGGTCCCAAAAATATCTGCTCCTCGTAATGTTAGACCATTCATTATAGAGTATAGATAGTCAAACACACTCGCGAAGAAAGGGAACCTTAATATTATACGTGTACCCTTGACCGATTTTTCGTCTAGTCGGTACGACGGTATTTCAAGGGTCGCCCTCGAAAAGTACTGACGAGGCGCGTTTATAGATAAGAAAATAATGAACGCAACTTCCAAAATGTCTCTTTACTAAACATCGTTGGAAAGTTTATCGATCAAGGGGTGTCATACTAGACCGTAAATATTTATTGCTGAACATAAAAGTATGCGCAGTATACAATCGTGGAATATATTATTACGATTTTCACACTTGATGAAGGACAATCACACTTGAACAAGGATTAATCGTTACATAACTTCAAGCTAAAGTGGAGGAATATTAGCATTCTCCTAAAGTGATTTCAGAGATAAGACATAATAGGTGCACTGTGCACTAACAAAATTACTGTGCAGACGCATTAAGTTATTAGCGCGCAGAAGCAGCTGCCGCCTTGTCATAATCTCCTGGTACCCCATTACGATATCCCGGTATGAGAGGGGATCATACTTGGCCGTTAAAAACACAGACAATTTACCTTAATTACTGTTATTTATCATTAGGATTAATTTCTAGTAGCTTGTTGGTTGGTGTATAGTGGCCACGACTGCTGAGTCTGAGGTATGGTAGTGTTACTGGGTTTTCCTGTCTGTAATCTAGTTTTGTGTTCGGTTAATGGCTAAAAGCTATCCCCCTATTAGGTAGGTACAGACGCCAGGACATAAAGCTACCCGAAACTGTAAAATTTTCCCAATCAACTTTGAAAGCATAAGGCTTTAGTGATAAAGTTGAAAATGTAATAAAGAAATTTGATAGATTGTAGTAGCTTGATGTGCTGGCGTCTGTACATTGGACTTATAAAATAGCTCACGAAAACTGACCCCTTCGAGGAATGCAGGCGTGGGTGTAATATTATGATTACTATTCCACTACCTGTTTTTCGATCACGACTTTGTAATCCATGCGTCATGTTCGTGAATGGGCGCCGTCAGTAGGGACTGGTCATCTCTTAGCTGCAACAGCTTATTTTAATTTAATTTAATATTCGATTTTTTTTCATCTATTTATTACGGACGCTTTTAACTTTCTGCATCGTTTCTTGCCCGTATTCCTCCATAGGTACCTACTACGCTTTGGCATGGGCAACTAGCTTCATCCTTCTGACTGGCCGACGCCTTGACAATTCAAAAGTGACTGTAATTGGTCTATTTGATATAATTGCTTTGAGTTTTGCGTTTGTTCGCACTTGTAGAGATTTTACAAACTTCAAGCTTTGAAAAATCTTTAGGTACTCGTTCACCTAAATACTTGTTACTATGTGTTCAACATTTTATATTTTAAGCTTCAGTGGTTTAGGTTCTATCAATAAGTCGTTTACGGGACTAAAATATGTGGGCAACATTTTTTACTTAAGCTTGTAAGCCCACCGCCGCCGTCACGACAATTTAAAAATTGAAATAAACGAACAAGCTTTCCTTTTCCGTCGCCTCATTTGTTACGCAATCCGTCTTTGTTTGTAAATGAAAACTTTTCACATAAATTCTCTTTTATATTTTACGAGTTACGATTTTTCGTTGTTACCTTTCTTTGGCTACATTACTAAGGTTTTTTGTCAAGTAGGTGGGTAGGAATGGCGTCTTTTGGACTACAGACAGCTGTGCTACGAGTACTAGGGAGTTTTGTTGCGCCACTTCTTCTCCCCAGCGAAAGCACTAGGAAGTGATGGAGGGCGGCCGTTTTGGGGGACTGTCTTTTGTAATTTTGACGTTCGAAAAGTGTTGATTCTCAGCAGATTTTGACAGTCCGGCCGTCGAGAAAATGCGTTCTTGATACCCGTCTGTTTCATATAAACGAATACGTGTTTTGCGAATTTGATGTTTATTAGTTAATAGAATTGTCGCACTGACAGATGTCAGGAACGCATTCTCTCGGCGGCAGGACTGTAAATTGAATATGTTGATCACTGATTTGTCTTCCAAGCTGTGCATTCGAGTACCATACTATCGTAATCATAGCTGTGAAGCTGTCGTTGGGCTCAGCTTAGATGTTAATACGATAATTATTTTGCGTTATTTCAAATCACTAACCAAGCCATTTCTTGCAACCATCATCCATCCATCAACTATCTGCCCAGTTAAAATATCCCATTTCTTTTGCCCAATGAACTAAAAACTGAAACTATTTTTAATAAAAAGTTAAATATCACGTAGCATAATCACATTAATATTTGAAACCACAACAATACTATTAGATTTCTAAGAGCCAAGTCAAAATATCCACAATCATTTGTAAGATACTAATGAAACGAGCCCCTTTACCACAGGATTGACAGCGCAGGGTGTACTATTCATTATCAGTGTGACTAAGACGTAGTAAAGCTTAGACCTATGTTCAATTCAATACTAGTACCTAAAGCGAAGTAAGATTTATAATATTACTAGCAGCGCCCCGCGGTTTCACCCACATAAGTTTCGATCCCGAGGGAATATCGGGATAAAAAGATTTTATGTGTTAATTCTGGTTATAAACTATCTGTGTACCAAATTTTATCCAAATCCGTTCAGTAGTTTTTGCGTGATTGAGTAACCAACATCCAAACATCTTCACAAACTTTCACATTTATAATATATTAGTAGGATAGTAGGATTTACCTACATATTAGGTATATACTTTGACTGTAGAGTGGATAAAAAAATTCAGTAATTGCCCCACCACATGTTCGCCAAGGTTTCAAAAATGGGGAAGGCACAAAATGATGTTTATAAGTATTCAAATTGGTATGGAATTCCATAATTACATACTCCATGTGTATTATGAAAGCAATCAGTTCTT
The DNA here is from genome assembly GCA_949629135.1 of Eremobia ochroleuca. Taxonomy (NCBI): domain Eukaryota; kingdom Metazoa; phylum Arthropoda; class Insecta; order Lepidoptera; family Noctuidae; genus Eremobia; species Eremobia ochroleuca. The sequence continues at coordinate 12,030,812 of OX451387.1, forward strand.
TCCAAATATCGTGATGTGCCAAATAGGTACCCTTTTGCTGTTTGGCATTGTTCGGAAGTTCAGTTAAACGTTAACAAACACCACTGCATTGCGATTGAACTAATTGACGCACCCAAGCGGCCACCTACTCCTGAGAGAATCAACATGATTGTTAGATAGATGGATCGAGTTTGCATACGGATAGAATCTACAGCTCATGCCTCTGTAATAGCAGATATGAGTGTTGGACTTCGCTGTACATATTCGTGTCCCATCATCATCGTAATCCGCCTATAATGTTCTCACTGCTGGGAAACTGCTTCGAGAGGCTAGGCTATAATAGTAGTAGTACATCACTACATAGTATAAAACAAAGTCGCTTCCCGCAGTCTGTCCCTATGTATGCTTAAATCTTTAGAACTGCGCAACGGATTTTGATGCGGTTTTTTTTAATAGATAGAGTAATTCAAGAGAAAGGTTTATATGTATAATACATGCATAATATAGTAGAGAAACACTGATCATTTTAGGGGTTTCTAATGTGATGTCGTAAATAAACACATTTTTTTGCGCTTACATTGCAAACGCTGGCTTAACCCTACGAGATAGATCAAAATAATTTAGTCCAGTATTGTACACCTTAAAAAGGTCTACAAAAAGTCCGCGATGGCATATGTCTATCTCTTAGGGATAACCCACAATAACCATTTTTTATCCTATACTTTTTAAGAGAAATAATGGCTCTAAAATTATCAGTGTTTCTCTACTATATTATGCATGTATTATATGCATATAAACCTTCCTCTTGAATCACTCTATCTATTAAAAAAAAACCGCATCAAAATCCGTTGCTCATTTTTAAAGTTCTAAGCATACATAGAGACAGACAGACAGCGGGAAGCGACTTTGTTTTATACTATGTAGTGATAGTGATCAGCATTGCACCCGTGCGAAGCCGGGGCGGGTCGCTAGTAGTATATAAAGATCGAGGTCACATGCCTTCGAATTTTTGGTTCTAGGACATGCTGGTTTCCTCACGATGTTTTCCTTCACCGTTTTGAGAGCAATTATTGATGAAATTATTTACATAAAGTAAAACGCCTGTCTAGGTTCGAACCCACGACCTACAAGTCGTAAGTGAAGGGCCAATACCACTGGGTCACCATTGCTCTCTATATTCGTATCAACTTAAAATCTGAAATTCACTAATAGACAACGCATAGCCTAAACCTTTGTGTCTAGAAGCATGAAATTTTGCACAAGTGTTCCTTATAAAGCGAAAGTGAGCACTAAGGAGGGATTTTTTTTAATTCACCCCTTAAAGGGGTTAAATAGGGGATGAAAGTTTTTTTTTAAACGTTGCCTCACACTAGGAATTTCTCAAATTCCTAGTGTGGACTAGGAATTTCTCCTGTATTGTGGGTGTGTTTACAAACATTTAAACTCACATACACAAACAGCCAGACCCGGAACAACTACTTGTATGACATACAAATATTTGTTCCGTGCGGGAATCGAACCCGCGACACGCAGCGCAGCAGTCAATCGCTTAACCACTGCGCCAACCGTGCCGTCTTTGTATGAAAGTTCGTCATTTTTTCCGAAGGGAAATCTCATTGGACACACGGTTTTTAAATTATATTCACATAGACAATTAGAAATTATGCTCCACACTCCTTCATACGAGTATTATTTCCATAAACAAAAAAATAGACGTAATTATCCTATTAAAATATTTAAACAAGGAAAGCACGCTTGTTGGCTACTAATACCATAGCTGATATTCTCGTACAAGTAAGCTAACTAACGCTAGCTAGCAGAAAGCGCGCTAATATTACGTACGACCGGCAATATAATAAGTCCTTTTTATAATGTTCATTAAGTATTTCGTAAAACTTTCTTGTCTGACTAATGAAGTGTATAAATAACCGTTACTACTAGAAAAGGAGATCATTATTTCATGGAGTTAGACCTACTTTTGCTGTGGATTGTTTATTGTTGTTCGTGCCCGGCTTTGCCCGGCTGAATTTGAGATTTTCATACAAAAATACCATCCAAATTTTCGACTTTCCTGATGGATTTTCCAAAAATATTTCTATTATCCACCTTGTCCTGACCATCATAAATAACAAAAACAACAAATCGTGCTCAAGTGATGAGTGAGTGACATGCGGCTATTGATTTTCATTTGTATGTATTTTTACTATATTTTTGTATAGACGTAAACATGGTTGTGTGACGTCAAACGATTACAGACCATACAAACGAAGAACAAATAAAATTTCGTCCGCTGTATATCGGCTGTTTCCCGAGACACAAGACACACGTTATATTTTACTGCACACATAAAAAACAACACTAAAAAGTTGTTTCATGTTTGTGTTGATTGCAATGAATTTGCCAAATTAAAAAAAAAAAAAAACTCCGAAAATGTTGACTGCCCTCTAAGGGAAACGCGATGTTACATTATTTTCGTGTGATCTCGGTAAAAGTTTGTCGGGATATTACCACACGTTCGTAGAAGTTCCGGCAAAACAAATAAAATAAAAAGGTAGATAGCAATATTTGCAAGAAGCGTACGGGGTAAAAATAACGGGAAACGCTGAATAATCTATCTTTTTCTGTTTACCTTACTTTTATTTTAAAAAACGCTGTGTCATGGATACAGTTAGTAGTACATACTCGTACTTAGCGATGACACAAAGCTTCTCCCGTATCTTTTGCATTATTAAACCGTCACAAAAACAATTTAGACGACGTGGGATTTGAACCTGATGTAAACAAAGCTGAGCTCACAAAGTCAAAGTGAAAACATTTATTTAAAAAAAAAAAAATTATATAAAAACAACAACCGACTTCCAAAAAAACACTACAAAGTGAAAAATAATTTTAATTTCGGAAGTCGGTGTCAAAAAACCAAAATGCGGAACCAACGACACCGACTTCCAAAATTAAATTTATTTTTCACTTTGTAGTGTTTTTTTGGAAGTCGGTTGTTTTTTTTTTATATAAAATTTTTTATTTTTCACTTTTTAGATATATCTACCCCAATAAAATTCATATAAACACTACTTGCTATGTAAATATCAGTGACAGGAAGCTGCATCTGCGTTTATAGGGTACAGACGTGATGTTATGTTGTGCGATTGCGTAAACAATACATACATATGCGATAGCAGCAATCGCGGTTGTTTTACTGGTATTAATTATTATTATAATAAAAAACAATTATAACCTTTGTAGTGAGTACAGGCGTGATATTATGTTGTGTGATGGTGTAAACAATGCTTAGATATGCTATAGCAACAATCGCGGTTAATCTGCTGTTATTTATTGAAGAGTTCCCCCGATTTCTACAAGATCCCATCATCAGATATTGAAATGGTGACAATGGGACCACACGGGAAGCACCAGCTTTCAAATGAAAAAAAAATCATGAAAATCGGTTCACCCAGTCGGTTATTATGAGGTAACAAACATAAAAAAAAAAAAAAAAAAAAAAATACAGTCGAATTGATAACCTCCTCCTTTTTTTGAAGTCGGTTAAAAAAGGTACTTTTGAACGTCAAAATTTACAAGAAAATAGAATTGATTCTAATCGCCCCTTCCAAAAGGCAGTTATGTATGGAGAAGAATCGGCCAGAAACTCCCACAGTTACTCTTTTAAAATGTTTTACAATACGTTGTACATATGTGTTAATTATATAATTAACTATTTACATTAATTACTAAATTAAATGACTAATTAACTGACTATACAAATAAATACAAAAACAAAAGGACACTTAGGCGTCGAAGTACTCGTCCGCATCGCTGTCGTCCGCAAACGTGCCCAGAAGACTGGCAGCATTGCCACGTTCAATGGCAATGCTAATTCTTTGGCCAAAGAACGACCCAGCTCTCTGGTCACGTGAAGTGTCGACCAGTCGGCGAGAAATTTCCTAAAATTATATTTATAGACGATGAATAAAAAATAAAAACAATTAAATACAGCCAGAACAACCCTTCGCCAACCGAGTCATCAATTTTTGATTGCTTCGAACCACAGAACGAAAGAATAGTTCTGCTACCTTTCCACCAATTAAAAACTGAAGGTGGCTAGTAAAAATCAATCAGACGGACGTGCCGCGTCTATCGGGCAGTCGTGCACTGCGCACACGTCCTCGTCGATTGCTTTGTGCCGCAGGAAATTAGTTTGGAACTTGTGAGTGAGTTTCGTACGTCTAACTATGAATGTATGAGTATGTGTTGTGTACAAATACACACCACGCCTCTGAGCTCTGTTTTCAACTGAAAAAGAGGAACATACACATTTTGTTAATACTCACTTGACTCGACTTCTGTCATCATCGTCATTCTCCCGCCCTTACCACAATTTATTTGACGTCGGCGCAACACGTCTTTTTCTTCCATATTTCTAACAGCCGCACGGATCGATCGATCAGGTTAAGCTACGCTTGCCGCGGTTGGTCTGTGGATGGGTGACCATCTTCACATACCGAGACCCCTCCGTGCCTCGGAAAGCACGCTAAGCCGTTGGTCCCGGCTGTCATTCGTGGATCTTTGACAGTCGTTACGGGTCGTCAGTAGACCGAAAGTCGGACAGCCAGTCTTACCTAGGGGTATCGTATTACCCAGTAACTGGGTTGTGGAGGTTAGATAGGAAGTCGTTCCATGTAAAATACTGGTATTCAGCTACATCCGGTTAGATTGGAAGCTGACCCCAACATAGTTTACGCAGATCATTTCCCTATTAGTCGTCATCTCGGTAGTCACCCCTTTCCAACCATATTATAGCGACGGACTTGAGTTTTATATTCCAGTAAAATTTTAGTATCAAACCTCACGAGACATATTATTTGCAACGTTATCTCTCGTGTGTTAGTGCGCTTATAACTCAAGAATCACTCACCTGTATTACGAGTTTCTAATAGGTCATTGACATCTTCGTTGGCGAGGTATTTATTTGTTCCAGGGCGAGGAGCCGTTGGCAGCAAGAGAAGATTGTATAGGTCTGATAGCTGACAGCTTCAAAATTACTTTTATAATGGACGGAAAATGACTATAATAATTAGTGTGAGTAATTATGGCAATTTATACACACACTCTCGCTATCCGATGGATTGCTGATCGTTGTTAATTTTAGCAGAGACACATAACATGACATTCACTTTTAACCTCGTCTTAATTACCGACACTTTCATTCCTCGTAGCAACTTGTGTTCAAAACCATTAGTAATTACTTCCACAGTACTCCTCTTACATCATAATTTATGCCTTTGGAAGTTTAATTACTATAAAACATCGCTATTTAACGTAAATTTGTAGCACAAAATAATGTTGTAGCAGGCTGCTACGCTGCTACACCGCTACGCAGATTGCTACGCGTTACAAATCACAAGAGAATTAGTTAATTGCATGGCACGTTGTTGTTGGCCCGATTCCATTCTCGGAGCACCAAATCCATCCACTAAATAGATTGTACTGTTTTATAAGTAAGATTATCATAGTATTTTAAAATACGAGTATTTTATCAGTATATATTTTTTCCGAAATCAGTTAAGTTAAAGCGTCCGGGTTTTCTTTAGTACCGGTGCATTTTTATGGGCGTCATAAAACGTCGTCTGCACCGACAACCTCAGAATCTGATAAGCCGACATAAAAAAGAATACCTAAACTTTCATGATTGTGTTAGTTTTTAGTATTCTTGCAAAATATTCTTGAAATATTTTAAAATGTTTCAAATAAATACAAAGAAATTACCCACTAGAAAACAGATACGTGCAAGTTGCATAGATGATGTTGAAGCAAGTTTCAGTTCACGCCACTTTACCCGCGTCTTCGCTAACCCATCTCATGTATAAAACATGTTGATTGCACAACTTCATGTCATTTGCACGCGTCACAGACTATCAGAGTGCAATACTGACATTCTGACATTTCAGCAGTGCAAGGAGAGTTCGCGACCGATTTCTACCAAGCACCGCCTTGCACCGTCACATACGTATCAAAATATATGGAAATAGAACTATTCAACCTCCTCATGCAATAAATACTTCAACATATTAAACTGAGAAACTTTATAACAGTTTTATGTTGTAACCGCGGCCATATTTCTGCGGATAATGTTCAAAATATATCACATATCCGGGTCACTGGCAAATGAATGTAGCTGTCGCGTTGAATTCATTTATCAGTTCATCTCTCTGGAAGAGTGTTTATTATGTTGTATTGTGTGTGCTGACACGAAATTTGGCTTTAGATAAAAATAAAATTCGATATTTTACCTATGTAATATTAAAATTGCGATGAGTCTCATAGACATGTCTTTAGTCAAGCGATTGCAAATATTATGCAGCTGGTGAAACTGGTCAATACACGTTTATAATATTTCTTAAAACCAATATACAAAATGACGTATCATTTATCATTAAAAATAAATATATTGTAGTAAAAATAAGCCTGATAATAATTAAATCTATGCGAAGTATCTCTAAACGAAAAAGTCTAATCAAATTAAAATTAAACAGAAAAATATTCCTAGGCTCCAAAACATTAGCAGACAAAACTAATTAGGTACCATCAATTCCAAGTCCATTGAGTTGAAAAATAATACCTACTTAAATGTTATTAGCGAAACAAAAAGAAAATGGAAGCCAAGTCCAATAGTCCAATACACACCTAACTGAAGAGACCAGTTAGTTGCGCTCGATTAATAGTGATAATAAATCTTAGCTGATACCCGCGGCCCCGGGCCCCTCGGCCCCGGGCCCCTCGGCCTCGCGAGCCCCAGCCGTTCTTTCGCACATTTTTAACATTTAAAACTGAATAAGGTTAAATGTGAAGTGATAAAACTTTCAGGAAAGTTAATGATCGGCGACACTGAACTTAGCAATATACAAAATCTGTTTAACCACGTTTTCAAAAGTTAAACTGGGTCGACGTATACGTATCTGTTTGGTTTCATATGTATTTATGTATCTGTAGCAGCTATTACCGTGGACTATGCCAAATTGCCTCTTATATTAAGGCCAGAGTCTTGGTGAAATAGGTTTCCGGTAATCCTATCATGCGATTATGTTCCACTGTATAGGTATACTCCAGGTGTTTACCTCGGCGGCTGTTTTTGTTTATTCCGCTTGTGTCTCAATCCGCAAGCGCGTGTTTTTACGCCCTACTTAAAAAAATAAATGACTTTATTTCATGTAGCGTCCTAAATAAATAAAAAGTTTATTTACGATGGAATTCGTTTTTAAAGTTTGTTGGAAAAGTACGTTTTTGGACTTGCACTACTTAACTAACTTTTGCAATAACTCAAAGAAAGGACGTTAATTTGTGGAAATAACACAACTTCAAAAATAACCATAAAACAGCGAAGTGAAAGCTAAAAGCGGCCATCATACCACAAAATTGCTAAAATAATGTATTAACTGGTGTGTTTACTTTGCTGGCATTAAAATGATTGAATAAAGTGCACACAGTAATAAAAGTAACAACTCTAGGAACAGCTTACTTAGGTGGCATGATGTTGGAGGTACTCCTACACCTTGGAAAATTCCTGTAACGAAAGAAAACCCAATTACGACTAATTCTGTTTAACGGCGTCCAATTTAAATTAACGACAATGTTTGAACCATTAACTACATGGGCCTGAATGTTTTCTGATTAGTGGAAGATAATAATGATAAAAGTCGACATAATGGATTTTGAAACAGCTTAAAATAAAACGTAGCGAAATGGAATAAATAACAATGTCGATGGTATGGATATGAGTGAAACGCATTCAACTAATAAATGTCAGTGATATAATAGACAGTTGTCTATTTGGTTACGCGGTGTCATCGACTGGCGTACGTACAATCAATGAAGGTTGAATGACGCACGCACGCCGCACGCCGCGTTTATGTAACGTCCTCGTCATAACCTCCGCTGAATTATGTACAACTCGTCGCTATCTGTCATTTGCAGTGTTACCACGAAATCGACAAAGTTCCCACTTCCAGCAAGTGTTAGGATTGTACGAATGCCTGATTTATTCGCGACTCATTGTTTTATTTCGGCGCACGTTGCCAACATCACAGCAGGAAACACGCCATAGAAAAAAAACATCTTTTGAATATTTTGTCTCCGCAGTGTCGGACCGCAGTCAGACAAAAATGGTTTAATTACAACTCCCGCTTGGACGTCTTGTCGTTATCAGAAAGCCTTATCTTTCTTCGAAAACCTTTCATCATTTTCGCAGCAGCTCCTTCGATATCATAATCGAATCTCAGCCTTAAATTCAATAGCAATTTTAACCTAGAAAAAGAACGTTTACTTTTGTATTAATTTCTTGAAGGTCACGGGGTCTACTGGGGTCGTTTACACAAAGGGAGCTTTATAGTTTATAAAGGGTTACTGTAACGTAAATATTAATTATGTGTAAACAATACGGCGTCCTGTAGACAGGTGGCACTTGTAATTAGGAAAATTAATTCAGGAGGATTCACGATCTCACTCGCAGCTCTTGCTACATCGGCGAAGCGCCTCATTTTCTTGAAGGTCACGTGCTCATAAATCCCCGGCACTCATACAGATTGTTTACTTTGGAATTCATAAAAAATGCAACGCCCACAGTTATTAATGTAAGACAGGCAACTCGACGAGTGATGAATGGCCTTGCAGACGTGAAAACACTGTATCTAAGATATATTTTACCGTGGAAATATCTCCTCGGCGAATATTGGAAACTGGTTATTTTAATAAGGCAGCTGACGGTTTTCGTATGACGCTAAGTTCAGGTTAAGTGAGAGGTTCTGCGAGCGCGGTAAGCCAGCTGTCTCGCGTAATATAATTACCTTCCCGTTATAAGTATATTAGCCGTCACTCTGTTAGACATTAATAGGGATTGGAAATCTGGAGTTGCGAATATAAAAGGAAGAAAGAAAGAAGAAAGAATGACTTTTTAATGGATGGATGGATGATTAAATTGTTTATTTTTATTCAATTTGCTTTGATTAATTAGAATAATTAATTGTAGCAGCATTAATTGGTATTGTTTAAATGTAAATATTATATTATTTCAAAAGACTTACAATAGTAATTGGTACCCTGGCACGTGTTATTTGAAGTACTTTACCATAATCATACTCATTACCGATAAATATGCCTAGAAATTGGTAGTTGGTACAATACTTTCGTTATCAATGTGCTAGATATAGCTCACTAATTGGTTTGTGGAATACCGATGTAGATAAATTTTGACAGTATTCATTGGTTCGTGTTATATTGTTACATTTGTCGCGTGGCACAAACAACACGCTCACCCGGCCGCTCTGTCAGCTCCGATGAGCTATAAACTGTGCCTACGGCTCGTATGTTCATGATCGATAGTCGTATAACGTTATATTACCTCCAAAACTTGCTATTTAACTGACACAATCCCACTTGGAAGTCTTTTAAAGCCGTATTTCGACTGGTCGTAAAACACGGGCTATCTAACAAAGCAATTGTACGAACATTAATCTTATTCCAATAAATATTTGTTTAGAGAAATCAATTTGTATCCATGATGTTTCTCCATTTATCTATATAAGTGAAATGGAGAATTTTCGTAGTACTCTCTGCCTTCACAAATGTACAGAGTGTTTGTTGTACAGACGCCAGCACATCAAGCTACCCGAAATTCTCAAATTTTCCTAATCAACTTTGAACCTTATACTTTAGCGATTAAGTTGAAATCTAATAAAGACTGTAATAGCTTGATATGGTGGCGTCGTACACAAATAATGTTACTTCTTTACTACGGAGTCAGTATCAATCTTCCACGGTATAACTAATGAGGTACAATGAATAGGCAAAAGTTTATATTACTGACGTCTGTGCTTTGCAGTCAGTGCGATTCTGTAACCCCATGAAAACTTAGGTGAAGTGAGTGGAGTGAGCTGTCAGTGTCATCCCACCTGATATACAATCACAATCGAGATTTTAATACCTAATATTTTTATGCTAATTCTATTGATCATTTTATATAATTTCAACGCTAGTACCTATATAGTTTTCAAAACTGTTTTGTGGGGTTTTAAAATAAAATAGCAGAACAGAAACTCAATCAGAATCTCAATGTTTTTATTTTTCCCTAGACTAGTCGCCTGACGAGTCGAATAGAATTAGCATAAAAAATGTTATTAAAATCTCGATTGTGATTGTAAAGGTTTGCTTGGTCAATCCCTAGCATCAGTGGGATGACACTGACAGCTCACTCTACGCAAGTTTTCATGGGGAGATTTTACAGAATCGACCGGCTGAAAGCTCAGGCATCGTTCGATTGCAGAATGTGATGTCAGTTTAGGGAACCATTCATATCTTACTTATAATACAATGCCAGTAAGAATTTGAATAATCTTATTTTCGTTTTTCTTTACTATATTAAAAAACGAACAGTCGTAAAATAATAATAATATGTACATAAAAAGGAAATGTATATAAAAAGGAAAGAATCACAGGGCACCAAAAAAATTCGCATCATAGTAAATAAGAAAAATGCCCCAAAAGCTGGCAGCATTAGCACGTATGGCGATGCTGATTCTTTGGCCAAAAATAGGCCATTACATCATCTTATTTCAAGTATTCGGGGTGTACAATAGATAAGTCATCCCAACGAGTATCCGCGCGTTTGTCAAAGAATTTTGGGAAGCAGAGCGGAACTAATCCAGATACGAAACAGAATATATACCGTATTCATGCTAATCCCGGGTCATGGATAAAAACCTAATAAAGTTTACGTACGCGGAGGAAAATAACGTTACTGTAACAAAGCACCCAAGTTTGTTTGCATTAGTAGAATAAATTGTTGGATCACGTTTAAAAATTCTTTTATCGGTAAGTTACTTTGAAATCCAGAGACTTACAATGAATAATGCAGTTTTCAACTCATAAATGTCTATAAAAACTGAGCGCTAATGAATTGGATTTTAAAATACCCACGTTAAATGCCATTAGTGAATTGAATTTTTATATTCGCTCCCGACTTTAAGATAAAAAATAAAAAAACGGTAGCATACTTTGTTATAGCTTCATATTCACAGTAAGAACATTTATGTGAACTGCATTTAAAATATTGTATGGAAATGAAGACGATATCAAATAGCACATAACATATTTTGACAAGGGTAAGGAAATATTGGGATAGTGATAGCTTGCTTTACTGATCCAACGATATGGGGCCCGGGTCCAAGGCTTTTTGCTGTTATCTTGAGATAAGTATCTGAGAAACTATGATTCTCCTATTGCATTATCTGAACGTACAAAAGGGGCGATGGTTCTCGGAAAACGTAGTAACTGCCGACTAAGCGAAATTTGGCTTCCAATAAAACATAATTCATTTTCTTTTTTCAACGTTATCTGCAAGAACCTGCGCTTTAAAAGTACCTCATACAAGCTTAAAGTACTTTTTCTCTCAACTTACTAAAGTTCGAGTAAATGTAATAAACTATGCAGTAGATAGAATCTAGTGTAAAATTGTTCGTCGTTATACGCGTTTTTGTGAATCGTTTTTATTAATTAATAACATTTCCCGCCGCAATAATAACCGCCGTTGCAGTCGTAATAAGCACAAATAAACTGAGTATGATAATTCAATTCATCCTTTCTGTTACACTACAGCTGCATATTACAAATTTTAACTACAACATTTTTCGCTGTACCATGTCTGCTGGATAAAATTTTGTGATTTTCAATTATTCACATCGTATTTTTTTTATTTAATCAATTTATCAGATAGTTATTTGGACAAACATCATTAATGAATAGGTACGTGCTCGTACAACAGTAACGTTTAAAGCTTACAACAACAAAAGTAAAGTAATAATGCTGTTTCATTGGCAACTTTATAAATATTTTTACAAAAAAAATTCTGTTATTCTGAAATAAATTAATTCAACTTTTTATGAGAAAAGGTATCACAACTTTTTTCCCTCGTTCCTCCCTCACTCTTAACGAGAAAACGAAAGTGTATTGATGCTCAACATATCGATAACAGCATATCGATCAGAGCACTTCGTTTGATTGAATCACTAAAGTGATTAATTAGTGTTGGCAACACCAGATTAGGAATTATTATAGTTCATGGTATTATTTAATTGCAATTAAGCGTTGTTTTGTTCGTGGAGCCGAGCGAGCGGCGACACGTGTATGGGCTTTGTGCCATTAACAACCGTCATCTGAGGCTTCATTAGTGTTTACGAAGTTTGGGTCGTAGCTCGGGGACGAGAGAATAACATGACATTCCGAGTACTACGAATATTAGAGTAGAACCTAGAATTGGCCTTTACTTTTAGCCAATGAGTGGCAAGTCCATTCACAGTCACACGCCATACTGCTACGCAAGCCACAGTCATCGGTTCATACGGCGCATTCAAAGGGGGATCTGATAGAGGATTTGTATCTATGTATGTTCGTTCATACGTTGCACTAATCCACTTATGTCTTCTGAAGCCAGCTGAAAAGCTACTATCTATATCGCTTCTTCCTCAATCCCATTTTGATTTCTCAGTTGGATTGAGGAACAAAAAAATGAAACACAAATTAAAATGATACTGGCCAGCAGGGCTCGGAAACCGGTTGAAATTCTTAACCGGTTACTGTCATTGACCCCAAAACGAAATCGATTTAGGTTAAGGTTTGCACTTTACCGGTTTTACCAGTTTTTGCGGGAAACCGGTTTTTCATGAATTTTGGTTTTGAAAGTGAAAATTAACCGGTTAAACACCCCCCGCCCCCTAACTAAGCAAGTCGCAACATGAATCTACCCGCATCATTTAAGTTCTCCGGTTGTATTTGACGTCCTCAGATCAAACATTTTTTTCCTAATGTTTTCTGGGGTACTAAATGTACTAATGTCACTATAACTTGTTGGAAGTGTTAAAAAAGTGGACGAAAAATATTTACGACTTACTGAATTAACCGGTTAATTTGGGTGTCAAAACCGTTTGTGCTTATGTAACCGGTAACCTTTGTCATTTGGGTTACATATGAACAGTTCACTTGTTTAACCGGTTAATGAGGGAACGATATATTTACCGGTATTTCATCGAAATTAACCTCTCTTTTTAAACCGGTTCAGAGCCCTGCTGGCCAGTGAACATTCGTAAAAATTATGTAAGCAATCAATCAATAATTAATCACTACGAAGGCGATAGTCATCGGGACTACAGTGACTATATACCTAGATTACGTAACTACAAAAGTACAAGTATACTGCCTATATACTGTGATGGAAACAATAGGAAAAACAATATAAATCAGGTGCTCATTGCTCCGTGCAAGTTGTATAGAGCTCGCGGGGAGTTGCGCTTAAGCGGGCGGCTATCAACCTATCAGTGCTGGCATTACGATCTAACCCGTTACGTAGACACGCGTCTGTATGGCACTAAAGTGCCTAGTGTTGCATTTGTGTGTGTAGGTATGTATCCTCGCCTCATTGTTGAAGCAGAAGAAAATATACACATATTAAACACAGCTCGCAATGGCATTATGGCGAGTAAATGGACGTAAAAACTACCAAATTCATAACAGACGTTTTTTATGACGAAGTTTTTTGCAAGGAAGCTATAACCGTGCGTAATTGCGGATGTACTGTTGTAAATAATTTAATCCGGACATTATAAACATTGTCCTAATTATCCATAAAATGTATAGATAGTATTACTGGTCTTATTAAAATATTTTTTGTGGAAACGATCTCCACGGGAATAAATCATGTCTATGGGTGTGTGTGGTACCCACGTCCCCCGCGCCCCGCCCGCACCTCTGCCCACGCCCCCTGGGATCGGGTAGCTATTGCTTGGAAGGCCACACAAACGGACCAGATCTATTTTTAACCTAAAACGTCTGTTTATTGAGCTTACCAGATATTTAGCTTAGGTATTTTTTTTTATTTCTCTTTATTATTTGCTTACTGGTATTGTTTGAAGGCACAAGTCTGGGCCCAAGTCGTTACAGAGAGCTGAAAATATAACTATTGGGCCAAGCTCATATTATAATGCCGACTGTCGATATTACTTGTATTGATACGTTCTCATTCTCAATAAAATTCTACGATAAAATATTCATTGGGAGGCTTCTCCCGGTCGATATCGAAACTGACTACCGATTCCGTTCTGAAAAGGTGTTGGAGAGCGGATATAATGAGATCACATCAGAACATAGTAAAATATAACTTTCCCATCGACGGAAATGCTTTCGTGATAATTTTAGAAAACGGTCGGTAAAAAAGATAAGAACCAATTCAGTTAGCAGCCGATATCTGAAATTGATGGAAAGATGGTGTTATCATGCTTAGTCAATGTCATCGGTCCATCGCACGTAAGAGCCAGTCTTGAACGAACTAACTTCGTAATATACAGGATTATGACTTCTCCCTGGATTATGAATGAATGGATCCTGGATTAGGAATGTGCCATGGCGGCTAGGGGTATGTCATGCTCAGTCAAATGTCTCGCTGGTGGTGGCGTGTGTGTTGGATCATTGAGTTCCCTTCAAAATGGTTGAGCTAAATGGTGCTGATCCATACGCCATGTTCGTGAACGGGCGCCGCCAGTAGGATAGATCATCTCTTAGCCGCCACGGCTTATTTTTATTTGAATCTAAGTATTTTCATTTCTGAGTTGTTATTTTTTTTTTTTGTTTTTATCTTTTTTAGTACGGACGCTTTTAACGTGCACGTCTTCCTACATCGTTCTCACATGTATAATTTCAACTTGAATGATGTAGCCAAAATTTTGTAACAATTTTTATGATTTAAAAGAGTGTCCGTGGAGTTTCTTGTCCGTTCTTCTCCGCAGGTACCTACTACGCTTTGGAATGGGCAACTAGCTTCATCTTTCTGACTGACCGACCCCTTGACAATTCAAAAGTACCCGTAATTGGTTTACTTGAAATAAATGCTTTGAGTTTTGTGTTTGACTTTGAGTTTGAATGAGCATGACCTTTGTACGTTTAATCTACCAATAAAATAAGAACTCTTGGACCAACCAATATTACTAAAGATCAAACTCATAACCCCATGAAACCGCTGGTTTCTGAAGGACACATCGCTGAATAGTATGAGACATTTCCTTCCCTACCCTTTCCCACTTCCTTCCGAGAATCTTCTAAGCATAATTTTCTAATAAATAACTTGTAAGACAATGCGTGGCTGCAAAAATACATACATCATATTACGTACGACGTAGTTCGGAACATGAAGTTTGTATGAACGTAGAATTTGTACGTCCACGCCAATGAATGGCTCGTTCATTGCGGAAACTATTTAAGTAATGCCGAACATGCCGCCGCTGCCATTTGGCGACTAAACTATTTTTAATTTATACAATAGTTGGACCCGCCGTACATTGTTGGCATGGCGACATGGATAGTGGATAGCGTGCCTAGTTCTAAACTTTGGATCCTAACGTGCTTCCTACAGCGATTTGGAAGATAGACGATTGTGCTTACTCCAGACCTCTTCGATTTCTGAATCGAATTTGTTTCGAATCAGTGTGAATATATAATTCGATCGATACAAATATGAGTCAAAATGTCGAGAGGTCATATTGGACCACAGGTAATCATGATCACTAATAATAAGGGTTCATAGAACATTTAAGAGAAAATCTGTAGCTACGCCCAAACAATATTACCTATCTCTAGTGACATATGCAAAAAGGTAAACACAAATTCCCAAATCGTCTTGGGGACAGTTTCGTTCCGAACATTAAACTTTCGGGCCCACTTTCAATCCCCGGCGCTATTTTTAGAAAATTAGCCCATAACCACTAGAAAAGCTCAACGGAATGTAATATGAAGACCTTCCTCGGTGAGTCCCGCGGGATTATGCCCCATCTACGGGAAATAGTGAGATAAATTGCAATATCTCGTCAAACGACAGTGGCAGCTAAGTGTATAGTGCTAAAAATAGCGAGATCCAATTAGGTGCGGAGTCCCTCTTCGTCTCCGGTATCGTGAAGCAGTTAGTAAGCTCTCGTTAAATATGCAATTGAGAGCCTGAACTTCGACACTCTGTGACGGTCCTTTCCATCTACCTTTGTCAACATCAGACATTACAGGCGACCCTTCCGAGTGCTCGGGCAAAGATTTTGCCAATTTACGAGCATATCATAGACCTTGTTAGACGTGCAGTTATGTAACCTTTTTATTTGATGGTTAATAAAATAATAATAGTCTGGTCAAGAAAGACTATTCTTTGCTACTTTGTTGGTATTTTCATTTCAACTTTGCAGCATTTTTATAAGGATTCAATTAATATGAAATTAATTTAGGTACAGTCCGGCCGTCGAGAGAATGCGTTCCTGACAGCTGTCAGTATGACAACTTTAGTAGCTAATAGAGATCAAATTCGGTAAACACGTATTCGTTTGTTTGAAACTGACAGATGTCAAGAACGCGTTCTCTCCTCGACCGCACTGTAAGTATTGAGCTGTCGTGGGTTTTAGTCACACATGACGTATTATATTCATTAAAATTATATTTTGATATCAACAGTAATTTTGACGTCGGTACCAAAACTAAATTCGACACACAATGCTAAAAAAACCGAAATCGTTATTTTCACGGGTTATTCTTACTGTATCGTATTTTTTAAATATTGTCAGAACTTGGGTCACATCATCAATTACCTACCTCCCACGCTACTATTATTGACAAAGGCTTTATGTAATAAACACGCCTTTACATACAGAGGACAGAGCTTGGTAAAAAGAGGCTATATTCTACTTAAATAGCTTAGGGCCGGTCCCAAACATGGCGCTTTTTACTCCGCGGCTTGCGATGTCACATGTTATTATTATCTCCCTTTTTCTCGGGAGTATATGAACGGGCTAGTTAAGGTGTCATGCATTTACGTTATTATGTTGATAACTGCCCTTCCCTTTTTTCTCTGGCCTTGTGCGGATTGTGTGGAAAGCTCAATACGGTTTCTACTGGTACTCGTATAACGATATAGCGAGAGGGAATAGCAAACGTGGGAAGCTGGGTCCTATTATTTCTTATCTGAGAGTTTTGTATCGAAATGAAATGTTATGAAATGGTTCGGAATCCCTTTTATATTATATGTCATAATAAAAAAATCGGTCAAGTGTGAGTCAGACTCGCGCACCAAGGTTTCCGTACAAATTTGTAGGTATAAATATACGGTTTTCGGATTTTTTCTTTTACTTGTCCTACATGACATAACAAATTTCATTCATTCAACGGGAAGTACCCTATAAATTTTGATTCCCTTGAGAGTGTCGAAATATACGTTTTCAGCGTCATAAACGGCCGTATCTTTTTCACGTTAACTTAGAAGTTTGATTTTTTTTCAGCTTCAAGGGACTTGAGTATATGGTTTTAATTTCAACTCTGTGCCTCCACGCGTTCCCGAGATAAAGGGTCTTGACAGACAGACAGACAGACGGATAACAAAGTGATCCTATAAGGGTTTCGTTTTTCCTTTTGAGGTACGGGACCCTAAAAATAAGCTGCAGCTGTAGATATTTCCTATCTGACTACTCCTGAGAAGAAATCGCGAAACAAACCCAAGGGTCAAGGTCTCTTTTAAAGTAATAAATAATAATAATAATAATAATCTTTATTCATCAAAAACATTGTAGTACATAATAACAATTTACAGAATCGTTCATAGTATACAAAGACTACAATAAAATGTAGGGTGAGGTGCTGTATTCCTAGCTAGGTTAATAGATAACCTGTGTTAAGGAGTACAGTGTACAGTAAAGTCCAGATATAATCTTGGTCAAATCATGTGAAGACCATGTTGATTAGTGTCGGAAATAGTCTTTTGAGAAAAGAAACACACAGATTTGAATGGACCTGTCCAGTCAGTGCATGCTTTTGTCAGAAATCGTGTAGTTCAACTCAGGAATGACTCAACTCTTAGAGAGCTCAACGACTCGACGAACAAAACCAAAGAAAGGACAATATTGGGTAGGCCGCATAAAGTACTCAACTCTGCCAGATCATCATTAAAACTAACAGAGAAAAATATCCACAAAGACCACATTCATAACTTGAGTAACGATTTTCACGAAACTTATCACTACTCTTCTGATACCTACTTAAGTTTTATTATGCTTGTAATACCTTGCAGAGAGTCATCTCTCTGCAAGGTCATACAAGCAAAGAGTCTCCGGGATATGATATCCCGGATCGTCAATGATATGATATTTTTTATTTGGTTCATTTCATATAGCATCTTCTCATAAGTAGGTCCTCACAACGGCATAGAGCAATAGTGTGTGCGTGTGTGTGTACATACATACAATACTATTGCAATGAGTATATCATAGCTTTGAGCGGCTACAAGACTCCATTTTAAAATGCAATTTGCAAAGCCGGCACATACCCGTTTCCACTTCACTCTTGCAACGTGTAGGTCGGGGTTGAAGCCCACGTTTTATTGCATTTCCCGTACAAAGCAATACTTTTTAACAATAAACTTAACTAAAGCCACTTAGGGACTACTGTTAGTAGGATATTTAACCCTTATGTACTGTACTTTGTGCACATAAATAATAAAATAAATAAACCCCACCGCCGTATCTCTACGTTGACGTCGTGGTGGGCCTTGCGCGCTCCGAACTATGTGCCGGTAGAGTATACCTGGTCGGAACAGGTCTAGGGTGAGGAGCTAGACCAAGAGAGATACAGAAACCCGCAGGGTAGCATGTGGTGAGCTGTTCTGTTGGGCAGTAGCGGTACCCCACGGACCCTATCTCCCGGGTGTACTCTTGTTCCTCACCTCTGGCTTGGCTTGTCTTAATTGGCCAGCTTGGCCAGATAATTAAGACAATTGCTTAATTGGCTGGCTAATAAATAAATAAAAATAAATATTATGGTCCTTCGATTCGACAAATGATTTTCTTTTGATTTATGTTCCGGATTCCGAAAACTAACACTTCGCCGATAATAATCACAGCCTATTATTGTCCCCTGTAAGGCGAAGGCCTCTTTCCATATAGAGAATCGAGTACCGATCACCACGCTTGCTCAAGATGTATAACTCCAGCTTTCCTCATGATATTTTACTTCACCAATGTCAGTAAAGTCCAAGATAAACTCAGAAAGTACATATGAATTGAAAAAGTAAGATTTTTGATTGTGACTTGATTTGAACTCACAACCCCGTGCATGAGAGACGAAGCTTTATGTCCTTATCACATGAGAGACACCGAGGGCGCACTTGCCTCGTTTTGGACTCGCTTGCAAATCACCAATGTAATAAGGCCCTTAAACACTGAGCCATCAAGCCTTGCCAATGCGACTCGTTATATATGAGAAATGGTACATAATCAGAAACGCCTGTAACTATGTCCGTATCGACGGAATACACACAAATATTTCCTGGTGTTTTATTTCCTGGTTGAGTAACGAACCGTGTTCGATTTTAGATTTCATACAGTTTAAATACGAACTGTTGCAAATAGTTTTTGATTGAAAATGTTAGCAGTTTGTTTTGGTTTAGGAACAACTTGTGCTGCATTAATTTTAGTACATATATTGATTCAATGAAAAACACATTTGCATGCGTATTAAATGGCATGTCAGAAAGGCTTTGATCGTGCGACTTTGATACATAGATATACAGACTTGTCAGTATTTAGTTTGGTGAAAAAGGTTTCTGCGCGTAAGTAAACAAAACATGACTCGCAAGTTCATACACTACTACACTCGTAGTAGTGTATGAACTTGCGAGTAGTGTAATACCTACGCTATAATACATACCTACTTACTGCTCCTTGTTATATAAAAGTGTAAACTTATATATATATAAATGTGCGTTTCAATTATATTCTACCGGCCTTAAATATCTTCTTAAGGAAAAAATAGTGGCCGAAAAAAATTGTTTGTATTTCATTCTATATAATTTTACTGACTAACTACAATTCTATTCCCATTTCAATGAATGGACGAAATTATCCATCTAACAAATGACTGCTTGCCACAAACACGAGATACGGCTAATAGGTACATTTGTGTATGACGTCATAGAACCCTTCATGACGTCACAGGACAGCCGGGCGTCATGGCGCTGATTCAGCCTTCGCACAAAAAACGTGAACTGTGCCAAGTCAGAGACATCGCTCGAGAAAAAGTAAGAATAAAATTATCTTTCGTAATCACATTGATACTTAGGTAACTCTATATGTACACTGTAGAGTAGGAAAATATTGTACAAAAACCGTTGTGGCAACAATACGCGGTTTACTTCTGCCTTTTAATTTGGATGAAGCTACCAAATTGAATTGTGTAAACATAAATTTGTATCATTCAATATCGGAAAAATATCCTTTCTGCACCTTTCAATCAAATTGGTTGAACTGTACCATATGCATTAGGAACGTATTCACTAAATACATAATGGTCATTAAGTACCTACATGTAGGTATAAAGGTTTCAAGTCCACGCCATAACTAGTCACAGTAGTAACAAAGATAAAGTATTAGGAAGTTTGTAAAGTAATCGGCGGAAATACGAAGCAATCATGAGTTGGCCAAGTCGCACTTAGCTGGCTTTGGAAACACGTCTCTAGATCTATTTACTGTGTTTTTACGGTGATCTTGGTAGGGAAGTAAATAAACAAGTGAAGCAGCTGTGGGTCTGTGTAAGGTCACCGTAATAATAAAACAGCAGTCGATTTCTGTGAGATGAAAGGATATAAATATCTAAGGAAACACGAACATCAAACAAATTAGTATGTACCTATATTCAGAAAATGTTAGGCCCCATTTACTCGGCGATGATCATTACGATGTTTTACAATAAAAAATGTCACAAGTCAACATCGCAGTGTCCATACGGTTAAAAATAAATGCAGTTTAAAACTGGCTTTTGATCCCAAAATAACACAGTGAAATATCGATCGCCGTGTGAACGGAGCCTAACAGCACTATTTAAAAATTATTTTGATGAAAACGTGATACGAGTACCTATAGTATCGTAATCATCTTAAGTAGGGTTACAAATTTCATATTATTCTCACGTTACATCATCATCTTCTAAGCCTTTTCCCAACTACGTTGGGGTCGACTTCCAGTCTAACCGGATGCAGCGGAATACCAGTATTTTACACAACCCAGTTACTGGGTAATACGAAACCCCTTGGTAGACTGGTTGTCAGACTTTCGGGCTTCTGACTACCGGTAACGACTGTCAAACATCTACAAATGACAGCCAGGACCAACGGCATAACGTGCTTTCTGAGGCTCGGAGGGGTCTGGGTATGCGATGGATGGTCACCCATCCACGGACCGACGTCGGCAAGCATTGAAGATCGATCCGTGGCGCTGTTATTATTTAACCACGAGTCCCTCATTATCTTACGTTATTTAAGCGGTCAATTACCCGACCGTAATATAATTATGCGTACCTACATCCTATTATAACATAGTAAAATATCATAAACCTAGGATTATACTAGGTAATGACCTAGATACATACACACATACGTCTTTTTCTGTTTTAAAACTAATGTAATTTAGAATAGAACAGACGAACTGTTTTTTTCCATAAATTGGTTAGCATAAATAAACACTTACAGTATTTATACAATAAATTGAGGAAACAAAATACACACTAGGAGTAAGCCGCTTTTAGCCGATACTAAGGGCCTATACGAGTATCTGTATCTATCTTTTTATTCTGTCGATCAATCCCAATTCAGCTACTGGAAAAAATGCACGTGCCAACAATTGGAACCTATGAATCGTACATAACAAATTTAGGTGCTTTAAATAATAATGCCCACCTACGGTTGCCCAGTAGTTAAAAAGTAAATAGGTTTACTGTAAAAACTCCCCAGTCAATAAAACATATACATAAATGCATATTTAAATACATTTCAACAACACGTTCTCCGTAGTTGTAAATAATAAATAAATCCACTTTCATTTACAATTCGCAAATAATGAATCTTTCACATATTATATTTTTGGATTGGAAATAATTAAATCTACCAGCTGAAGGACTAGCTGAAAATCCTGGAAATACTGTTAAAAATACGTGTACCGTGAAACCGTCCGTACATGAACAATACACATATTTTTTACGGTTCACAGAACTGCAAAAATGAATATCACTCTTTTTTCGATACCACGAAAACAAAACTAATCATTTTCTATTTTTAATTTGGAGATCAAAATTCTAGATATTTTTGAAAAACACTATTTCTGTGTTAACGGTTTTGTATTTCTATGGTTATAATTAAAAGAGGGTGGAATGCAATCATTGGCTGTGTAGGTAGGCTAATAAACGTATTTATTACTTAATTAACGACTAGGATAAAACTATACCCAGGGAGATGGGCTTGTTAGAATAACCAACGCCGCCGGCCGCAATGGTCCACCTGAAGGACTAAGTCTGGAAACCAAACCCTCCAACATAGCGCAACATAGCTTCCCTAAAATATTCCTTTAATACTATATATTATAGGAATATGTTAGGGAACTCTAACACCACACAAACTATACAGGATGTACCTATTTAAAAATAATACCCTGACTTATATCGTCTTCCGTAATTATTAGTATTTATCAAATTAATAATTATTTAACCCAACCGGCATTAATCATAGTTTACAATTATTAGAATAGAATAGAATAGAATTCTACTAAGGGCGCATTCCACCAAACTTTTATACATAGAATAAGTCTTATTCTGAGAATAAATTTTGAATTTTTCACAGTTTTTTCATACTAGATCTGTCAGACGTCAGTTTTATTCCACGGATAAAAGATATCTGACTTTGCTAAAATCAGTCCTAAGAGGACGCTCTGAATAAATGATGACAAGTGTATGCTACTTTTTCTGACCATTTGACTACTTGACAATGTATTGTTTCTCGTTTCCATTTAATTTGCAGACACAAATAAAGCACACTCATTGATCAGAATAACAGCTCGCCTATTGACCATTAACATCGAAGATAAATCGAGTGACCCGCCCCCACAGTGTTAATTAAATTTCAATTACCATTTACAACAGTTTCCTGCGAATAAATTCAGCAAAAAGGCAACGTTGAGTATTATGTGGCGATGAGTGTCATCAAAGGCTCGTTACACACGTCATGGAAATGTGAGAGCGTCCGGCCTCGCCGCGCTCATTAGTCGCAATGCTTACATAACCGGTCGTGTGCGCTGTACTTACTCGCACTCGTACATACGCGTAATCTATCCTCCACGGGACGGCAGGGTTAAAGATGGAATTTTTGGGGAATTGCGTCATTATTCGGTAATAATGACGGTACATCTCTAGATGCGATATGCGTCTATCATTGCCAATTTACAAACAGATCTATTTTATATACTAACAATTTTGTGCTATCTATCATCGGGGGGCCCGTGGCTAAAATAATAACACCCGCATAGGTCAATCGATCAGGTTAAGCTATGCTTGCCGCGGTTGGTCTGTGGATAGGTGACCATCTTTACATACCGAGACCCCTCCGTGCCTCGGAAAGCACGTTAAGCCGTTGGTCCTGGTTGTCATTCGTGGATCTTTTACAGTCGTTACGTGTAGTCAGAAACCCGAAAGTCTGACAACCAGTCTTGCCAACGGATATCGTATTACCCAGTAACTGGGTTGTGGAGGTCAGATAGGCAGTCACTCCATGTAAAATACGGGTATTCAGTTGTATCCGGTTAGACTGGAAGCCGATCCCAACATAGTTGGGAAAAGGCTAAGCAGATGATGAACTGTCTATCATCTAGAAAGTCTCGGTAAACAAGGAGCTGGGGGGCTCCCTCTAGAGTTTCGATGGTGAGGAACCCCAGGTTTTTGTTAACTATGGCAGTGCCAACACTTCTAAGACAAGTATCATCCTGCCATCTCAACTTGGTACCGCGAGCATAGTTGATGTCGGCTTATTTGCCAAAAGAAAGTACTACCTTTTACTTACGTTTGTTAAGATTGTACTGAATTTCATTTCGCCATAGACTGAGGAAGCTTTTAAAACAGTCTGACTGAAAATATACTTAGATTGACAAAAGTTTGCGCGGCCTCACACATTTTTGGCTAAAATTGGTACTTTTCCAAATTATGAAATACTAAGTTATTATTTTTAATTTATGGAACCTTTTTCTTAAGATTATAAAACAACGAAGCCTTCTTACATAAAATATTAAATAAACGACTGATTCTAATCCAGTTGTGATGTCAAAAGTTTAGTTCGTTATTAAAATATTCCGAGAATAATAGATCAGCATCATCAGTGTTATGGACACAATATCTTGTCTTGTTTTGCTGTCATCACTGGTAATAGAAGTTGTTATTCTGTTTCTACTCGTATTTATTTTAGAAAAGCCATTTGTAATCCAACTTTTTCTGAAGTCCATGCAAGATTAATTAACTTTGGACACATCTTGAATATTTCCCGTGACATTGTCAGTAGCTATATTTTTATTGTTTCTTTGTTACTTTATTTTTGTTCAACAGTAGACACAACTAGCCTATATGTAACGTTGGAAATATACCTGTATATTTAACATCTATTTTAGACTCATATCATATTTAATTTACATTTTTGACTCACAACAACGGGAAAGCAGTGAAGCGCTCTCAAAAACTTAAGGCGGGCCTCGACGAACTACAGCCCTTGAAACTCAAACTCTTAACTCCTCAAGCTTTACGTATTTCGGCGTCACTCATTCTTGCAGTAATAAACAGTCTCTTCACGCGAATTTCACTGGAATCTAGAATTAGTCGAACAGCATGCAACTATGTACTAAGTGTACCTCAAGTGACTATTGTAGACCTGTAGTGACGTTTGCTGGCGACGATACGATTTCGTAACTTTAACGGCAGTCATTTGAAGGCATTAGCAGAACAGCAAATTCAATTTAGCTTCGTGTTCGTGCACTCTTGTCTTATTAACATTGTAGTTACATTCTCTGCGCTGTCCGCTGTGATGTAAAGCTGAACGTGGAATATGGTTAGGTAGGGATATTTTGTTTTGTGAAGGGGATGTGTGTGTGCATCATCTACCTATTTTACAACTTTAAAAATAAAAAACAGTAAAACATAAAGAATGTGGCGATACATTACACGCCAAACCCCCTTTTGGACTAAAGAACACATCGTTGACCTGGACGGTTACTGACAAAGGCGTGCACTGACTGGACAAGTCCACTCAATCTCTATGGTTCTTTCCTCAAAAGACCATTTTAGACACTAATCTACGTGGTCTTCCATGATCTGACCAAGATTATGTCTGGACTTTAAAAGAGACTGTGACCTCTAAATTTCTTTCGGCCTTTCTTCTCAGAGTAGTCAGATAGGAAATGCCTACCTCATCTAGTTTTTAAAAATATGATTGACGTGTAAAAGTGTTTGTATAAACCTACTTACAGAAATAAAATCGTTTATCATTTGTCATATCGCCAAGAGAGAGAAGCTAGCGGACGAAACGGAGTTTAAACTTAATGGATGTACCCTTTAACCAGCGGAGTCAATGACAAAGTTTAATCCTCGATTAAACTATTAAAGCTGTTAATATGTAGGGTCAATGGTCTGAATCGAATGTCCCCCATTTCATTATAACTATCCCCCCATCTTGGGTTCCGAATTATCTCTGGAGAACTGCGCGGCCCTTGTGATGTCAACGAGGCTTCGCGAACTTTGTCCACATCCGCATTATGGCTACCTACACCATAATGTCGTAGAAATTATATTACTATCGAATTACATTAATGTATAATTTTGTTCGTAATATCATTGAGAGATTAATGCTTTAAGAACCTGTTTTTTTTTTTTTTTTGTTGGTAGTTAGATATGAAAAAACACATCATTTTGTAGCGAAAAACAAATACAGTGGGGGTTGGTCGATGTCACATTTCTTCGAAGTTTTGGTTCTAGGAGGGCCGGTTTCCTCACGATGTTTTCTTTCACCGTTTTGAGAGCAGTGAGGATGAAATCATTTTTACAAAGTAAAGTGTCTATCTGTGCTCGAACCTGCGACCTACAACTCGTAAGTCGCGTCCGTTACTACTGGGCCGCACTGGTGGCCTTGAGTTTTGTTGAGAACTTGTTATTCTTGGCATTCAAGATGTTAAACTAAAAGCCGATTAACTATTACTATTATTTAAATACTTCATTATAAACTTCCAATATCATACTGAAAACACGCCCTTCATTAGTCAATACGGTAAACTTTTTATCCCTAATAAACTATATAACATCGATACACCTGAACAAATAGATAAACACCTGCGTCACCCTCCCATGTACCACTATGTAACGTAACGTTACAATATTGACGCTAACACGCAGACTTTACTTCTCATTATTACGACAAACACGCTTATCGCTCCTAATTAATTTTCCGCTTGTTAACCCAAGATTAGGATCAATCGTGTTTTAATAAAAAGGATGTACGACTAAGCTATTTTATATCTACGGGTTGTACCCAAGTGTCCTAATTTGTTATGATGGAGAAAAACAAATTGCGTCACGACCACGCGTGTCGGACCACGCACAATGAAGGGTTCCGTAGTTGGAATTAATTTATCCCAAGACAACACTGTCGTTGAATATCATGTTCTCCCATATATTGCAACTGCAAATGTCAATCACTTTAAAGCTTAATATTTCACAAATGGATCCGTGAATCGAAAAATTGTTTTCACAAACCCGCAATATTTTTAAAACCACCTATCCAACGATACGCCACGGAGTAGACGAGAAAAAAAACATCCCCAATTTACGTGTACAGGAGGTACCCTAAAAAAAATTCATTTTCATGATTTTACTTTATCGCTTTGTCGGCGTAATTAACATTTATATCCATGCCAAATTATAGCTTTCTAGTACTAAGAATCTCTGAGCTAAGCTGCGGACGGACAGACGAACTTGGCGAAAGAAACCGAAAGATAGTTCTGAATTAAATTGCATGCACCGACATCGCTTTAAAGTTGTGCATATACTCTTTTTTTTTATAAAACACAGGCTTATAATAAAAAGTTAAACAGTGAATGTTGTAGCACGAGTACAAAAAGCAGGCAAATATCATAGTAGTAAGTGAAAAATGTAAACTATCTGTGTGAAACATTCCATTTTATAACATAAAGTATGAACATCGCACTCACTGACATGCTATAATAGATAAAAATCAGCTATACAGAGTACGTATGTGTGGGTTTGTGTGTGTGTGAGCTTGCTTCGTGACAACAAGTGAACATCGAGTAAAAGCTCCTCACAATCGACGGAGATACCACGTAACCCCTTCCCCACTGAATAGTGTCAACGTATGCCATACAATATATCACACAAACCGTCCTAGAACATCATTTGAATACACATATTTTATGTTTGCTTTACCCACTTTCCGTAAAAGAATAATAAACTCGTATCAGACACTATAAATATATTAGTATGGAGTGTCGAAAGGTTGGATCAAGTTTATGTTCTCAAACAGCCTTCACGACCTCCAAACAAACTTTAAAAAGCCCACGTAACTAATTGTGTACTTACTATTCATGTAGGTCATTCTATTTCAATTCCACGTGATTAAAATCAATTACAATGTGAACAGCGAATTCGTTAGCGATTTGTTATTGCGAAGTCCATGGTGTGTAAACAAATATGTAAATTAGTAAAAGATTGAATCGGGGAGCACAATTGTTTCGACGGATTCCTTTGTTAATATTCAATAGATGTCTGAAACACAGCTGTAATTGTGTGACGCTGTCGGCACTCCAGCGGCACTCTATGCGGATTGTGCCGCAAGTTACGTTTTAAGTGGATCTGAATGCTAAACAGGTGGGTTCGTTTACCTCAGCGGTTTGCATAGATTATTCTTGTATAAAATGGTATTGCTGCACACGCCACCGGAAACCCGATAACGGAGGCAGTGACGTATGAACATGAATTAGTGGAGCGACGGCCCGGCGCAGTGCATCGTGCACCGGTATCGTGGCACCGGCGCCGCACACGGCACCGGCAACCCTCCGGCGCGGGCACCGTGCTGCAGCACGCCACACAAACGCCACCGCCGCACCGCCGCGCCGCCTAGTTAAACCATCTGACACGCGATTCAACACCCGCACTTTACATAAAACACTCGTAAATAGACTACATAAAACTTTTTTATCTGACTCACACCTACTTCCAAATGGTAATGTAGAAAATGCGGTCGTCGTGATTTTCATACAAATAGTAGAAACAGCCAAACACAATGCAATATTGAGATGTTACGTAAGAACTAAGTTTTTTACCTACCGAGGAAGAAAGTATCAAGTCCCACAGTTATTCGAGTAAAGAGAAAATCGATAATAATATCTACGTCTAACTACCGCTCAGTCACGCGCGCCCGTCGCCGGGAAAAAGATTGAAAGCTGTTTGAACTGCACTGATAGAATATATTACATCTCTATTATCGTATCAAAATATCATAATTTTGAATATTGTTTCGAAATAAGTTCACTTGTGTGGAGCATGAAAAAAGTATAACAAAAACAGCCATTATAACATCATCATCTGCCTAGCCTTTTCCCAACTATGTTGGGGTCGGCTTCCAGTCTAACCAGATGCAGCTGAATACCATATTTTACATGGAGCGACTGCCTATCTGACCTCCACAACCCAGTTACTGGGTAATACGATACCCCTAGGTATGACTGGTTGGTAGACTTTCGGGCTACTGACGACCCGTAACGACTGTCAAAGATCTACGAATGACAGCCGGGACCAACGGCTTAACGTGCTTTCCGAGGCACGGATGAGTCTCGGTATGCAAAGATGGTCACCCATCCACAGACCAACCGCGGAAAGCGTAGCTTAACCTGATCGATCGACCTGTGCGGCTGTTATTATTTAGCCACGGGCCCCTCGAAAAAAAAACAGCCATTATAACATGTTACAAAAAATCGAGTTTAAGTTTCGATTTATTTTAATTTTTTTTTTACCTCTTTAATTTCACAAAACGAATTATGCGCTTCATGGAAACTATATTCATGTACATTACCTACATTTTCATCTTACTATGCCATACTCAACTGCGAAAACCGTTATAAATTAATAAATGCCTTTGTATATAATTATAGTTAGGCAGTTCTAAGATTTTAACCGCACATCGTAGCAGCTTCTCGTAGCGGTACTTCGTAGCACCGTAGCGCGCTCGTAGCGTGCACCTACGAATCGCGGAACTCGGCTATATTTAGTGCTACGAGTGATTTGCAGTTAAATGCTTTCGCATGTTTATTTCTTGAGAAAAAAATACCTCGACTGCCATTAGCAGTACTTATAAACGCTATTTACGAGTTCCTAAGATTACGAGTGTTACTTCATGAACAATAGGTTATATAAATAAACCTTTTTATTGCATCGTCTTAACGAAACAATGAAATATTCAGCTTTAACTAAGAACAAGTTCATAGGTAGTTGATCAGCCTTTACGACTTCTTAACCGTTTCTAATTAAAAGATCTTTAGAAGATGAGTTGATACCAGCATGTGATGCTGGTATCAACTCATCTTCTAAAGATCTTAAGAAGTATAGTGAGAAACTGAGAAACTTCATACTTTGTGAAGCTCCAATCTCGTAGGTAGCGCGAGTAATAATTTTGCGAGATCCCAGTATTTCGCCGCATCAAAATGTCGTGCTACTGTCACAGCTAGCTTGTGTACAAATCTAGTTGAAAGCACGTCTTATTGCTTGAACAACTTTTCCAAGCAACAAGACTGAATAAAGCCAGGTCGAAGATGAGTCAATTTAAGTAAATTGGAACAGCAACAGTCATGCACAAAGTGTTAACATAGAATTCTTATTGGTGGTACCTATGTCTTATAATAATATAAAACTTTAACGTACAGTTTGGGATACTAATGACGCTGCGTCATTATGGGTTATTGTCATTTGTATAATAACGAGAGCCTACCGCAGTTAACCCTACAGCGCATAGTGTCCCACACATGGGACATACCGAAAATGTCTTATATTTTAAAAATCGATCCAACTAGCGTCATCTAGTGTTGACAAGATTAACTATTATGTATTTGAGTTTCGAATTTAGTACCATATATTTTGGATAGATCTGAATAAACATTTATTTACGTTTTCTTTAAATCGGTAGGTACTTTGAATACGATTAACGAGCGGCGTATAATCACAAAAAAACGATAAAATTGGATTTTCAGTGTCGAAATAATTAGTAGAGGTAAGTTCATGTTCGTATTTGTCATTTTATATGTAATCTTGTAATTTCATTGATACTACGTAACACAGATTCACATTATAATGCATGATATGCCATACACAAAAACATACGTTTCTATTGAGTTATGATTTTTCTAAATATTTTTTCAAGAAATGGCATCATATTTGCAGGTTAATGTAATTTTTTAAGCCAATAAGAAAAATCATGCACTGTAGGGTTAATCCTTTCCTTTCCATGTTCATATGTAAATACTATTTAGACCTTCAACTATTTAGTACAGCGTATACTATTACTATATAATATATGTATATAATTTGTGTTTTGGAAGTAGATAAGTAAACGTCATAGGTGCTTACCGAGGCGTGGCGTCACATAGGTATGCGAGCATCACCAGACCTTTCGGTAAAAAGCAATCTAACCGATAGAGGGGCACCGTGTCTTATCGACATCGTAACCGGCTCTCGACCTGAGTTTGGGGTAAACGACGCACCTCTAATACGAGTAAGTGCACACAATTACTGGATCCAAGGAATTCCTCCATAGGTAGAAAAAGATGCCGTCAGTATTGTCAGTAATGATAAGCCTACGTGCCAACGAGAAATCGATCAACAATGTTTTACGAATTTCGAAGAATATGTAAATTGGAATCGAAATAGAAATGTAGGTTGTTTTATATGCAAGACTTTCAATGCCTTCAAATCGGTTTCCGTCGTTCCAAATAAATTTGTCAAATGCAACCATTGACCTATATTGTTGTGCTGACTTTCGAGACACATTCAAATAGTTTTAACATTACCGATTGAATGTGCTCGATTTGTTTTAGTTCCCAATATAATGGAACTAGTAAATACATCTTACAATTACATTCATACATAAAATCACGCCCGTAATTCCCGTGGCGTTAGGCAGAGGTGTGTGTGTGTTAGGTAGAGGTGTGTGTGTGTGTTAGGTAGAGGTGTGTGTGTTAGGTAGAGGTGTGTGTGTGTCTGTGTGTTAGGTAGAGGTGTGTACATTTTGCCAATTATGTTTAAGCCATCAACCGGATACAAATCCAGGCTCCGGTCTACTACTGAGAAATTCCTGATAGAAAAACCCAATAACGCTTCGCCCGGTCTGGAATCGAACCCAGGAATTCATTCTCAGCAGTAGCACTTGCAACCTCCGGACCAACGGGGGCCGTTACCATGGTTTCAATATATGATTCTGTTTTCTTTTTTTTTTCATAGTTCCATACATTTTGACCGCATAGTACTTCCTCCCTGCCACCCTATATTAGGTCTCAATATAATAGAACTAGTAAATACATCGTACAATTAATTAATCTCCGTAAAATGGCTCCGAGTATCTATTAACTAGAGTTCAATGCTCGATACCTATTATCAGTCCATCGAGCGCTAATACCAGATAATCACGTAGGTACCTAGGCAACGTAGACGTAAGCTAAGGAAGCAATACTCGGCTAATCCCTGACATGCTGATGGAAAAACCCGTAAGTCTGTCTAATGAATCGATCGCCCAGTAACAGGAAATTCCTACATAATATCGTACTTTAACGATCTTCTCAACAAAGTTTATTAATCTACTTAATATTGGCCAACAGGCGCGGAGGCCGTTTTGCCTTAATTTACCGAGAATTGTGTATTTTACTTACGTTCTTGGTGTGACATAATAAAATTGAGATCGCAAATAGGGTGCCGAAGTAATGAAATGTTGTTTAGAAACAGTTTGTGCACATAATCTTTTTGCGAATTCTGTTCAGATAGTTGGAATTAACAAACCGGTGATGTTAATGATGGTAATTTTTTAGCAAAAGCCGTTTATTTTTCTTGTTGCTATTTACAAAGTTGAGGTAGATATGCCAAGAGAATCAAAATCAGTTTCTAACAAAATAATTTAAGGACGAAGCCCCAAATGTCTGTAGTCGCCAACCAAGGAACGTTACAGCATAGCGTCTATTCCCAAACTATTGATCTGAAGAGGCCGCCACGACACGCATCAGCTGACGTCTGGAACACTACTACCACAGCACCAAACAACCAACACGAACTGTCGTTACACAATCCATTGCGTTATTTTTAGAACTAACTTACTAAGCCTGCCGCTAAAAACCTCAATGGAAAGGTATTTCGTAATAGAGTACGTAGTGACGTAGGTTTATTTGGAGCGGAGTTTCATTGATGTGAGGGTCATTTGCATGGAAGCGTTGTGTGTAATGTGAAAATAGTTGGCATTAGGGTGCGGTACCTTTCAGTTCGGTGAGTTGGAGCCGGCGCAAGATAATGATCTCCATTGTGGCGAGCTGTGGGTCCGGTGAGGACAGCTGCTGTCTGAAAAAACGAACAGAAACAGAAGTTACCAACTAGTCATGCAGACAAATAGAACGAAATTGTAGGAGAATAGACAGGTATGCACGTCAGAAAATGTTATATTCGGTATCTGATATTCTGACCTGACCTATACTGGATGATTTTTTTTACAGTCTCGAAATAAAAATCGGCTGTTTCATATATTTTGGTCAAGTAGGTATTGAAGTTTTGTATTAAACAGCTGATTTTTTTTTCGTAATTTCAGAGTTGGTCCCATAGTGAAAATTGTTCATATTCATGGGTAGATAGGTCCTGTAAAAATTTGGAGCTGGTAAAAAGAGCATGCTGTATATATAACAATATATGTTGGGTATATGAGATTGATAAACTCCACACTGTTTTACCGATCAGATTGACAGTTGGCACATACAAACATGTATTTTTTCATGGAGAAGGTTTTTATAGGTCTTTTCCGACCTCCACGCGGTTGAAAGTACGAGCAAAAACTAGTAGTAAAATGTTAAAAATACTTAATTTTTTAGTTCAGATCTATGTACTACAGCAATCAATTTTAGAACTAATAAGGTTAGCCAACCACAAACAGTGACGGCGAACGCACAGTGCCCGTCTAAGTTAACGAATAATTTGAGAGGAGGACAGCGCCTCCCCCCCCCCTCTCTCGGAACTCACTAGTTACAGTCAGAACTTGCTCCTCCTATTTGTTCTACTCCTATAACACAAATATTGAGTTGAGATGTAATATATATACAAATACTGTCTTTGTTGTTCTGTGAGGACAACCGTGACAGACGAGCTTGAGGTCTTTTTCTTGTATTTGTTGGTATATTGGCGTGGCTAGCTGATAATTTAATTAAGTGGTCTAAATAAATGATAAATGATAAATGATTTATTTCTGTAAGTAGGTTTGTACAAACACTTTTACATGTCAATCATATTTTTTAAACTAGATGAGGTCGGCGTTTCCTATCTGACTACTCTGAGAAGAAAGGCCGAAACAAACTCAGAGGTCACAGTCTCTTTTAAAGTCCAGACATAATCTTGGTCAGATCATGTGAAGACCATGCAGATTGGTGTCTGAAATGGTCTTTTGAGTAAAGAACCACACAGATTGAGCGGACCTGTCCAGTCAGTGCACGCATTTGTCAAAAATTGTGTAGCTCAACTCAGAACTTGAGGAGCCTTACGATTCGACGAACAATACCAATGAAAGGACATTTGGGTAGGCCGCATAAATTACTCAAACTGCCAGACCATGATTAAAACTAACTAAGAAGGAAAAAAGAAAAAAGAAATGACCCACATAGTCTTCACACTCACAATAATAATAATAAAAAATAAGATACTATACAAAGTAAATATCCATGTCATTGTTTATATAAAATTCATCAATGTCAATGTGTATATAAAAATCCGGACATCATCTTTGATCTTTGAGGACCATGCAGATTGGTGTCTGAAGTGGTATTTTGAGGGAAGAACCACACAGATTGAGTGGACCTGTGCAGTCAGTGCACGCATTCGTCAGTAACCGTGCAGCTCAACTCAGAACTTAAGGAGCTCAACGATTCGACGAGCAATACCAAGGACAGAACATTTGTGTAGACCGCATAAACCACTCAAACTGCCAGACCATGATTAAAACGGAAACAATGACCCACATAGTCCTCACATTCACAATAATTAAAATAATATAAGACTTTAAACAGTAAATGTTCATGTCATGTCATAAATAGATATTTAGAAAGAAAAAAAAATAACAAAAGTGTAAATCAGCAAAATAAAAAATAAACAACATTCACTGTCTAGACCTATTGGAGCAGCTCAATCCCAAGCGTTTTTGTCCTCAATATAGTCTTTTACAGTATAATAGGCTTTCTGGCATAGTTTTAGCTTTATAAAAGATTTGAATTTATTAATGCTTAGTTCTTGAATGTGGCTAGGAAGTTTATTATAAAAACGTATACATTGGCATCTAAACGAGCCACCTATTTTCTTGAGCCTTGTTGTAGGAACAACAAATTTATGTTTGTTCCTAGTATTTATATTATGGATATCACTGTATTTCTTAAACAGATTAATATTTTTATGTGCATACAAAAGATTATCATAAATGTACTGAGAAGGCACAGTCATTATATTAATCTCTTTAAATTTGTCTCTGAGGGAGTGTCTGGGACTTAATTTATAAATGGAACGAATTGCCCTTTTTTGTAAAATAAAAATTATCTGAATTTCGGCGGCATTTCCCCACAACAGAATACCGTATGACATCACACTATGAAAATAACTAAATTAACTAAACGGGCTGTCTCTAAATCAGTTAAGTCACGAATTTTCCTAACGGCGTATGCTGCAGAGCTAAGCTTTTTTGACAATTTATCTATATGGGGGCCCCATTGAAGCTTGGCATCCAAAGTTATGCCTAAGAATACTGTGGTATTTTCGGGTTTTAACTCTTCACCCTTTATGAGAACACTAGTTTCTACTTGTCTAACATTTGGTATCGTAAACTTAATACATTTGGTTTTTTTTTCGTTAAGAAGTAAATTATTAACATTAAACCAGTTAACTACTTTTGCGAGGGCACTATTTATACTGTCAGTAACCAGCTGTTGACGTTTGAGTTTAAATAAAAGTGAAGTGTCATCTGCAAACAACACTATATCATGTTCATCCTTTATGAGGTAAGGCAAGTCATTGATATAAACAATAAATAAAAATGGTCCAAGTATTGAGCCCTGTGGGACCCCCATTCTTACTACAGATCCGGGTGACCTTTTCCCGTTAACATCAACTCTCTGAATCCTATCACTTAAGTAAGAAGTGAGAAGATCCAGAGAGGCGTTCCGGATTCCGTAGTGGTGAAGTTTCCTGATTAAGGTTTCATGAAGAACACAATCGAATGCCTTGGACAAATCACAAAAGATGCCCAAAGCATCGCATTTGTCCTCCCATGCATTATAAATATGTCCTAAAAGTTCAACTCCGGCATCGGTAGTTGAACGACCCCTTGTAAAACCGAACTGTTTATTATTCAGTAATTTATTGTTATTGAAAAATCTTTGCAATTGATTTAAAATAAGTTTTTCATAAATTTTACTAAAGGTGGGTAGTACGGAAATAGGTCTATAATTAGTAGGGTCTGATGTACTACCTGATTTAAACAACGGTATTATTTTACTGTGTTTCATAAGATCAGGAAACTCACCACATTGAATACAATTATTAAATATAACAGCTAAAGTAGGTGCTACAATGTTTATAATTGTCTTAGCAACATCCACAGAATTACCCCATAGATCTGCAGTCTTTTTAACATTTAACATGTGAAAAGTTTTAATTATATCTGTACAAGTGACAAATTCGAAGTGAAATTCCGAATCACAAACTGGAACGTTTTCCTTAAGTAAAGACTCTGCAGCAGTGGGTGATGAGCTTAGAGATTTAGTGGTTGACACAGGAATCTCTGCAAAGAAATTTTCAAAGGCCGCGGCAACCTGGGAATCTGATCTAATTACATTGTCATCAATAGCAAGGCTGTAGTCACTACTTCGGTTGCATGACCTTCCTGTTTCGCTATTAATGACATTCCAAGTCATTTTAATAATGTTATTACTATTTTTAATTTTTGAACTCAAATAACGTGACTTGGCCATACTACAGACTGTTTTAAATATTTTAGAATAATTTTTAACATATAAATTAAATTCAGCAGTGTTTATACAAATTCGTTCATCATATAATTCATAAAGTCTTTTTCTACTTTTATGTATACCAATGGTGGCCCAGTCACTGAAGGAAGCGTTACTATTGACTGATAATGTCTTTGGAATGAATGTTTTATCAAATTGTGTGCAATACATATTAAAAAAATCATTATATTGTTTGTTAGGGTCATCATTAGTCAACAGAAGTGGTAATTTACTTAAGAGTTTAGTTTTAAATGTTTCTAAGCGTTTAGTTGTTTTTGGGTTAACAGTGATATCTTTTTTAATAACTTTTTTGTTTTGATTTGTAATAGTGATCAGCTGTCCGCAATGATCTGAGTCTATTAAATTAATCATTTCTTTGTGGTTTGGTATAATATCTGTATAAATGTTATCTAGACATGTGGCACTAGTAGGAGTTATTCTAGAGGGCTCCAAAAATAGGTTAACAAGATTGTATGACTGAAACAAACTTATGATAAGTCTTGTAATGTTAATTACTTTGCATACCTTGTATTGTATTAAATCAAGTATTTTCTAACTGAACAGACAGCTGTGGTGTTGGGGAGCTTGTTGCGCCACTTTTCTCCCCAGCGAAAGCACTAGGAAGTGGTGAAGTGAAGGGCGGGCGTTTTGAGGGACGGTCTTTTCTAAATTTGACGTTCGAAAAGTGCTGATTCTCAGCCTAGTTTGAATAAATGACTTTTGATTTTTATTTATATCAGCACAGAAAAAGACATTTATTTATTTAATACTTCAAGCACATAAATGTACAGAGCCGGACTTAATGCCATAGACATTTTCTACCAGTCAACCTTTGGGTGATGCAGAGACAAACAGTAGTAGGTGCAATCATGAAAATTGACGAATAAATATTTAAAATATAAAGATACGCATAAACCTATTAAAACTATAAATATAATATATACCTAATAAATTATACTTAGTATAGAATGCGCTGTGTTCAAAATTGCGCTACAGTCCTTTCACAGTAACTTTATCTCTGATTTTTCATCTCTGTCCAAATCACGGTGATCTTTACGCTCATTCTAATAACTTTGCTGTTGGGTTGGTGCCACCGACAAGTCTGTCAAAATCATAGTGATTTTTAGTGTCATTACAACAAGGTTGCTGCCACTGACAAGTCTGTCAAAATCATTGTGATCTTTATTGTCGTTGCAATAAGGCTGTTGTTGGGTTAGTGACACTGACAAGTCTGTCAAAATCATTGTGATCTTTATTGTCGTTGCAATAAGGCTGTTGTTGGGTTAGTGCCACTGACAAGTCTGTCAAAATCATAGTAATCTTTATTGTCGTCACATTAAAGGTTCCTGTCAGGTGGCTGCTGTCAGAGGTACAATAATTGTGAACGGACTGTATATGCCAAAAGTTTCGGGCGTATGAGACGCCGAGTTTCACATCTCTACGAAATATTGTTTCTTACTCTATGGTATCCTTTGCAGGTCTACCAAAGTATTTTTTGCCAATAACCGAATTCTAAGACGCTAACTGGATTCCGAAAATATATTTGGTAAGATTACAAAGTAAAAATGGTGATTATATTACCATCTTTAACATCCTAAATCCACACTACGTAAATTTGGGTCCCGGAGCTGCTGAATAGATTTCTTGTGACAACTTAAAATGTTTACGAAACACTTAAAAAGTCATCGTATTAAGGCGAGGTTTTTCGAGCCTGAAGTGCTTTAAAGCGCTACCTCCGCACCTCCACCAAATGCAGCGCGATGAATAGTTTAAAATGAAAAATGGTTTTGAAATCGACCCTGTTTCGGATTTTTTTTTTTTCATCGAGCAAATTACTTTTTTTTTTGTGTGTTCAACCGTTAATTTCTCTAAAACAAGGATGTATCTATGACATATGCATATTTTTCAGGATCTAAATACAATAATTTGACCATTTCAAATAGATTCTAAAGTAGGCAAATTCGGATAAAGTCAAAGCTTTCACCACTACGACTGAAATTCCAATAATAATATCTTTACCGACTCAAAAGTCATAAAATGACGACACGCGCGCTGCTCCAGATAGATTTACTGGGGCGACCCATAAACCAAGGTACCTACTCAAAATTCTTGCGATCAGGATTTCATTTACGTTAGAAAATATATCAATTTAAAAAGGTACTTATATACATACATACATATTATACAACGTGTAACGTTAAATGCGCAAAACCTCAGACACCCCAACTGATTTTCAATTCAATTGACCTATTTCAGAGAGAAAATAAGTCATTAAAAAAATTGTAAAGGATTTATGTGCTGTTTTAGTTTTACTGGCCATTCTGATCGTTTCTTGCGTCTGCGACGACGCTTTACCGAGGGAGGAGTCGTCACCGGGCCGCTGCGCCGCGCTGACATTGGCTTGCTTGACCTTATTAATAAATAGACACGGCAACGTTTTTAATGAAGATTTTTTGAAAAATGTGACCTGTATTAAAAAGTGGTTCAATTAATTCTGATCAAATTATTTTCAGGTTTTGCGCATTTAACGTTACACGTTGTATATAAAAAATAGATCCACAATCACCTGGATTGATAATCAACTAATAATAATTGTGGATCTTTAAATATTATCGAATATTAATTATATAAATTAATATGAATGTCGATGGCTATAAAAGTAGAGGAAGACCTAAGAAACGAAGGATGGATTGTGTGAATGATGATATTGTTAAAAAGGGGGACTACCGAGATGATGATTTATAGAAAGAGAGTGAGAGGGAGACAGAGAGAGAGAGAGAGAGAGAGAGATCCCAAATAAATTGGGATAAGGGCAGGAGAACGATGACGATGATGGTATGGTAACAAATATGATAGCTCGAAACAGTGGACTTTTTAAGTGACGACCCCACAGGAGTGGCTTGTGGCTAGCTAATAACAGCCGCACGGGTCGATCGATCAGGTTAAGCTACGCTTACCGCAGTTGGTCCGTGGATGGGTGACCATCTTCACATACCATGACCCCTCCGTGCCTCGGAAAGCACGTTAAGCACGGTCCCGGCTGTCATTCGTGTATCTTTGACAGTCGTTACGGGACGTCAGTAGCCCGAAAGTCTGTCAACCAGTCTTACCAATGGGTAACATATTACCCAGTAACTCAATTTGATGGTCTATACCACACCCTTTAAAATGACCACATATTTCTTGTACATGCTGTATTATCGGATTAATCATGGTAATCTCGGAGTTAACCATTTGTATGGCTGGAACGTAGATACACGCGAGACACAATGGCTTTTTAATTGTATCTGTAATGACGGCATTCAACCGGTTAGTGGTAATCGTATTCAGAATCTGCTGCGGAAGTCAAACGTCATGATTATACTAATCGGATTGTTACCA
Organism: Eremobia ochroleuca; assembly: GCA_949629135.1. Taxonomy (NCBI): domain Eukaryota; kingdom Metazoa; phylum Arthropoda; class Insecta; order Lepidoptera; family Noctuidae; genus Eremobia; species Eremobia ochroleuca. The sequence goes on from OX451387.1 coordinate 12,070,375, forward strand.
ATTTCTGTGATTACGCACTACAGCGGCAAATACTCTAAGGATTGTCTGATTAAAGTAATTAGGCAGTTCGTTGTTCCTTGATGACCACATGCCTACATGCGCGTGGATAACTACGTAATACAAAGATTCTGCTCCTAAGGGTGACTATACCACGTGTCATTAGGTATCTTCTTAATCTGTCAGCATTAACTCACCAAGGGCTGCTGGTAACTGACGGGTGACGTAACTAAACACCCTTTCATTAAACTATTTGTACACAGGTAGAAGTTTATGTTTGTAATTACAGGTGGCGGATCACGGGGCTCGGGTCCCAGTTACACGCAATATGGCCGCTTGGTCTCACGGAGTAATGGGTAAATGGAATGCGAATAACGGGATCGTAAGGAACGGGAAAAGAAGTGTCTATCATTGGAGAGTTGTCGCAAATCATGTGATGTTTTCAAGATGATGTTGCACAACTTGTATCGAATTAAAATAAAATAAAAATAAGTATTGTTTGGAAGAGTGACCACAAATCAGTCTTCAAATCAATGATGTGTTAGCTACATATTTTATAGCAATTGTAGATTACCAGCTCATCTGGAGAGACTAATGACTTGTATTTGTAGGTGACAATCACGTTCATTCGAATCAGCCGCTCGATTCTGTAAAAATCTCACCGTGAAATCATAAGTGAAGTGAGCTTGAAGTGAGAAGTGCCAATAGTGTTAATCCCTAATGACAGCTCACTCCACACTCACTTCACCCAAGTTTTCACGGTGAGATGGTTACAGAATTGCACGCCTGTACTCCATTTACAGCCCACTCCATGCCTTGCCTTACCGCCCACAAAATACATTTTACGACAAAACCGGAGCCACCCTCGTAAATTTTACAACGATACCTTGGTCCCAATAAAACTTTCTTGACACTTTCTTTTCAACTTTATGTCGGTGTGAATTATGCAGATTTATTGGCTCGCATTAGTATGCACCGACTTATTTACGTAAGGACAGATCGTATCGCGGTGTTTGTAAATGAAGGGCACTATACGAGTATACACTTTATATGTACACGTACACATATTAGTTCTAATTATGTGTGTTAATAGTTTTCGTGTGCCACATTTTATTGTTTACAGTACTTGAATTTTACAGTGTTGATTTTTTTTTTATAACGGTAATACGTTTCACTGGCCGACATCATTATTTTTAAATTATGCATGCTAGATTTTTAATGACAACTTTGGTTATAACAAAGTTTGGCATTTTCACCAATAATAAAGCATAGTCTTCATAGTTAGCAAAGTAGGGACCCCACGATATTCTAATAAAGCGCATAGTTAATAAAGCGCGTAGTTAAAAACGATTAAGGCCACAGCGTCAGGGAAATTGCGAAATTCAAATTTTCTTACGTTTTTTGCAATTTGCAGGTCAGTACCAGGTTATATGTATGTTGATCTAAGATAAGATCTAATACGATTCGCGTCAATAACAAATATACAACATTCGTCTTAGTATATGCGAAACCCGAAACACGTATTTTTACGTAAAGAATCTATGTACAAAATTTCAAAACTGTATCATGAAAAATAACAGAGTTATAAGCTTGTTATGTTACCTGCTTGTCCGTACAAAAAGATGGTTACCACTTACCACGCGCTGCCGGCCAACCAGCCGTGACCTGTGCTATGCGCATATGATTGCGGATATGTAGGTACTTAGTGTCACTCGGTGTCCAACTCGTAACCTTTTTTAAATATTTTTGTAACAAATATAACATCGTGTAAAAATTATTGGAATCGATTCAGTTACTTATTCTGAATAAACTATATTCAGGTTTGCAATATACTAAAAATAATGTTGTATAGTAATAAAGTTGTAATTATAATCATAAAACACATTCATATGTTTCACAGTTCATATTACCCTACTGAATGACCATTTCATTAAATCAATTGCAATAAACGTAAGAAAATTTGAATTTCGGCCTAACTTAGAGCGTCCCCCTGAAATGTGAGATCGGCTACAAATCCTTTTCAAAGAACCAGTCGAGCAAATCATATTTTTCCGATCAGTAAGAAAAACGATTTTTTACAGAACTAAGAAACTGGGCAATACCTAATCAGTTAAAAGTTTCGCTTCTTTTCTTTCTTATTGTTGCGACTCCACCGAGGTTCGCTGTAATATCGGTAATATGTCACCTCTCCTTCTTTTCTCAGACAAAAACGTTATTCAAACACTTAATAATTTACAAAGGAACGGTATGGAAGCAACATCGATATAAAACACTCAAAAGAGACGTGAACGAACAATTTTGGAGACAGAGCGAGCTGCGAGCGCGTGCAGCGAGGACTTTACTAGCCTGACCTTATTGCTTTATTAACTTTTATGACAACGCTCCCAATTGTTTCTATCTGGCACACAAATAAACTCACTAACAAACTATCAGCTTTATACTGATGCGGGGTTCAATTTATATGCTTTTTCTGTCGACATGGTTTCCGATTCAAATCACAGGAGCTACAAATATATCTACATTATTATGTAGGTACGGTATAAGGAAGTCTGTCTCATTGGATAGCTACGGGTCTGTTCATATTTCCTTGCTTCACGTAGTAATAAAAAAACCGGTCAAGAGCGAGTCGGACTCGCGCACCGAGGGTTCCGTACCATCATAAATAAACAAAAACTACTCAAGCCTTGGCTGATGTCCTGAAGGTTCATCCTACCCTGTATAAACCAGAGTATCGCCCATAAAAGCAGCTGAACGCGTTCGATAGAATACGTTCAGCTAATAATAATAAACATAAAAATAATATAATAAATAAATATAGTACTGATAAGTACCATATTAAAAAATAATAAATAAATAAATATGGTACTGATAAGTACCATATTTATTTTTATATTACACTTAGCACTTAATTTAATAACCGGGAGCCTATTAGGAGCATCATACGTATAGGTACCTAAATAGTTCTGTGCCCAGAATTAACTACAACTGATGTGCTGCACCCAAAGCAGCCTGCGGTAGGTTTTTTTTTAATTTTCATCAGCGAGGCCTACATTCATCAAAGTGTTTTAACACTGCGGTGTAGAATATTGCAGTTTTAGGTCAGCGCCATCTCTTGAATGATAGTAGAACTAATGTAATTTTTCTTAATGATTTCTGAAAAAGGGTGCTATTTAGAGACATTGTTTTATTTTTACTGTAATCTTTACATAAACATCTACCATATAGAATAATTTCGGATTTTTCTCAATGCAAACATCGGAGATAAGGGGGGGAGCGGTATTTTTTTATATTTGTCATCAATAGTCAAAAAATATGCGGCCTAAAAAAAATGTTTGAGAATGTGCAAACTGCGCTCTTTCATATGATACCCCACATGCCCTAGTAGCCCCACTTCGAATTTTTAAGACCTCCTTGCAATAGGGACTCTATTGCAAAATATATATATATATTTCATTCTTATTTGCAAAATAGTTGGCCAAATGTTATTTAAAACTATTCCAAATTTCAAGTTGATTGCATTAGTAGTTCTTGAGATACCCAGCAGTGACAGACGGACAGACAGACAGACTGAGTCGCACCATAAGGGTTCCTATTTGCCATTTTGGTACGGAACCTTAAAAAACGAAAAATATTAACGAGCTGCCTTGACCGGAAGTGAGGTTTCGCCTTTTCCGCTACTCAGTCCACGCAACATGGCGGAGCTTCCGGTGCTGAAAACCAAGTCGCCGTAAATGTGGCTGTCCCAGAGAATTACAGTTACACAGGAAATCTTATACGAGTAAACGTAGTACTTGTTGTGGCTGTTATTATCGCTCAAGACAAGTTACAGGTACCTACTTCGTGAATGCAAAGGATCTTTTTTTTTTGTTAATGGATAAAATAAAGGTATGCATACGAAAGGCTTTTATAAATAAAATTGTGTTACATAACACAAAATGTTATATCTTCAGGTGCATATATGATTCATAACTATCATGACGAGACAATTTTACTATCATAAATCAATCACAGACCAATTGGCGATCGCAGTTTGTTATGTACACATGACGCTACTGTTTAGTACGGACGCTTTTAACCTGCACGGCTTTCTACATCGTTCTCACATATATAATTTCAACATGAATGATGTAACCAATATTTTGTAATCATTTTATGATTTAAAAGAGTGTCCGTGGAGTTTCTTGCCCGTTCTTCTCCACAGGTACCTACTACGCTTTGGAATGGGTAACTAGCTTCATCTCTCTGACTGACCGACCCCTTGACAATTCAAAAGTGCCTGTAATTGGTTTATTTCAAACAAATGCTTTGAGTTTGAGTTTGTTATTCTCATGACGTTATCCCTAAGACCCCTTTTCCGACACCCACGAGTAAAGTGTGACCTACAATTTCGCCATGAACTAATTTTATCCAGAGGGCTGGCCTATGTTTAGCCCAAAGTATCGGCATTACCATCCAACGTGGTAATGCTGCCAGCCTTTTCGCCACTTTTCCCATTGACAGCGATGCGGACGAATTTTTTTATGCCCAATGAGCTCCTCCCTTTTTCTTTTGTTTTTCATTATATACTGATACATCACACTAATATTATAAAGGCGAAAGTTTGTGAGTGTGTGTGTTTGTATATTTGTTACTTCTTCACGCTCAAACGGCTGAACGGATTTGGATGAAATTTAGTACACATATAGTTTATAACCGGGACTAACACATAAGATACTTTTTATTGCGATATTCCCACGGAATCGACACTTATGCGGCTGAAACCGCGGGGTGCAGCTAGTAAATTATATTTTAGTGTTACCTTGTAAATTGTAATTAAGGCTTTTGTTAGTAGTGTTGTAGTTGTGAATAAATGTATTTATTTTATCTAATATCTATAAATCAATGCAACATATTTTCAGTTTTACCTCTTTTTTCTGTCGACTATACAAGGTGTAACTTAAATAACGCACAACCTCTTAAGGGGTCATTGTACTCATCATTATGAACAACTTTTACTATGGGACCAAACCTGAAATCGCGAAAAAAAATCAGCTGTTCCCTACATTTATGTTCGCATAACTCGTCAAAATGTAGGGAACAGCTGATTTTTTTTCGCGATTTGTTCATAATGATGAGTACAATGACATCTTAAGAGGTTGTGCATTATTTAAGTTACACCTTGTATAACTACTGCTTTCGATTACGTGTTATGTAAAAATTATAGCTTTCCGGCTGTAATAAATCATGTTTATCCATTGAGAGAATATGAAATGAGGAACGTTGCAAGCTCGCCACATCGAAGCGAATGCAGAGTAGAGTCAGCAAAAACTTTATTTTATTATACAACAATATACAACGTGTAACGTTAAATGCGCAAAACCTCAGACACCCCAACTGATTTTTAATTCAATTGACCTATTTCCGAGAGAAAATAAGTAATTAAAAAATTGTATAGGTTTTATGTGCTGTTTTAGTTTTACTGGCCATTCTGATCGTTTCTTGCGTCTGCGACGACGCGTTATCGAGGGAGGAGTCGTCACCGGGCCGCTGCGCCGCGCTGACATTGGCTTGCTTGACCTATTAATAAATAGAAACGGCCATGTTTTTAATGAAGATTTTTTGAAAAATGTGACCTATATTAAAAAGTGGTTCAATTAATTCTGCTCGTTATTCTGACCAAACTATTTTCAGGTTTTGCGCATTTAACGTTACACGTTGTATAAGGTCTGTCTATTCATACACGAAATATCTAAAGGGGTCATTGTACTCATCATTACGAACAATTTTTACTATGGGACCAAACCCAAAATCGCGAAAATAAAATCAGCTGTACCCTACATGTTCGCATAACTCGTCACAATGTAGGGAACAGCAGATTTTTTTGCCTTTAATGATTTCGCGTTATGCAATGTACCTATATTTAAAATGATAAATAACATTATGCAGTAGTTATACAATTTCGGAAAACAGAACAAATTGGGTGAAATTATATATTGGGGTTGATAATGGTTTCACAGAAAGAATAATATTGATAGAGTAGAATTGATCCCACAAAGAAACGTCGTAGCACAGTGCGAGCTACGCCGTAGCGAAGCGCGTAGCAAGACGCGTAGCCTAACGAAATGAGGGTTGTTATATTCTGTAACTTATCTAAATTGCGTGAGTATTGTTTGTATATTACAACTGCAACTTAGATCTTGTAAACAAATAGCCATAACGAATCTACCGCTATATTGGCGAGGCCACCTTTACATTTCTGAATTCCTTTTCTTGATCCCGAAAACATCAGCGAAGTTCCATTCCCTGCGTTGTAGTTTTATATTGAAAAAAGCTCAGTTCCAACATCGACATAGACGCCATCAAACCATTATGTAAAGAGCGAGGCAATAAAAAAGTAACACCTCGTGAGTGACGGCGCCGGCAAACCTCGTTCGGAATAAAAGTATCTGTCTGCAGCCGACTTTACATTCATCGCCACATTTTCTAATCCAGCCGCTTGCAGCTGCTGACAGAGCTTTTTCATTCTGACGTTTGAAATGAACTATTTTGCAGTATTTCGCCTAGCGTTTTTATTGTATTTTGCTGCAATCTACGAAGCGTCGTCATAAAACTGTCATCATTCAATATTTTTACGAGTTGTAGTATGTTTTATTGGGATATTGCTGAGAAACTTAAGAGATATAAAATGCGTAAAATGGTGCCGTCGCTGGGAGTATTATAACATTCAAGAATTGCTGAATTTGAGTAAGACTTCAAACAATTCGAGCTATGATAAGATTGGCACCTATAAGTACATCACACAAACATCTGATAATATATATAGTTAGCGTCCGACCGATAGTTGGGTTCCGGTTTCGGCCAGTTTCGGCCATAGTTTCGGTTTTGGCCAATAAGTGGCTGAATCTTTGGCCCGACCGAAACTGACGTATGGCGTTCGTAAGCTGTCGGTTTTGATAGAATACGAACGACTGACAGATAGACAGACAGCTTAGACTTAGTAATGAGGTTCCGTTTTCATACTTTTTGTACAAAACCCAAAAAAAATAGTGTTTTCTTATAAATTATCGTGCAGCGCAATTTGTTCCGCCAGCTACTCAACTAAACTGAGCGCTCGTCGCATCTTGGACAGTCACACCCACCACCTTATTTGATTGGCCAATTCATCCCTTGCGGTGGTAGGGCTAAAGTCCTCCTGGTTCGCGACTACCCTCCCACCGGAGTCCGGCGTCAAGCAGGCTGCTGTGTTTCCATGCGTGGGAGTTCCAGTGCCTTAGGCATCTTCTGGGCATGCTCGTTCCATCATAGACCTCATCCATTGCTTTCCATCAGGCGTGATCGAGCAGGCCCATTCAGCAATAAAAAAAAAATAGAAGTCATTTAGGTTCTTATCAAAGATGCTGCTTGTAGTACCAGCTGTTAGGGATTTATTCGCTATCTGGTAGATTGATACAAGTTCTAAGGGCAAGAGCAGATGCATCTTAGTGACGGTGGGCTCGGTCACAACAGCAAAATAATCAGCCATTACTTCGGCACTGCATCGCATTTTGGCGACTCGTTCTGTTTGAGTAAGCCTTAAAAATTGCGTTTTCTAAGGAATTGTTTGACGGAGAGATAAATCATTGTCGCTAAGTGTATCGAGCTTCCGAAAAACGATTAAATCGCTGACTGCTAATGCATAAAAGTCTGCAACTTATATGTTGTTGAATCGCGAAACTAAAAAATAAGTAAATAGCTAACCGCAAAAGCTAACAGTAACATATCTGCTAAAGCCTTTTAATTAGGGATCATTTTTCAATCGTGATTTTGCATTTGTAACATTTTTTCTCACAAAATCTGGCAAAAGTACTTTTTTTCCTTTTGGATAAAAGAAATCTGATAATTGCAAAATCAGCCCTTAATCAAATTATTTGTAAATCATAAATCTACGAAAAGTGATGGGTCACAGAAAATAATATCATTTAATCAGCTACATTTTTATTAACTTCATAATTTTCGGTTTCGGACAAAACTAGAGAGGAGCCGAAGGTTCGGTTACGGTTTCGGTTTCGGACGAAAATCGTGTTTCGGTCGAACACTAAATATACTATGGGCAACCAAATACCTAGTAACTGGAAGTATTGAAGAGTTAAAATCGCTTATAGTTTAATAATAAATTATTTACATTTACGTGTATATCGTTAGTTAAAATAAACTTTTAATTTGGAATGTTCATATTTATCTATCAGCTCCACACGTTTGATTCAAAAACAATGATTTCTGATTGTGTTCTTAATGTACAAATGTCGTGACTGACAATATTACCTACATTCATCCGATTCGACAAATTAATAAATCATATTTGAATACCTACAAGTTCACATCGATAATATCGTCATGAAGTGTAGCAACACATTACTGCAGAATATTTTGCAGTAGAATTACACGTTAGTGATAATTTCACAAAATACTTTCGAATAATGACTACACATTTGATAAAGTAAGTGGCTTTTAATTCAACAAGTAATTGCTGTCGATACTTTCGATCGTTGACACGCTACTACGGCACGTCAACATGACAATTTCCGATAAACAGTCAAATATCCAATAATTATACATCGTTATACAAGCAACACTCGTGAATGGCCTATGTTTTCTCTTACGTGAAATATAATTCCAACACAGACACTAATTATTCACAGTACAAAACTAATTTCTAAAGTGTCACTGCGAAGTCTGACGTGAGATTGAAAAAATGAAATGAAATAAAAGAAGCGAAAGCCGCCATTTGTCATACAACTGACTCTACGTCGCTCTCCTTACGAATTACAATTTCAACTACTTTTACAGGAAATGTGATTTTTTTTCATCTTTATTGGATTTTAGTGGCAACATAATATTTAATTTTAGTTAATAAAGATTGCATGCAATTCCAATGAATGTTTCATGCTTTAGCACAAATATTAATATGCAGACTGAAACATATTGTCGTGGAATGTTATACTGTGAAGTTTACTGTGTTGTTGACACAGATGATACGATGTTATTATTGCTGTTATGTTATAAGGCAAGGTTCGTTCTTATGAATGGTAAATGTAATTTTGCCGACATCTGTGCCTACCATATTATAATCGATGCCATTTTCTGTCCACGCTTGCACCTGTGTCTTTAGCTGCGGATATACGAAAAGAGTTTACGCTGTACCATGTCTGAATTTACATAAAGTAAAATGAAAGAAACATGAGCAAAAAGCAACGAAAAGACGGAGAAATACAAGTCTAGACGCGAACCGCAAGCTCATGCCTATACATGTTCACAGTAACTTCAAGACGGTAATGCGGAGACTGTTAATAAATTATCTTTGCGTTTTGAATGCATGTACCTACGGTGAATACATTAAAAAAAAAAGAAGGCGCGCGTGAAGGTGAACAGTGAATGAGCGAAGTAGTTAATCAACATAAAACGCAAGGAGAGCTCGTAAAACCTTTTTGTAAGGGCGCGTGAAACGTTAGTTAAAAAGTGTAAACGTCATCAGTGAGCCGGTAGAGGTACTACAGAGTTCAAGTGAGCCATTGAGCAGGCGCTGCCGCTCAGCCGAGAATTAAAAATACTATTACACAGTGCCCGGACCTAGAGACCGAATGCGTAACAGGCACGGTTTTACGCTTCACTATAATTGTTATTCTTTCATTACATGCCCTTTTACTGCCCATTTTCTCGGGCTTTACTTTCCGTTCACAAAAACTCACATCGGGTACTTTACTACGAAGAAATAAATACCAAGTATTACTGTATACGACCTGCTAGATTTTATTACTGTTTCATTTCACTTAAAAGATCTTATGCGTCTTCATGAAGTGTAAGGGCGGATCCATATTCAACAAATTACTGGCTGTTGGCAGAACAATGTCATCGGTTAACCTTCTAAGGATCTTGAGTACCCATTTTATTGGAACAGGTAAAAGCTCTATTACAACCTTCAAGTCCTCTACATAAATGTACAATGTACAACCAACAGGCTTTGTCTTAAGATTTTAATGAATCTTTTGTTTTCGCAAAAAGCGTCGGTTGCGAAGTGAGCCGTTACCATTGATTTCGTGAGGTGGACGGCTTACTTCCGGGTGCAAGCTGGCCGCGGCTAGATTGATAACACGTAAAGTGTTGCGGCAGTTCTTCATTGTCAAACTGTTGTGATTGATCGTCACAAGAACCAAAACGCGGACTGCGCTTTATGCCATTTTCCACAACTTGATTATGGTTTGAATTATTAGGTTCATCATTAACCTCGTTATTCTCTTACTATGATATATTTCAATGCAGCTTAATAACAAGCTTTCACACAAAGTACAGTCAAAAACGAAATTATAAGAATAACGATAATCTTTTTAAGAGATTTTCCGCGTTTCTGACAACCGGTAACAATTCCCTTATCGAGTATTTAAGGATTTGATAACACTGACAAGCACTTATTGCTTTTTATACATGTTTGTTGGTGATCAAATGCGTCATAAAGCTGGGTGAGATAAAACAGTCAGATCATTAAATTGGAATTTCGTGGTCGAGGCTTCAATATAAGTAATTGACTTTTCGAATCAATTATTTCGACAATTGTAAAGTTCTAAGAAAAGCTTAATTAGAGGGAATGAAACTGGTGTCTTTAATTTTCGCAGTCTCTATCGCCTTGATTAATTAACTCACGACCTGTGTCGGTCCTTCCGTGCAGTTTCAGAACAAGGGTTCTTTATCTTAATGTGGTTTTTTTTATTAAATGTTTATGCAAATATGTACCTCGGTTACTAATTACGTCATTATGATACATTTGAGACACTCTAAGTCAACTGATATCATATCTATTCGTTTTTTAACAAGTAAATCTCAATTTGTGATGTTTTGTTATGAGCTCAACTGTGGCTAATGAGACACTTACTTTTTCTATTGTTACCGAACTTGCTTTACTTGCCGAACTTGCAAAGCTTGCCTAACAGTCGAGGGGTAAATCTCAATTTCCAACTAAATATTATATAACTGAAGAATTGCCGCAAGGGAAACCAGCAACATGATCCTAACTAACGCACAATATGGAGTACCTACGTCTATATCTTTCTTCTCAGAGTAGTCAGATAGGAAACGCCGACCTCATCTAGTTTAAAAAATATGATTGACATGTAAAAGTGTTTGTACAAACCTACTTACAGAAAATAAATCATTTATCATTTATCATTTATAACGAGGAGTAGTGTACCGCACCGGAATAATCCGACGTATTTCTTTAGTAAATTGACTTCCTGAAAAGTGAGGATATTAATTCGTTAAGTGATAATTCTACTTAATGCCCCAGGCCACGTCCCCGTCCCATAAAAGCAAACATTTATTAGAAAGGTGCAGGCGCGTGCGAAAACATTTATCACGTTTAAAATTATATCGTAAAACTGAGTCTATTTTGGTCATTTGTGCTACTTATGTTCTGCAATGAAACACGAATGTGGAGGCCGAGTGATTAAGTTTCTATCCAGGCAGAATCAGAAACCGGAGTGCGGGAATTCTGAATCATCTCGCATTATAATTATATTTAACTAATGTCTGTTCCAAAATTATCTGATGAAAATGTAAATAAACCCTCTTTAGGATAAAGTCTTACGTCATCACTCACAAAAGGGAATTAGTAAAGCATTCAACTGTATCTATAAGGTTTCAATACTTGTTCCAACAATTATTGTTTGAATAATATGATTAAATTGTAACTGAAAAATCATCGACCAAAATTGAGGTTTATTTACCTCAACTGTCAAAAACAAAACTTAGATAATTTAAAATGAGAATTTGATTTTCCAGTTGAAAACTGGAATTTAAAAGTTTCATTTTAAATATATCAATTCAAAGCACTCAATTTGTAAGAGGCACTACAAATTCGCGTCCACAGGTACATTTTCTAATCTATTTGTTTACATTTTCATCAAATAGCTACTTTTGGAATAAAACATTCACAATATCCATTAATACTAATCTAAATAGACAAGATCTATAAACATACATACATAAAAGTGTCTGTTAGTAATGTCAAAATAACATATTTTTACTCAATGCATATGAAAGCATTTGCGGTACATATAACAAAAAAAAATTAAGTCTGTCTGTTTTTTCCGGCTAATCTCCAAAACGGCTGGACCGATTTTGACGGGATTTTCATTGGCAGATAACTGATGTTATAAGGAGTAATTTAGGGTATTATTATAGAAAAAAAAATAGGTTTTCGCGCAAAAAAAAAAAAAAAAGCTTTAACCCTTTAACGCACACCCCAACTTTTTTTTGAATTCTTAATATTTTGTGATAAATACCTATTCTGTGCCATAAATAATAATGACCTATTTTTGAAAAAAGACCTGAAAATCTGTGTTTTTCGAGTAAATCATGAAAATCATATGGCCAGTAAACTGGCCATTGAACGTTCTGCGTCACTAACCATCACAGCAATATCACTGGCCAGTAAAATGGACACTAATGGAATCTATTTTATTTATAGGAAAAGACGATAATAATAATAAAATAAATGTATTTCCTAATCAACCTTTAATAATAGAACATATAATTGACAATGAGTTTTAATTACAGATAGAATTAACATAAAATATTTCTTCTAAAACAAAACTACTTCTTTTTTAGTTTTTCTAATCACAATCAGATATTTATTTTATCAATTGAATGATTACCTATGTTTTTTAATTTGTCCTTCATTATGGAATGGTATGAAACATTCTACACATAGGGCTACATCACATTGAACGCATTCATAGACACTTCTCTTTGGCTTAGACGCGGTACTGCAGTATCTACATCTACGCAATTTTTTCTTAGATGATTTCATAAGCTTATGATCACTCTCTTTATTTTGTCGAAAAGGAAGCAAACGTTGTTTCGTGTCTCCTATAAGCTCATCAGCCAGTTTACTCCTAAACATCAAGTGAGTCATTGGTTTTGTACAACCAGGATGAGCCTTTGCCCAGGTATCCTTATAAATAATGTAGGAATTGACGATCGCAGCTTCTATCAAATAAAACCAGATTTTCATCCACCAATGTCGAGACTTCCACGATATATTATAAGATGCCATATACTGGTAAAATTTATCTACCTCCCATGTATTTATTATAATCAATTATAGCATTTGGACATGCAACTTGTTCTTTATCACCCTGACTATTAGTACGGCGCACATATAATTTTTTGCTTGGATTGTGCATATTTGAAGCAACACAAACGGCTTTTTTGCCTCTGTCTCTCCATTTAGAAACAGAAATGTTAGAATTAGTCATGATCCTTGATTTGGACTATGTCTGCTCAGGGCGCTCGTACTAAAACTTTCGTCGAAGCAATCATCAGCATCGGAATCACCACCGATGTCTGATTGTGTGGCCTGGTCATCAGTAATACCCACGAAGTCATTCCATTGGTCCTCGTCTAGTGACTCCAACTCCCGATAAGTGTATGTGTGTCTAAAACAATGAGAAAATTACAATGCTAAACTATTACATTACGATTTTCATAAGCACCCACACATCTGCAAAAAAACGGCAAAAAGAAACCCCAAACTTTCATAATAATAGGTTATAACTACCGAACAAGATTGTTTATCGCAAATTTGTTATTATATATTATAACCCATGCTTATATACTTGTTGTAAAACAATATGGTTCATAGGGATTACTCGAAAATAAATACTCAATGTAACATCTCAGTTAGGTAGGCAATCTTTAGATTATAATTATTCAACAAACCGGTTTATGTTCAATCCCAAATAATATATGTTTTTCTTATTATCCTCGATTAGATTTGCACATAACATCGAAGTATATAATATAAAAGAATAGTTTCACTTACCTTTTCCAAGAAGACATGATTTTTTATTACCATAAAACTTGTAAACACGTAACGTACACACGCGATTACAGCAAATGTAGCAGCGCGGGTGCACGATGGCCAGTTCACAGGCCATCTTGAAAAAAGGCGCGAATTTATAATGTCGCCCGGCGAACTTGAACGCTGGCCAGTTGACGGGCCAGTTTGCTCTAACGCGGGTCGTAAATGTTCATAAGGTTCAATATATAAACAAAAATCTATGAGATAACGACCTTGAAGTGACTGTCCAGTTTACTGGCCACTTTGTAAGAGCCGTCCTATAAAGGGTTAAAAGAGGAAAAAACATTCTTCCTTTTCAATAGAGGAGTGGTACCTACATCTTCTTATTAAGCGACTCATTATTGATACCCGACATTCACATAATAAAATTGTTCTTCAAAGTAATGTGTCATTTTGATTCTATTTGATTGGAATAGAATTGGAAATATAGCATAATAAGTAATAATTTTAGGTGCAACTAAATATCCTCGGTTTTATAAATAGTTAGCTACATACCTACACCCGTATTGTATATAATGTTTGCCGTTTCCCAATATGAATCGTGGGTTCGCGGCTAAGTTGATTTCCCGAGGGCCATTTGTGATTTATTAAAACTCAAACGAATGTAGGCTTGAAACCAAAATCAACTGAAAGACATAGTGATTAGTATAGTAGTTATTTAGTACCAGTAATGTGGCCGTATAATTTAGTAATTTTTGCCTGTATTCGAATAGTACTATTTAGTATTAACAGGTGGACGAACGGACGTGGTGGGTGGTGGAGGTGGGTGGTGGGTGATCTATTATAGTTTACTGGGGCAATAACGACGGGTAAATTCAGTTGGATGATAATTTCTAAGAAACGCAGCGGCATGTTTATATTGGCAACATATTGCTTAGACGCCATTTTATCACACGCCGTCTCTTTTGCTTTTGCTACATAAGCATGGCACTGCGTTTGGTAGAAATCCAAATATATTAATAACTAGCGACCCGCCCCGGCTTCGCACGGGTGCAATGCTGATCACTACATAGTATTAAACAAAGTCGCTTCCCGCTGTCTGTCTGTCTCTATGTATGCTTAGATCTTGAAAACTATGCTACGGATTTTCATGCGGTTTTTTTTATAGATAAGAGTGATTCAAGAGGAAGGTTTATATGTATAATACATGCGTAATATAGTAGATAAACACTGATAATTTTAGAGCCATTATTTCTCGTAAAAAGTATGGGATAAAAAATCGTTATTGTGGGTTATCCCTAAGAGATAGACATATACCATTGTGGATTTTTTGTAGACCTTTTTAAGGTGTACAATACTGTAGTACATTATTTTGATATATCTCGTAGGATTCAGCCAGCGATTGCAATGTAAACGCAAAAAAGTTTATTTACGACATCACATTAGAAACCTCTAAAATTATCAGTGTTTCTCTACTATATTATGCATGTATTATACACATAAACCTGCCTCTTGAATCACTCTATCTATTAAAAAAAACCGCATCAAAATCCGTTGCGGAGTTTTAAAGATCTAAGCATATATAGGGACAGACAGACGGAAGCGACTTTGTTTTATACTATGTAGTGATATAATATTAATAATTATCCAACGGAATATATCCATTATCGTAGGTACTTGCCCTAGTGAGCCTTACGATTTGAAAAATATGAAAACATTAATACAAAAATATGTTAAATCCAAACAATATGATTTGAGATATTTCCCTCAACCATTTTAAACCGCGCCTTAAAAAAAAAAGAATTCCTGTATTAATCTACCAACAGTGTTATTTTATCATCATTTCTATTTGGAAGCTTAAAATGTGACCCTTTTGTTTTTTATCTGACGTCATTACACCTTGGGTTACGTTTAACGTCGCTAATGATAAGGTCGTCCTTACAAAGGTCGTGGGTTCTAATCCCAACGCCGCAGTATCTCATCATTTATCTTGTAAAGCACGCTGTCCTTTGTTTTAACAAAATATAGCTATCCAGAGTGTTACAAACATATTTTTAAAGGTTTGGGTAAAGAAAAAGTAGAAAATATGAATTATAACATTCCTCAAGGTACAGTACATTATTTAAAAGCTCTTAATAATGTTGAATTAATTTGAAGCCACGCACCGTGAAAATGTAGAAATATCTAAAAATACGGTTCATGACTGCATTCCAAATAACTTGCCTACACACTAAACAGAAATATGTGTTCTAATAAAATACGTTAACGTTTTGTTGACACAAAACGCGAAATTGTTGGCAGCCATGCTGAAATTTTTGATGAATCAGGAATTTTGATTTGACAATTTTAAACACAGCAACAAAACAGCAAATGAATAACTCAAGCAGTGTATCATATTTGACCCAAAATACAAACTTTCTATCGCAAGAGTGAGCGAGCACGAGTCCAAAAGCTGATTATCGAATTAAGTCACAGTCCATTATCAGAGAACCTGAGACATTGACTGCCGGAACCGGACCACTCGCTACAGAAAGCTGCCAACTCCTAATAAGATTGGATCCAAACTATTCCCGATGAGCACCCCTCATTACTTCTATATATTATATTAATTTTATCTGCGTTCATTTTAAGCTTTTATTTCCAAACTTTTCCCATTATAAGACACGTTTAAGTTTTGCACAGCTCTGTTGAAAAGTACGTGAATAATTTAAGTAAACTGTGCCGTGCAATTCTGTAACCATCTCACCGTGAAAGCTTGGGTGAAGTGAGCGTGAAGTGAGCTGTCATTCGCTAGGGATTAACACTATTAAGTGCTCACTTCACTTATGATTTCACGGTGAGTTTTTTATAGAATCGACCGGCTGTTTTTACTTTAAAACTAGCGGTCGGTATCGTGTCACACTGAATATCGATTGCTACTCATTAAATTCGCCTTTGTCGACTCGATTTTAATGCACGGCACCATTTTTGTAGTGTCATTGCAAAGGCATTACAAAGGGCGCCAACTCTCATTGATTTGCGTCTAAACGTTTCAAAACCGTTATGGAAGGTGGGGATGACAATGCAACAATACCTAAATTAAACTTCGTATATATAATACCGTTGCCTGAGGGGTCCGTGGCTTAATAATAGCAGCCGCACAGGTCGATCGATCAGGTTAAGCTACGCTTGCCGCGGTTGGTCTGTAGATGGGTGACCATCTTTACATACCGAGACCCCTCCGTGCCTCAGAAAGCACGTTAAGCCATTGGTCCCGGCTGTCATTCGTGGATCTCTGACAGTCGTTACGGGTCGTCAGAAGCCCGAAAGTCTGACAACCAGTATTACAAAGGGGTATCGTATTACCCAGTAACTGGGTTGTGGAGGTCAGATAGGCAGTCGCTCCATGTAAAATACTGGTATTCAGCTGCATCCGGTTTGACTGAAAGCCGACCCCAACATAGTTAGGAAAAGGCAGGCAGATGACAGTCTGCATACAAAAATTCAATGAAATGTAAGTATCCAATATTTCTAGCTAGTCTCACTCATAGCTGATCGGCAAAATCCAAAAAAATCTTTCAAACGTACAAACACTGTACCTACTACTTGAAGTTTTTTTATCGACGCTAGAACAAGCTGTCAACTCACAAACAAATTCCCCTTTGTGAATCCCTCGATTATCGCGCTTTGCATGTCCGCCGTATAAAGAGTTTTAAAAGCCTAGTTAAGAAAACTTTTCCCCTCGACCCGACTTCAATGTTTTTACTAAGAGTCGTGAAATCTTTCCAGGCTTCTTTAAAGTCCGGCTGAGTTTTTTTTACGTTTTTTTGTATTGCCAATGTCTTTACCTTGTAATAAAATTTATAGCAGAAGGAAAGTAGAGAGAAGACCACACTATTTGATTAATTACATAGATATTATTACATATTTATAATAGTTTGATTTTAAAAGCTACGACATACCTACATATGTAGGTACTCATTTATAAAAATCCCAATATCGTTTCAGAATAATTTACACGAATCAAGTTCAAAGAAACAAAATCACTAAACTTTCTTGTGTGCCATGTTCGTAACGTCAAACAACCCAGAAAGGGTTTGTCTTATTGACTCAACATAAAACCATTATTCACTTCCTGGAAGTATATCATCGACTTCCCTTATTTAACCGAGGAAGCTGTTTAACGACTACAAACTGTTGTCATGAAACTGTTGCTGCTTAAAACTAAATCAGCTTAAAACGTTGGAGCGCCAACAAGCGTTAAAATCTCATCAGTAACGTTCACAATCAGGCTCCACTCAGCGGCTTGAGTGGCGGCGGTTCAACTGACAAGAAGCTAAATGACGGGAGGTTTTGGCGCGAGGCATGGGGACCAGCGCGTCATCGCACCGCCCTAACCCACTTTCGTGTTGACAGCAGGTCAATGCCGGTTATCAGAGCCGCGGCCGCTGCAAGACGATCGCCTTTTGTTCAGCCATCCGAGTCAATCGCGATAATGTAATATCGATTGGAGCGCCGTCTGCGTCCGATCGACGCTTTGCTAACCACAGAACGGCGTGCATAGGTAGCTATGTACTTATAATAGTGTTGTGACGTGTTGTGCTTGTGGGTGCTCGTCTTACACGTAGCCACGCACGAGGGTCGTGTTACAGTTTCGTGTTGAGCAAGGTCTGGTCTTCATGACGGTATAACGACCTAAAAACTAGTGGTAACACTAGAAGCCTCAGGTTAACTGTTGTCTCGTTTCCAATTCGAGCTATGAATATCCCGTTCTCATAATTATATTATTTGTGAGAATCTCGAATAATAAGATATTTTAGGGATTCTTTTAATTGATAGAGATTCCTCTCGAACAATCAATAAATAAACTTGACGTTTTAAACATTTTATATTAAAAATTTTAGTCACAAGCGACGTCCTGCAGCTCAGTACTGACGTAGTGATCTTTAAAAAATAGCACCAACAATAAAATTAAACTGAGAAAGTCAAAGAAACTCGTTATTAAAAAATATTGCGCTTTAAATAAGTTTAACGTGATGGTTGAAGTTCTCATCAGTACCTCCGCTACGCAGTTTATAATTGCAAATTTAAAATTTAAAATTGAGCCCGCGGCGATGCAGCGTTCTCTTTTGTATTAAATTTTCTCATAGCAACGATGCCTTTACGCATTTTTATCTTGTTCTTTTAGAGAGTTTGGATATGAAACTCCAACGTGTACGTTCTGTTTCAAAGTTTTCAGTCATGCACTAGTATCTACGCTCACATACATGTAGCGTAGTAAGGGAAGTTAGTTAGGTGTGTATACTTAAAAGATAAATGAATTTATTTCTGTAAGTACATGTGTACAAACACTTTTACACGTCAATCATATTTTTAAAACTAGATGAGGTCGGCGTTTCCTATCTGTCTAGTGAAGAAAGGCCGAAACAAACTCAGACCATGTGAAGACTATGTAGATTGGTTTCTGAAATGGTCTTTTGAGGAAAGAACCACACAGATTGAGTGGACCTGTCCAGTCAGTGCACGCATTTGTCAATACCTAATAATCATGCAGCTCAACTCAGAACGTATGTATTAAACATGCAAGTAGCAGTCGACAAAACCCTCAAGAAAAACACTACAAAACACTCAAAAACATAACTTCACGTCTGTATCCCCAAAGATATAGGCAGAGGTGTACCTGTCGGTCGATTCTGTTAGAATCTCACCGTGAGAAGTAAGGTGAAGTGAGCTGTCATTCCATCTGATGCTAGGGATTGACACTAATGACAGCTCACTTTAAGCTCACTTCACCCGAGTTATCACGGTGAGATTTTTACAGAATAGCACTACTACCTACCCAGCACTTACTGAGGTGTAGACTATGTGTGTATCGGCATTCCACCAGTTAAACAAAAGAACCTACCGGAAAAGTACCTCCCATTAGACCGAACGTGAGAAATTAATAAATATGCTCCATAACATGAATTACGTACTCAAAGTTAATGAGCTGCGAAATCTTAGCACATTTACCTTTCATTCATAACCTGTCAGGAGTAAATGAAGCAATTACTATGTAATAATTCGAACGAATATGAGGTATTGACCCAGTATAGAAGGTGAATATGGCAGGTATAATCGAAATCCCACATCGGTCGCGTACTATGCAATTTCCTAGTTCAAACGTTAGAAGCTATTACATGAAAGCAATCTATTAAATTTCGTTCCGGCTCGAGGCTGCAGGTAATTTAGAAGTATGAATTGCGTATTACCTACCTACTGATTCCAGTACAAGAATATGTATTCACATATTCTTGTACTTTAACTATTAGATATACCTATCTTGTAGCTATTTGCGAATTTAATGCACTTCTGTTTTGCAGGTAGACAAATTTTATCAATACATCATCGTTTCGCTATATTTTCTAAATTTTTATCTCGTTTAAATTACATTAAAGTTAGTAGGAATATGTGAAGTTATGAAAAGCGGCAAGAGTACCTCTCTTGCCGTTTTTCAAAATTTTCATTTGAAGCCACTGAATACCAAGTGCTACGTCGTACACGGTCCTGACATATCATAGGCACATAATAGCATATAATATCATATACATAATATTATGGTGTACTTAATGCCAATAAACGCATTTTTCTTTCTTTCTATATCATTTTTATATTGAGCTGCCATCGTACATATAAAAATTCTAATGTAAGCTCATAAAAACCAGTAGGTACGACAAGTCCAGATGAAAAAAACCACTTGCTGACTAGCCTAATTCCGCCTTCAACTCTTTTAAAATTTATTTAGCTTCCAATCAAATCTTCAGCTTAAACAAAATCTAAAAGAGGTTACACGAGCAGACATTACTCCCAAGGATAAATCCACATAGTTAAATTAGGACAAACTAGTTTTTACAGCGAACAATAGTATGTAAGCATTTGGATGGAGCCGTGAAGTGGCAGCGAGTGCAGATTCAGCGGGACGAGGTGGCAGCGTGCCAGCTACATCTTGCCGCTCCGCCAATCACGGCGCACTTTACCGCGGCTTGATAACGACCCACCGTGTTTACTACGAGCCTACACACATAAATCATCGGGTTCAGCTTACTTTTCCTTGATTTTTATGGCCTTTATATGAAATATTAATCGCCAAGGTCAAGACTTTTGTCCCTGAAAAGGCTGGTTCTGTCGTCATTGGAAGCAATGATATGATAGTGAGAAGTCTGGGGACCACTATTTATAAAGACACATTTCTACAAATATCTGGCACTGTTTCCTAACAAAATACAAAATCAGTAGCCATCCAGAAACCGCTCAGCAGTCGCATTTGCGAACTTTAAACCTTCACCTTTACCATCAAAACGTCTCAGTAATTGTGTCTAGTGACTCATGTACCTGGAGGAATCTGTTCCTTCACCCCACTGCTGTAGAAAATTCGACTTCTTTTGGGTAGTCCGTGTCTACACGGTAAGATAGTGGTCAGGGGCAGGGCTGTTCTACACCGCCCCTACATTAATGTGTATTAAACCTATTGTGTGTACTAGGTGTTTTAGAAGCAAGACCCCAACGGAGGTAATGTGTATTTGATAAGGTCCTCATCATCTGCCTAGTTTTTTCTCAACTATGTTGGGGTCGGCTTCCAGTCTAACCGGTTGCAGCTGAATACCAGTATTTTACGCAACCCAGTTACTGGGTAATACGATACCCCTTGGTAAAACTGGTTGTCAAACTTTCGGGCTTTGGATGACGCGTATCGACTGACAAAGACCCGAATGACAGCCGCGACCAACAGCTTAACATGCTTTCCGAGGCACAGAGGGGTCTTGGTATGTAAAGATGGTCACCCATCCACGGACCAACCGCGGCAAGCGTAGCTTTACCTGATCAATTGACCCGTGCGGCTGTTATAACTTAGCCACAAGCCTCTCATCATTCATTTATAAGGTCCTGTTGACCGATATTAATGTGTACCTTCTCCACTCCACTAGCAACCGACCTCTACACTGTACTAAGCCGTATACGCTTAGGTTCTCAACATGCTTATCAAAACGGGTGAAAATAAACGTCAAATCTGTGTAACCTTTGACGTAATTCCCGACCTTCATTTGACCACCACGACCACAGTATTTTATCGCAGCCGTGCGTCAATTGTTAACCCAACAATACCCAAAAAAAAATGGAATTCATTAAGTGGTACTCCCCGGCGTAATGTGCGTCCGTCGAGATTTGTTTATTGTTCTGACAGAGTAACAGCTAGTGATTATTGTTGTTTGAATAATTCGGCTTACGAAATGAACGTTATTCTCTAATAAACACTCTCTAGTATCTGAGGCCATTATCCCTTTACCAAACAATGTCCAGCGGGGTAATTGCGTAACACACTATCAGCAGCAAAGGGTTTCATTTTGACAGTTCAACAACATTCATTGCTTTATTTACATTGTTGAGCAGACATATTTTTCGAACATAATAAGCAATGGATTAGCTATTTCATTCTAAATGATTCATTTTCAAATTGATAGTGTGTGACGCAATTAGGGTGCTGGCCTACTTGCAGAATTATGTTTTAAATATGTTTACCGCCAAATGTACAATATTTAGTGATTTGTGATACAAGGGAGCCTTAATAGTAATAGAGTTAGATTTATTTTTATTTTAAAATAGAGGTAAAGCTGTGAGCTAAAACTAAAAGATATCTAACGTTTTTGGTTAGTAAACAATGACCCTAAGCAGGCCCCTTTTCCCATTGGACACTCTGGGCCAGTTCCCAGGGCCCCGCGATCGACGGGAGCCCGGCCTGCCCTAATAAAATCATTCTTTGCAGCCGCCATTCCATTCTAAGCATTATTAGTACCCGATTCAATGACATATAAAGATTGATTGATTGATTGACAATATAAATAATTTGCAGTGCGAAATTTAATCATCAACCTATGACTATTCTAAATCATATTACAATTATTTATTTATTTATTCTGATTGTAAAGAAATAAAAATAATTGGTGAATATTTTTAGAATTTTGCTCATTTAATCTTATCTACACAGGGCCCCCGTGATCCTTATGTGGCCAGGGCCTCCAATAGGTTAAAGACGGCCCTTACCCTAAGCTGTGCCAACTTTGCCATTTAATAAATTCTTGCGATATCACATGACGTTTAGGAGATTGTATCATGAATAAATTCGGTATTATTTGCATAGGAAAACGGGACTATTATGTTGTGGTATTGGAACATGCATTTGATAAGTAAGCATCTGAAAATAATACCCGCGTGGCTTCGACATGGAGCTATGGCGACCAGCCAACACTACGACGAAGTTAATGTGGTGTGAACTTTGTACGGTGCCAAATGAACTCCAGGAATATTGCCAATGGCATTAATGCTAGGCTTTATTGGAAGTCCATGAATCTAAAAATATATTAAAATTCTTATTCAATGTTTGTAAGTATATAAATATAAAGATTAATATTTCAAATTCTAACATTGTTAGCGTAATAAAATAAATAAAAATAAAAATTTATTTAAAAATATAAGGACTAACGTTAAATACAGTTGATGTTGAATGATGTTTTATTCCTTTTAATGTGTCGACACTTGGACACAATCTTAACATAACCAACCTACTAGTAGTAAACAAATAAACAACTATTTAATAAATTAATATTTTAATTAAATAATCTTAGCCTATTTACCATTGATATCAAAGAGTTAAATTAACCCTACGTGACACGCATTAGTTTACACTAGTTTACACGATAAAATATAAGAACGTAAATCAAAAGCAATGTTAAAATAGGAACCTACTTAAATATTTATTTATTTCAAATAAATATGTAAAATAACTTTTTATAATGAACTAGCTGCGCCACGCGGCTTCACTCATATAAGTCTCGATCCATGGGAATATCAGAATGAAAAGTATCCTATGTTCTAATCCAGGTCATGTCCTATCCATGTGCGAAATTTCATCCAAATCCATTCAGCCGGCGTTTTACCGTGAAAGCGTAACAAACAAACATAAAACATACAAAAAATCAATCATTTTCTCTTTACTATTAGTTTAGATAATATATGTACTAACGTAGGAAGTCAAATTTTACTTTATATACAATATATCACTTGAGATAGGTATCTAGGATTAATATTGATCATTTCACAATCTCAAATGCTAAAAAAAATATTTTTCATTTGTATCTAACCTAAACGTACCTAAGAAAAAGTACGTAACGTACACCCATATTGAGTTTAACATTAGAATCAGTGAAAATGATGACAGAACTTCAGTACTCAACCTAGAGGTACCTACAAGTTCCATTTATCCAGGCGAAAGTGCAGAAAAAGTTATGTTCCTTCCATCTCAGAACATTATTCTATATTCAATAGATAATAATAGAGTGTTGTTAGTGAGGAGCCTCTGGGACCTGAACGCTTCCATCGCGAGGAATCGAGGCTGAATAAGTAAAGTGGAGGAGGCTTCGGCAGCAAGCTTCGCAACATATAATCCCGTTACGTAACTATACGTACTCACTACACCGCAAATAACTTTATATTATCTAGGTATGGCTAGATATACTGGATGATTTGTTTACAGTCTCCAAATTTTTACAGGGTGTTCTACTCATGAATATGAACAATTTTCACTATGGGATTAACTCTGAAATCATGAAAAGAAAATCTGCTGTTTAATACAAAAGTTCAATACCTGCTTGACTACAATGTATGAAACAGCTGATTTTTTTTTCGTGATCTCAGAGTTGGTCCCATAGTGAATTTTGTTCATATTCATGGGTAGAACACCCTGTAAAAATTTGGAAACGGTAAAAAAAAACCAGTATATACCTATCAAATCATCGCAATGATAATAATAATAATACCAACCTTCTATTGTGCCACTCTGAAAGGCCAAGGTCTCTTCTTGTGCAGAAAAGGCATACGTTATTATGGCAAGATGTATGTACCTATCATATAGATAACCGTAATGGTAATAATAATAAAAACAAATCAAATATCTTGATTTAGCACACGAGGTTATTGACATGTGGAATGTAAACTCGACTGTCACTGTGCCGATTGTCATATCGGCCAATGGCCTGATGGCCGAAAGCCTCGATCAACATCTATCGAGACTCTCATTAGGCGGTTGGATCAAGGGTCAGCCGGTCGATTCTGTAAAAATATCACCGTGAAATCATAAGTGAAGTGAGCACTTAATAGTGTTAATCCCTAGCGAATGACAGCTCACTCAACGCTCACTTCACCCAAGCTTTCACGGTGAAATGGTTGCAGAATCGCACGGCTGATTCAGAAAGCAGTACTCCTCGATACGGCTCGCATTGTGAGGAGGTTCCTGTCTCTGGAGCCCTCACCACCGGTAGCTAGCAATCTGCTCCCGACACCGGCGGATCACTATTTTTTTTTTAATATATTAAGATATATTTAAAAATGTAATAATATAAGATAAAGAAGTAAATAAACGAAATAGTAATAAGCCTATCATTGTCCCACTGCAGGGCAGAGGTCTCTTTTGATACAGAAAAGGTATACGTTATTTATGTGCTGTACAAAGCTTTGGGCTTTACGCACACATAAATAACGTATACCTTTCCTAAGAAAGTGGTGAACGGTCACATAATAACAAAAACCAAAAACACTTTGTAGACAGCTTAACACAGTGTTTTTGACACCTTCAAGTCAAATACTGGTCATGGCCTTTATAATATGACGGAAACGCACTACCTACTAGGAAACCGTAGAGTAGATAGATAGTACACATATATACATATATAGTACACATCTGACATCTGTCAATCAGGACGACACACCAAAATGTTCCGTTTTTACAATTTTAATGCTTTTATTTTGAAAAATTAATTGTATCTCAAAAAATCGCAAAGAATGTGCGCGATTTGGATGGAGTAATGGCACTATTGAACTAACGCTGTGTGAGCATGCGTGTTCCATCGCCGCCCGTTCGATGTCCACCACGCACAGGATGGATGGGAAGCAGCACATTAAGAATTTTTTGCTCCGTTGGTGTAATTGCTATATGGCGTTCCAGTAGGAGGATAAATAAATAAATAAATAAATTTAGGATAAATAAATAAATACATGTACCGTTTTTGAAAATCGATTGTTGCGTACAACCGTGTTTTTCGTGTCCAACAATGGTGTGTATGTACCTATCATGATAAAATAGACTAACAATAAAAAGATTGAACATCGTTCGTCAAAATGAAAACAACTAGTTATTTCAGTGGATATGAGAATTGACAGAAAACTGATTTAAATTTAATGGTCTTTTAGAAACGAACGGTTAGTAACTTTAGTTTCTGTTTTGAATTCCTACCTACACAGTAGGCTTATCACCTTCCTCAATAATGTAATTACTTGATAAAACAAATTGATAGAACACCTACACAAACAAGGAATGTATTTTTGCTTTCACATAGTCCAAACACTAGAAACAAACCCGTGGTCTTTCCGAGGTATCCACAGGGAACGGATGGTCTATTTGTAACCGAAACCATTCAATTTCTAGCAGTAATTATTTTGTTGCATAATGTTGTCTTTGGGCAAAGGTCACGTTATTATATTTAATGAGTTCTTTATTTGCTTCCGTTATTGCGAAAAATAAGGCATTATTTTCCTGAAAAGGATTCAATGTTTTCATAAAATGAAAAGCGCGGTAATCTGCAATTCTATTGATGCAAA
This sequence comes from Eremobia ochroleuca, assembly GCA_949629135.1. Lineage (NCBI taxonomy): Eukaryota > Metazoa > Arthropoda > Insecta > Lepidoptera > Noctuidae > Eremobia > Eremobia ochroleuca. The sequence goes on from OX451387.1 coordinate 12,096,848, forward strand.
AACTAATAAGCATGTGTCACTTAAATACCGAGTGTAATATCATTAAACAAAAACATTGTAATGTTATGATATTTAGTAGTTTTATCAGAAATCAGTCATCTGAGTTTAGGTTCTTTGTTTATAGATCACGAATAACGGTTCAAAAATAAATAACAAAAGGTTGTACCTATAAAGTGTAAATATCCACGCACAATTTTTTTTTTTTTCATCTTAGCCACCACTGTCCCACTGCTAAGCAAAGACCTTCCCCAAATCCTTCCAGACATCCTTTTCTGGAGCACTCTTTAGCTACACAGTAAGGGATAAAAACATAAAACATTTTTTTTTTTTTTGCGTGGGTGTGACGCATATTTTCCCCAACTTGTTATTTTTTTGTGTTCTTTTTCTGCATCATGTTTATAGCAAAAAAAAAACATATTTTATTTATTTTCTTCCTTCTTACAAGATTGAACAACAGTAACATACGCCCGAAATTACTGAAATACAAACAAAGAGTAGTTTAACAGTTTTCAATAACAGTTATGTTTATTTTGAACCTCCATGAAGAACCATTAATTATGTGTGCGTATGCTAATTATACTCAATAGAGTAATTTTTAGTTACTTCAAATTTAAAATTATTATACACACATTACTCATGGCCGAAGAGTAAACACATAAATTACCAGAATGGTTAGCATCACCTCTAATACATAGGTACCCAAACGCACCCATGCTTGGAAGACTAGGGCTGGTATATATATATATATATATATATATATATATATATATTTATTTATTCAGATAACAGAGATCCATTGGGTTAGTAACAATAGTCTCAACCTATGTTAATACGAGTACTTAACTAATAACCTAGACAATGTACAGGTGACAAGTGACCTCACCAACGGGCTGTCATGTCTCCCGGCTATAGCGCGTAGAATGCTGCTGGGGCTGCTAAGGAGTCTGTTTAACAGCGATGCTGCTTTCTTACGCCGTACAGCATTGAAGCAGTAGCTGCGTGCCTCAGCGATCACACATGATGCGCTACAGAACCGAGGCAGACGCAACAGCACTCTAATCGCGTTGTTATACTGGATCCGCAGAGCATTGTAGGCCTTTTGGGTGTAGCTGAACCACAGGCTCCCCGAGTACAGCGACATGCAATATGCTTTAAACAGCGTTATTTTGACCGCCGCTGTACATCGGAAGAACCAGCGGGCCAGCATATTAGCCCGAACCGACAATCACAGACTTGTTTTTATAATAATTATAAAAATTTTGTGGTGCCTATATAGGCTGTAAATCTCAAAATTATTTATTTAACACCATTAATACCTAAACGCACCCATGTTAGAAGAAGGCTAGGCCTGGTATCACCGGTTTGTTTTTAATTATATATAATAAAAAGTTCGTAATATCTATGTAGACTCTAAACCCCAAAACTATTTATTTAACACCTTTAATTAACACATATTACATTTGGGCAAAACTTGCCCGACACGTCTTTTTCCTATGTGTCTGAAACAGGCGACGTTTGACAGGCATAGGTGATCCAAAAAAATTTCGTTTATGTTTTACAATTTCTGCTTTATTAAATTCTGTTTGGTCAATTTTGATTGTTTTTTTATAAATGCCTATATAGAATGACAAAACAGATGATATATGATAATCAACTCACAACAACAGGCCCCTGGACGGGGACTTAAACAATATGTACCAATTAATTGTTCCCAAAACCCACAGACCTACAACCCACCTCATCGACAGCAAAGAACACATATTAACCGCCATATAATTTCTAGCAAATCTGTATTTAGACAGCTATTTATCTACTTCATTATAACATAAAATGTTCTGTTTCTTGTCAGTGGTAGGTATAACAAAAAATAATGGTTATTTTATGTACGCCTCGAACCAGCGCCATTAACACCTGTCTTACCAGCACTTGATATGTGATTAATTGTCGTTCAACAAGAACAAACAATGTGGTTCTTACTAAATGTTGTTTTCTTGTTGAATGGCGATGTGATCCATGCATTATAGAACGGTTTGCTTACTACCGTGTTAGCTATCAACATCAATAGAGCGCTGATGGGGGGTGTTTCCATTGATGGCTACCGCGAAGGTCTTGGTTGAATTTGTCCAACTACCATTGATTCATAGCGTAATATGTGTAGCCGGAACTACATCATACTATCTTTGGATTCGCATAACTTGTGTCATTTTATAGTTGTAGTTATTGTAGTTTATTTTTTTTAATATCTCTCACTTACGTTTAATTTACCAGCGTAAGTTAACAAACGTAACTACACGGTAGCATATGGTTGAGGATACTTAATATGAATCTAGCTTTAATTAAAAATCCCTACAATCTTTATGAAACATATTTGGGTTGGCCATTATATCACCTACAGGTCCCTTATATAATTTAATAATGAAATAAGACCGCTGGCGTAAAGCCTCTAATTTATGGAAAGGAGCATCCGAGCGAGGGACATCGTAAATAAATCATTCGAATTATTTGCCCATACCTGCGCCCTCTGGGTTAATTTTAAGGTCAGCTTCGAGTGGATATTTATGTGACAAAGCTTTTTATATAAAATGCAAAAACTATTATCGGTTGATATCAAGCTAGGTAGGGTCATAACACTAGATGTGCAAATGACAATTATTCGGCTTATCAAAGATAGGTTTTTTCTTAAGTCAATTTCAATGTGCACGTTATTATACCGGCCAGCCTTGACCATATCTATAACTTCATCATCACACCTATGTATTGCTAAACATGAGCAAACCTCGATGAAGAATCCTACAATGAACTATCATCCGGAATCTTGCCAAATTGACAACGCTTGGCAGACGTTTGGATTGGTTAATTAGAATTTTACTCAATTTTGGTACCGTGCAGTTCGATCAAACTTATCTTAAGTTACTGGAGAATTTCTTGTCATCTTTAACACTCATTAGAAGGCAAACTATACATGTGCAATAATGTACATTCATGTGTATAATGTATGTACAAAATATGCTGTATTTTACTGCGGTTACAGCTCAAAGTCCGATTGAATGATATAAATAATGTGACAGGATCCGGGATGCTGTTGTGTCCGAAAAAGGTGATGTAGTCCCGGTGGTTCGCAATAAACCGTAATCTTTTTGTGTAGAAGACAGCTTTACTGGATTTTCCTTAACACGACTTGTACGCATGAGTTTTATTTTTCATGTGAATGTTGTTTGCTACGAGAGTCTACGCAGTTAAATCTTTCGTTTTAACAAATGTTGGTAACTCTCTAGAATTTTCTTGAATCGACGACACATAAAATTTTAAATCGCTTCCAAATGTATCCATTCCAATAGGTCCGGACGGGATACTTGAATCCTTGTTGTGGAGCCTATCCCTGGGGTATATTCAAGTTTTATAACGCCCCGCTACTCGCTACAGCACATTGTTTCCCATAGCTGTCAAGCTCGTCAATATAATTATGTATTTTATTTCCATAGAAGCATGCCATCAGCCAGTAAAGTGTATTATTAACTGATACTTTTACTCTAATGACTCTTATTATAAGGCGTTACCGGCGAAACATTACTTTCCCGTGCAAAATTCATGACGATTACGCCTAGTCGTAGCACGCGTAGCAAATGTTATCAATTTTAAATCAATTACTAGAACCTTCATGTTGTTTTTTCTTGTTTATATTTTTAAAAAAAGTGTTCGGTGATTTCGGTCGTATCTACTTATAATAATAATAGTTTATTCATAAATTGCTTACCTATAGGTAATTTTAAGCAGAACTAATCTCGCCGAAATAGGTAAGCAGATACCCGATTACAACCTAATACAATTAAGCTATTAATCACATTAACGCCCTCGGAAGATTTACAAGATATTAAGTTTCTACGTTTGGTCAACTGAAAAATGAACAAAACGCTACAATAAATAAAATGTAAGTATCTAATGTTAGTTACCTCGTAGCATGACGTAGACGTTTCGCCGTCGCCGCCCAAATTATACGATAAACACTGTTTTTCTGACACGTATCATGTTATTTAATGTCACACTTTTAATTTTCAATCTTTTTCGAAGAGCCAATTATTATTATGGAAAACGAAGGTTACACGTGACGTTTATTCAACAAGGTTTGTACCGTAGAGCACGCGTCTCGCGGTGTCGGCGGAAGCATACACGTGCAGCGCTCTGCGTACCGGTGTCGGGTACGTGGGCCCGGTGTCATGTGCAGCGTGGTGCGCGGGGCGAGCGGAGCGCGGTACGAGCGGCGAGAACGGCGGCGGGAGCGTGTCGGGCGTGCGCGCTCTGCCTCTCCGCGGACTCAACTGTAGGGCTTCTGTCCCGCTAGGGCGGCGCGCCCACGCTCGATACCGCCGCCTTCCCAGCGCCCTCCCACATTGCAAAATCGTTTATAAAAATTTTACAGATTATTGCAAAAACACAGATATTCTCCAATGCGTTTCCAGCCACGTCTCGGTACTCGACAAACTCTTGAGTTACGACGCGTTTATTCTCCTTTCAGCTTTTTGTGTGAATAATAAAGTGCGGCCTGAGTGAGTGTAATCATAACGTGGCTAGCGGGAGGCGTGGCTGTCTAACTAAATGAACGCTTTGACATCACTTCATCAAGAGTTTATTCATATTTTATATGGGCATAATTTCTTAATCGGTTCAGAGGCTCACTTAACTTTGAAATAAACTCTACGCCATTTTTTGCATACATATCAACGTAAATTAAATACCATCATACCAATGCATAAATTATAATTAAGGTTTTTTTTCTAACATATTAAATAGATCCATCGACATATGGAATCCCAAAGAAAGACAATTATACCTATGTTTAGCATACTATCTACCACACATAGTTACTGTCGTATTGTGAATATGTTGATAAAATATTGGAAATTAATGGATCTATAGAAAACCCTGGGTTAACAAAGGATTGACACAATAATTATGAACGATGGTCCTGAAAAAAGTCACAATAGATCTATCGCATTCATTGCCGCGCTATCTTTATGGGCTAAGTGATCGTAAGCTCGGCTTAGTATGGGCTGGTTTAGGCCCTCAGTTCCCTGTTCGGGTAAAACCCAATTGCCTTTTTTGCAGTTTACAGCCCGTGCTTTGTTCTGTGGATGATTAATGAAAATAGGGTACCTACATAGTGCCTATGAATGATTGACGCATCATATACTTCATATACTTTATCCGACGCCAGAATGATCACAATGTATTTATTTATAGCTACTTATTCAATATTTTAATAATAGCCGTACAAAACTGTCCATGTAGGCATCACTAACGTAAATAGGTACTTATTTAGGTAATGTTGATATCGGTAATAAGCTGTAGGTATTTATAACTTGTTCAAAAAATACATAGTAGCTTATATTCTCATAGCTATGACAAATTACAATGTTCCACCCGCGAACTACCTTCTTATTATTACTGTCTTGATTATTTCGTAGATAGCTACCTACCTTGTTGCACGGCATCTTTTACGAAGCGAAACATTTTCAAGTGCTAAAAATGCCCTGATCTTTTCACGTCATACAGGATTTAGGGGCTAAACATCGTCGTATCATCCCTAAATCCATTGAAATCCTACATGGCATAAAAATAACAAACCCTTTTTTTTTTTTTTTTCAAGAAAAAAGGGGAGACAGACAGATCCGTACAGGGTGCACAGTTCGGTGAAGTTATGTGCATACATTAATTAAGGTGCTCTTTCGAAGGCGACTGCAGCCGCAAACCGCATGCGACGGCGTCACCCAATCGCAATGACAGACCGCAGCAACACGACTGGTTTCTGTGCAACTCTATTTAAACGCCGGGAGCGTTTAAATAGAAGGTGACGATATTGCCGCCTGTCACCGTTTTCATACTTACATAGAAACAAGTCGTATAGCTGCGGCCTGCGATTGTGATCAAATTCTGAAGGTACCTTTTCAAAGTGACTGAAAACGACGCCCTCTTACCGAGAGGCGACCCATGTCTTAGCAGTGGGACATTATAGATTGATTATGTTATATTATGAACAAAAAACTTAATAATAATAATAAAATTCATTCAAAATATAAGGACTAACGTTAAATACAGTTTTTCTTAAATCAACCATAAACATAGGACATCCAGGCATCCTAGCGAAATACCACCACCATTCCTCTGCCCCTTTTAGGAGGTAGGTACCCCTACTCACTTTTTTTCAATAAACCTATGTACAGACGCCAGCACATCAAGCTACCCGAAACTGTCTCCCAATCAACCTTGAACCTAAGGCTTTAGCGATAAAGTTGAAATTGGACAGATTGTAGTAGCTTGATGTGCTGGCGTCTGTACATATGTAGTCAACCCTACGAGTAATAGAATTAAACTCTTGATTTGAACTCATTAATCAATGTATGAACATGGACAATGACGTCACTGAGCTCATCAATTTATTGCTTTTATCGATGGGTAATTTGAAGCTTGTACAATGTGGGCGGTACTTGTGTGTATATCAATATCACTCTGATTTACATAGCTCCATTTATTATGAACATGATATTATAGGAAGGGACTAGTCTTGGTTATGTCTACATCTATGAAGGTCCATACTTAGACTCTGACACCGAGCGACACCTAAATATAAAATCCTCAAATTGCCTAAATAAAAGTGCACTGCTGGATTTTCAACTTTTGGCACAACACCGAGGGTTAAAAATCCAACAGCGCAATAATATTTAGACATAACATTTAATATCGCCTAGTGTGAGTGAAAACGGTCATAATTCTGCCCTTATACCTATGAAAGTAGAAGTAGGTAAGTTCACAAAGTACAGATCGTTATTCGTTTTAAATTCATCGCATCAATGTAGGCTCCGCATAAATCTAAACCATCAACCAGTTCTGGCATCCACCCACCTAAATCACCACTAAAAAATATTCAAAACCATTTGCCTCACAGTTCACACGAAACAACGTCAGTCAAGAAAATATATGAGACACGGAAAGCTGGAAATTCCGCAGCAACAAATATAATTGAATAAATTCGTTACATTAGCGTAACATAAATCTGTGCGGAAAAACGAATGGATCACATAATGCAGTGGCCTACTGCGGGTGGTGGTGGTCGCTGATAGCATCAGTGCGGTCAACGGCATACGCCCGGGGCCTGCGGGCCCCCTGACCGGCGACCGGCCGCCGCCGCACCTGCTACCCACCCACATGCACTTTGGTAGTGACGTGCCCAACTCATGATAACTTCTGTGACAGATTTACTTTAAAGTTTTTCTGAATCATCATAAGAAGAATAAGAAAAACAGAAGTAAAGGATCGTGTAGTAAACTACGCATATCGTTTACTGATCAAAGCGTGATAATAATTCCACTTGCAGTCGTAGGATGTCAGATATTTAGGCTAGAGCTGTAGGACTCCTTTTCCGAACAATCCCGAGTCAGAAAATAGGATGCAGCTGGATGGGTTGATATTTTTCTCGATCCACTTGCTATTTTCGACTGAAATTCTTTAAAACCTCTGCGTTTTTACTATGGTTTACTGTTCATAAACGGTACCATATCTACCACATCACTAGCCCATTACAACTACCTTTGATTCCACCATGTGGTCCCGCCGTCAGGAACTGCCTTATAATTAAAATTCACATGCAATAAAGCACTTGCTTTCGGAGCTATGTAAGCATATTATAATGAAACGTGCATCGCAACGGAATAATGTAAACGGGAATAAGTAGGCTGCATTTTGTAGATGGAAATTATGGAATGTTTTTCATTTCGACCCGTAAAGCATAGCTCGATGCAATGCCTATACTTTTACGAATTTGATGATTTTAGGCAAAAGTTTTTCCTAACATATCAGGCGCAATGTACCTAATGTACCTAATAATAGATAGATATACACCTTGCCCAACACTTCGAGGTATAGGTACCTACTGACTGGCGATGATGCGAATGTTATATCAAGTTGGCACAAAAATAATGAGACACTTGGTTTACGTTTTATATTTTTTTTAAACTTAGTCATTGATGTAATCACCGTTAGAATCTAAGACTTCTTGTCAACGATCCGGCAAAGTTTGGATGCCTTTCGCCCAGAACTCTGATGGCTGTGCCTCGAAAAAGTTGTTCAACTCCGTCTCTACATCAGAGAAATCATTAAATTATTTACCCCGCAAATATTGTTTCAGGTCTCTAAACAAATGACAGTTTGATGGGGCGAGGTCTGGGGAATAAGGTGGGTGGGGTATCGTCTCCCAGCCCAAGTTCTCCAACTGTTGGCGAACAGCAGATGCGACGTGAGGTCGAGCGTTATCGTGCAGTAAAACTACATTAACTCGTCTTCGTTGTTTTTTCTTGATACGAGTAGCAGCAGATAGTTTGGTGAGCTGGGTTGAATATTTGTCAGCGTTTATAGTTTCATTGTGTAGTTCATAAAAGAGCATGCCATGCGCGTCCCAGAAACAGCAAAGCAGAACTTTTAAGCGGTTCTTTTGACTCAGCTTCGGTTGAGTTGGAGGCGTTTCTTCTCGAGGCAGCCAAAAAGCACGACGTGTATCGTTCTCGCAATGAATCCATGATTCATCTCCAGATCAGACAAAAACTCTTTAGGTACGTCGAGGTCACAGCAAAAGTGATTGACAGATAGCCACACAGACTGCACGACTGGCGTCTGTAACGATGTACCCACCGAGCACCGAGCCAAAACTTTTCGATACCCAAGCTCATGCAGATGGTATTCCACGGCGTGGTGACTGCAGTTAAGTGCTTCCGTTAATTCACGAGTGGTAGCATCTGGATTCAACTGCAGTTCGCGGCGTAAATCGTCATCATTCACTGCGGGTGGTCGTCCTGAGCGTGGCTGAATTTCAAGGCTCCTGTCTCCTGATTTAAAACGGTCAAACCATCGGGACACCGTCGCATGGCTTGTACTTCCAGCGCGCAATGTAGTGTTGAAATTGTCAGCCGCAGCCCGCGCACTGGTGCCTAACAAGTACTCGTATAAGTATAGTGTTCGAACTTGTCGCTCGTCCATTTTTCTTCAATTTTCTACAACATTCTAGAATATTATAGAAAACGATTAACTTGAAAAAGGAAATGTAGGTATAGTTTTGTAGTGTCTCATTACTTTTGTGCCAGCCCAATATTATGCTTTTCTTACCGAACTTAACATAACCTTCCAATAAAATTAATCAATCCTGAAGTGATAGCTACCAACAATACCTATCTAATTTCAAGCTCTGAATTTGTTAGTAACCTAATCCGAAAGTGCAGCTTTGATAAGCACAGTAGCTGGCCACTTGGCTATTCGCTGCAGGTTTGGGATTAATTCCCCGCTCGATAATATTGTTCTACCGATACCTAATATTGTCCGCTACTGGGCTGTTCGAGCAGTCTGCCCCAATGTATGTACCTATACCTGTACGTCTACAAGGATCTTTTGGCGGCCAAAATGAGAACTAACACCGCCATCTTGTTTTTTTCAATACATTTCACAATTGTTTACTAACACTGTGGCCAATACCAATATCCCATGTCAACGTCATTCGAGCGCCATAAGATCCTTATCGCACTCTAGCCATGCCACACTATACAACGTGTAACTTGAATAACGCACAACCTCTTGTCATTGTACTCATCATTATGAACAACTTTTACTATGGGACCAAACCGGAAATCGCGAAAAAAAAATCAGCTGTTCCCTACATTTTGATGAGTTATGCGAACATAAATGTAGGGAACAGCTGATTTTTTTTTCGCGATTTCAGGTTTGGTCCCACTGTAAAAGTTGTTCATAATGATGAGTACAATGACCCCTTAAGAGGTTGTGCGTTATTTAAGTTACAACTTGTATAGCAGAGTATATGTATTTATTGCTTTCCAGTTGGACGGCAGCACACACGTGTGTAGTACGGAGCAGGTCGGTGGTGGCGTGGCGCGCAACATGGCTGAAGCTCTGTGGAGACTGCGAGGAGGCCGTACCAAACTCCTCACCGCTGTTGGAGACGATGCCGACGGAGAATATTTGACGAACATAGCACCAGGCCTACTCCTACATGGTATGGACAGCTTTCACCTACTTACACACAAAACTCATAATTTATTGAACACGACATAACTTACCCCCAAAAAAAAAGTTTTCATGAATCTTATGCCTAACAGTATTTCGTAAGTACGTAACTATCAGATGCTTAAAATTCGTGGAATTTGTTTAGCTACAGCCTACGTAGTGCTACTAATCGTAGTTTTGAGCAGATGCACCTTAATTTGAGATGTCATGGTCAGTTTACTAAGGTGGTCGTAGCATAGCGTAGGTCGAAGCTACACATTGCTACGAGTTTTGAACACCTGCACATAGATTTTTTGAACATCTGCACTTAGACTTATCTGTCAGTCCCACCGAGGCAGAATGGTAGCATAGCATAGGCCGAAGCTACGCAGTGCTACGAGTTTTAAACAGAGCTTTTCCATTTGAAATATCATGGTCATTCCTACCAGGGCAGATTCGTAGCATAGCGTGGGCCGAAACTACACAATGCTACAAGTTTTAAGCAGAACACTTCCATTTAAAATATCAGTCCTACCGTAGCAGAATCCTAACGTAGCGTTGGCCGAAGCTACGCAGTGCTGAGAGTTTTAAACAGAGCACTTCCATTGGAAATATCATGGTCAGTCCTACCGAAGCAGAATCGTAGCATAACGTAGACCGTACTAACCGTAGCTAACTTACGGCACTAAACTTTTATTTTTGTTTCACAGATTGTGTAGTAAAAAATGCTCGCACCCCTTCATATGCCGCAGTGATGGACGCCCAAGGCGAATGTCTTCTCGGCCTGGGCGACATGGTTCTACACAACCTCGTCACTATAGATCTTGTACGTAGAATTCCATTTTATAATAACTCATGCACCCTGTGACCGTTTGTATGTACCTACTTATTAGAAGCCTTAAAGGCGGTTAATTTCATGGTAATACACGGTTCGTTTCACGTAGGAAACGGTAGTCGTGCATGAACAATTGCACGTCTAGGGATACAAAATAGCTATGTTAAGACTTAATACCTGTAGTGTATTCATAATAACTCTAATAAGTCTTCTCGTCAGAATAATGTAAGGTGGAGTGAACTTAGGATAAATCAAACACCGGTACCTGCGCGGGTAGTTACTACTTCGATGCGTGGAGACTCCCCCATAATACCAACATTTTGAATATTATTTTATGGGGGAGGATGATGATGGAACATAAACAAAAAACTAGGGACACGATTGATAACGCTTGCGACATTGAATAGTCATAAAATGTTGAAATTCTTCGAAAACTTCGGGTGTGTATAAAGCTGATACTTGAGGGGGGGCTACAATGACACAAAACTACGACAGGCTGTCTAAAGGCTATAATTAATAACTGACACTAGCAGCCGTTTGCTAGACATGTGGCGTCGTGGCATCGACTGTCGCATCAAACAATCGCCTTTAATTAACTCACTTTGATGTGACCGTGAATGACACTTTCCTTTACCAAGATTTCTATTACTCACAGGTAAATAAGCACATGAAGGTCCTTGAAAACGCTCCATTAGTCATTCTTGACGGCAACCTTCCACAATCTACAATTGACTACGTCTTAAAGGTGTGCCAGCGTCTTGCAAAACCTGGTAAGTTGAACAATTCTTCTTAAAAACCGGACAAGTCGAGTCTTTAAATATTTTGGGGGTTGAAGGAGAACAATTTCTTACTTGCGATGGCGCGGAAGTGGTAGGAAGGTTCGTTAAGCCTAAGCGTGCAGCAAGAAACCCTGGCAATCTTGCCAGTATTGACATCCAGCTAAGGAGTAGAATTCTCGGTATCTAATTCCGATGTTTTTGCCGGTAGCTATAGCACTTCTTGGGTCAATAAGTTCCTTTTAGGAAAGCGTGTATAAGTGCGCAGTGACGCGGTCGTTGACCAGATAGGTAGGTAATAGGTAATACAGGCTGGTGTCCGCAACTCCACGTCAATGTGCGTATTTTGCGTACGGGTGGGAAAATCGATCATTCGATCCACCCTAGCTCCTCAAGGAAGGCCAGCAACGCCTTGATGTTACTGACCGTCTCACGTAGGGTACCTGGGTTACCGAAGTGTTTTGCCCTGTAAGTGGCGACCACCGGGCAGCTTAGAAGCACATGTGCCGCTGTCTCGTCATCCTCCATACAGGCCCTGCACAGCGGACTGTCTGTTACTCCTATGACAAAGAGGTGTTTATTAAATGACCCGTGGCCAGTCAAAGCTGCAGTCACCGTACGCAGCTTTTGTTTATTTAGACGGAGAACCTGTCTCGTGAGGCGGCCATTCATTGCGGGAAGTGCTTCCTTAGCCTGCCTGCACTCGCCTTGTTCCGTCCAAAGTTTGTCATGTTGATCTCTGGTGCGTTTCCTTACCAGAGTGCGTAGATACCTGAAGGGGAGCGGCACGATGGGCTCAGGCCCCACCGGTGCCATGCTCGACCCCCTTCTGGCAAGCTCGTCGGCTGCATCGTTGCCTAGCGAACAGCTGTGTCCTTTAATCCATTGAATGGTTATTTTATTGAGGTTACCCACCTGGTTAAGGAGCTGGTGACACTCGTATATTAGCCCAGAGTCGACGGTATTACTATTCAGCGCTTGCAGTACAGCCATGCTGTCTGAGAGTATGCTCGTTGACCAGATGTGCCACGACCGCTTTATCGTTTACCAACAGTGTAATAGAACCGCAAGTTTAAGGACAGGTTTTAAAACAATATTTTGTCACTAAAATATAATTATATTTAAAATTATCAGTACAATCAGTGCTCATCCTTGGAATGGCTTTTTAATGAGATTATTATTCGGACGGATAGGTTTTAACAATAATACACAAATATATTGTTAACAACAGATTACTTTCTTCAAGGCACTAAGGTACTTCATTAGGTACGATTATCTTGTGATTTGTTATATGAATACATAGTCTTAATAATAAAAATTAATTTTGTCAAAATAACACAAAGCTCTGGTTAAAGTAACTTACAACATATACAAACTAAGTATCTCTAGAGTTATAAAAAAAAATACAAAATAATTACATAAAAAATGAAGATGTCATATAGTAAATTTATATTCTTGTACATTTTACTTGGAAGTGCACTTAGTTTACTTCTTAAAATACTAAGGGCTGATTTTTCCATCAGCAGATAACTTTTATTCGAGGCATAAAATTGACGTTTGACAGTTTTTGTATGAAGTAACTGACAAAATTTTAAAATTATCCCTCGAATAAAGTTATCAGATGATTGAAAAATCAGCTCTAAATTAAGTAAATAATATTATTCGACCATGCTTAACACTCACCATTTAACTGACCAGCTAGACAGAATAATACAATACTCAATCACAAAATAAAATTGCAGACAAAATTTGCTGATGAGGAGCCAAATACGATGTGGAATAAACAGACATTTTTTTTTTTTTTCAAATAACCTGTACAGTCATTGAGTACCTATACCTAGGTACTTTTTTACTAATGTTTGAAATGGAATGCACAAATCATGGAGCTGCCCGTTAGATGAACTGATAGACATCAATAAGTACATACAAACATTTTTAATTGAATATAATTAGCCTAATCAGAACAACACAATATACAAATCTAGATACTAAACATATTGAATTTGATGAAACAGTAAAACGAAATTATCGATTCCTTGAGATTCAATCAATATTATTTTACACTTTCGAATTAAGTGCAGGAGATAAATCTTTTCACGAAATGCTTTTAGCACGATAATACATTATTGTGTATGGATTAATTTTCATAGAACTACTTGTAGAATGGCGAAAAAAGCTCTAGGTTAAAGTTAAAGTACATTGAAAATAATCATTGTTGGACTAGGCTATATTTTACATATAACCCAACTGACGTTGTTGCTGCAGCTGATCGCGCAAGTGATGCAGCGCATGCTCCGGCTGGCTATGTTGCATTTGAGCTACCAGGTTCTTTGCTTCCAAACGAAGTTCATAAAGCTTACGGGACTCCAAATACAGCAGGATTGCTGCAGCTCCTGTATAGAAATACAACATAATGTAGGGATCTTTGTGAACAATAAGCAACATAGTATTCTTATAAGTGACTTTGAAACTTCTTTTATATTTATTTAAATTTTACACAGATCGCGCACGATACGTCTTTTCAACCGTCGTCCCATCTATTTCATCACTTTCTTCCCCGTCATACTTTCTCACTCGCACAGTGTTGTCATACCAATTCCCTAACATCCCTCATATTTTGTGTGTTGCCAATTCTTATCTTATCTCTATAAGTCCTGATGAACAATCTAAGTCTATCCAATAAAATTAAAAATTTGAACTCGATATAACTTGCACTTGTATGCTTTGCAGTGACATTGTCTTATCTGAAGTAGGCCATCTGAAATCTAAATAGTACATGGAAGGTGGAGGACCATGAAGTCAATATACCAGAGGAGATGACGTAAGCCACTGTGCACCAACACATCCAAAGCGCTCTGGCGTCATCACAGTGGGCGTGGCCTCGGTCAGTGGTCTCATCTTACGCACTTAAAGTTCTTGTTTTCAACAATTTTCCGGAAGTTTAATTTATGTATTATAACTTAGCGAAACCTGGTTAATTTCAAGTTTTAAATTATGACGAACATTATCGTCTTTAAATTGCTTTAAAATATTGCCGGATCTTTTAAATTAAGTGCACAGAATATAGCCCCGAAAAAGGGTCATGCACCTTAATATAGGAAAATTCGACTATGCCATCTATCTTTGTTGGCTTGCTGCACACTAGTGAAAACTGTAAGTGCAGCAAGCAATTATTATAATTATAAATAAATAAAACTCCTCTGTACATTTATTTTGTGCTGAGGACCAATGGGGTTGTCATAGGCACTAGTGTTTCCATAGAAGTTCATAATACAAGAGGCTTATGCCATAATAGTCAGGAGAGTTACGGACACCCTTATTCACATTCTCTCTGACAACGCCTCAGTACTCCAATCCCTAGGGGAAAAATGCATCACATCGAACCCAATACTTGAATGTCACAATGCACTTGAACAGGTAACTGTATTGAACTGCAATACAGTGACACTACAACAGATAAAAGGCAGCTGACGAGCTGGCCAAAAGGGCATCCAGCACACCAGTCTGTGGACTGGAACCTGTAGTGCCGATCCCCTTCAACCAACTACGCAGGCGGCTACGGAAGCACACCCACACAGAAGCAGAGAACTGGTGGACCTCGTCATCGGGCTGCAGGCATTCCAAGGAAGCCATGCCATCATTAGATGGCAAGCTAACCAGACGTTTACCAAGCCTGTAGAGGAAAGGCGTGCGCCTGGTGACAGGGACCATCATGGGACACTGAACTACCGACTAAACAAACACTTCCACACAATAGGCATAACAGACAGTCCTCTGCGCAGGGCCTGCATGGAGGCTAAGGAAACCATTGCGCATGTGCTCTTTGAGTGCACAGGCATCACCTGGATAATTAATTAGTAACATATACTTACCAAACAACAGGAAGGCAACCACAGCAAAAGCATAAGACCATGACAGCACATTGAATGAGGGATACAACAGCCAATCACGGCGATAACAGTTCCCACCAAAAATAGCTACTGCAAAGAACAAAAACACACCTGCAAGCAAAAAATAAACAGATTTTAGATTATATTATTGATTTTATTGTGTAAGATTTGAGATAGAGTTTGAGTCAAACTTTATGGCAGCTCTGAAGTGGACTACTTGCTGTGCAGTACTCCAACCGTCACGCCCACTGAACATGAATTTGTTACTGCACAGCAACTCGCCTCATATTCTGACCTGCCATAATGTTTGAATAGGGCTGTACAGTCGTACGCAAAATACGCACATTGACGTGGAGTTGCGGACACCAGCCCGTATTACCTAGGGCTGTACAGTGATGAATCATTTTGTATAAAACTTACTTGAGACAGCCACCATGATAAAAGCACAAGTGACAAAGATCCATTCATATCGCAGCACGGTACGCAGTGGCCATCGCACTATGACACATGCCAGCAAGACTTGAGATGTCAAAGACAATATCAAAGCCATTGTAACAAATGACTGCACTGCCATCAGCCAACCAGGCAGCAGCCATTCTCGGATCATATAGAATTCCTGGAATTAATAAAATAATTTTGTAATCCTGCATGTTCCTCCATACCATACACTGTTTTTGCGCTGTGCTTGGCGTTCAAAGCCCTTTGAACGCCAAGCGCAGCGCATCGGCAGTATGCTCTCTACGCTAAGCCATTTATTTACTATTAAATAGGTACCTACAAAAAGCTAGTGATAAAATGTTAAAATTACCTAATCCTTTTACCCTTTTTCTTTAATATCAGATAATAAATTAGCACATCTATTTGTCGCCTAAACTCGTCGTTGGCGTTTTAGCGCCCGATTACGTTTTTCGCTTGTAAGCGTCATTGGCGTTCAAAGGGTTAAATTTTATTTCTTAAAGCTTTTGAAACTACACAGCACATCACTGTTCACATAACTATTTCTGCATAGATATAACAATTAATTGATTGGGTTGGCTAATAAGTAATGAGCGACATACAACTATTTTAATTGTATTTATTTATTAAATGAATAATTGTTAATTATTAATAATACATTCACTGTCGTTTTCTACTGCCATTCGCCATCGATCTGGCAAAGAGTGAATGGCGTCCGCATAGAACTTCGTTGGTTTTAAATTGAAGAAGTCATCTATGTATTGTTTCAAGTGTGTTTCATCGACAAAGCTTTTTTCCCGTAAATTATTACTAAGTGATCGGAACAAGCTGAAATCAGTTGGTGCTAAGTCCGGCGAATATGGAGGGTGGGGTATTATTTCCCAATTAAGCTCCAATAGTTTTGGCCTGGTACTCTTAGCAATATGCGGCCGGGCATTGTCATGCAGGAAAAATATTTTGTCGTTTGCAATGGATGTCAAGCTTCAGTTTTTTGATTTGATCACAATATACTGTTGCTGTAATCATAGTATTAGTAGGAAGGAATTCCCACCTTATTACTCCATGTATATCACACCAGACAGAAAGCATTACCTTGCGAGGATGAAGATCACCTTTTGACGTTGGTTTTCCCTGTTCTTTACATCCCAGCCACTGGCGCTTGCGTGTGTGATTAACATAGAGAACCCACTTTTCATCTCCAGTGATAAGATGATCTAACCAATTAAATGTGCAGCAGGAAGATGAAAGTTGTACACAAATCTCAGCTCGGTAGGTCAGCTGATCTTTACTTAATTGATGGGGTACCCAAACACTATATTTGTAAGTCTTTCCCAAACCATGTAAATGATTTTCTATGGTGCCATGAGAGCACTCGAGGTGAACAGCCAAATCGTGTGTAGTTCTTCGAGGATCTTCTTCGATTAATAGTTTTAATTTATAGATATCTATTTCCACGGGGCACCCAGACCTTGGTTGATCGGTTAAGGAAAAATCGTTATTGCGGAACCGTTGGAACCAGCGTTTTGCTGTTGCTTCGGAGACTGCATCGTGAGCTATCCTTTGACATATATTACGTGTAGCTTCTGCAGCAGAATGCCCAGATTGAAACTCATATAATGAACAATGTCATACGTGGGTTTTAATATCACTCACTTCTTTGTGAACTTTAATGCACTAACAGCCAAACTATCACTAACGCGCATGAGCGGGACTCGCTCTTTATATACCCTCTGCTACAGAACATTCTCGAACCTTTCCGAAAATTCTAGAAATTAGAAACTAAAACGCTCATTACTTATTAGCCAACCCGATATATCAATCATCCTGCCACATTATACAGTGTCAATCAGTAACATAACAAAAGTAATTGATTTTACCTGACTAAAGATGTAGTGGCACCCATGAAACAGTTTATCAAACTGATAGGATGGGAATCGAAAACGGTCAAAACAATATTCCCATAAACCCATGTGTTTGAAGCTTGAAAACATCTCAGGATACGACTCAATCCAGTACGGGCCGGCAAACGACAGGAGGAGAAATAGGCCAGCAATATACGTTAGACTGGCTCCGATGAGAGTGGCATCTGTAAATAAGTTTTACCACCGATCATTATTTCAGAACCGCCGATCTATTACTCTCACATGATAATCTTCTAACAGTATTGGAATAAATCAAAAACATGAAGAAACGTACTCATTCAAAATTATATGGGCGTGCCCAAATTAAATTACTTACTTGATGCCTTCGGATACTCATTATCGGCGGCCGTCATATTGTCAGTTGTATTTTATCAATAATTGCAGATTATCTTTAAAACAGCACTTTGGAGAGTAAGTTTACAGTAACAAATTAAATGAAAACAAGCGTCTTCAACTGCTAACAAAATTTGACACTAATGACATTTGTCGATTACGTTCCTTTAGAATATGACATAATGCAAATCGTTCTAAAAACTAGTAAAAACTTCGAAAGCCAGTGACGAAAATGTTTTTAGGGTTCCGTATGTCAAAAGGAAAATGGAACCCTTATAAGATCACTTCATTGTCCATCTGTCAAAATCCTTTATCTCAGGAACGCGTGGATTTATCAAGTTGGCTTTTCGTCTGTGTAATGTCGTATGTATGTAAGGGCCTAATCCTGACTGTCGAGCTTGCCCTAGGCAATAGTGGTAAAATGCCTGCTCCGAGCACATCTGTGTCCAGACTGTTTTGTGGACCACCTAATGATGTACACCTTAATGTAGTGATAATTTTTCAACTAAATCTCAGTAGACCTTACAATAATTATCATCATCACAGGACAGGGTCAGTCATAACCTTGGAGAGCGCCTACTCGATCCTCCCTTCATGTTGCTTGTGAATAAGTTGATTTGTCAAGACTGAAGGTGAGGTGAAGTGAGGTGAGGCGTAATTACTCAGACCAGAGGCACAGAATGAAAGCTCAATAAAAGGAGGGCCCTTACACAGGCCAATAAATAAAATAAAGTAATAAAATAAACATTTTATTATTTAAAGGCAGTTATGGTTCATCCGTATATAGAAAAAGTTACATAAATCTTGCACTAATTTTATTCTTACTGACTACTTTTTAAAATAAACGACAAAGTGTATAAATTGGATGATTTAAGAAAGGTACATTGTTGATAAATCTTGTCTTTTCAATAAAATAATATCAAATAGGTACTTATATAATAAAATATTCATTTCTTAACCAAGCTGCTATCGAAATGACTGCAGAAATATAAAAAAAACACACATACACAAAAAGGCACACATTTAGAATCATACTTTTTACAGTAACAAGTGTACTAATAAAAAACGATTTAGTTTACTATCCTAATGAAATCTTTTGTAAAAATCCAGAACGATCCAAAGTTAGAATCATTGAAAGTGTTTAGAAAAGTCGAAAAAAAATGGCTAAAGTTAGGTCGTTACAAAATGTGTCATATTACTTAGACGGCCACTCCATAATCCATGTAGGTACTATGTTATTGTACATTAACACGAATTGCGAAATATTTTTGACAGTTTAGGGCAAGTAGGTAGATCCAGTATATCTCAATGGCTTAGTCAGTATCGAGGATTGCTCGATTGATTGAACAAAAGTTTGAGCTAGTTTGAATTTTATTGAACAATATTTTCATTGAACCATGTAGGATACGTATTGTGTAGCCTTGCTCAGCGAAAACATAGAAGCATATGGATCGTTAATATAATTGCGTGAAAATAAAGGGCTGAGTTAATCATATTCCGTAATATACATATTGCGCAAACTTATTGTGGGTGTAGAGGCCGCCTTAAATAATATTCTTTACAGTAAAGTTAAAAGCGCAACGTTTTCGGCAACGTAAAATAGTGGAGGTAATCAGTTTCATTATAACATTCACTCATTCAAATCTTGAGTCCCAACACAAATCATGTTTCAGTTCAATCACTCCAATCAATAGTGTTATCCACATTATTTGGTAAAACTTAGAAAACGTGTAAAACTCAACTATACAATAAACTACAACATACTTATACATAGCATATTATGTAAAATAAATACATAAAAACGTGTGTACTGGTAATAAATTGCATTCATTAAAATACTGGAATTTGTGCTGATTCTTTTGGACGGAACTGGTTCATAAGATCTTACACTTACCCCCTTAATAATAAACGTGTTATATCAGATGTATAGTTACAGACCGATTTCTCTCTTTCAGTCGTCAGTAATTTCGACTTTCGAAAGAAGAAGACAAAGTGTTGTGTAACTATACAGATGCTATACCTTTATCAGTAAGGCGGTTAATATTTAACTAACTCTAATTACTTGTCACGTTTAATGTTATGCTTTTGTTTCATACTCCAATTCAAATCGAGCTTGAGATTCTTTTATCTTATTGCGCTTCTTTGCTTGAATGTTAGACTCGGTCAAAAAGAGGGCAGCGGTTACTAAGCATGCTACGGAACCCACGACACCCAAACCGAATGACCAGCCTGCAAAAAAAATATAAAATTAATAAGTACCAACGGTAACGCAAAAACTAATATTATTGTAGTTATAAATCATAAAGTAAGTAATTGCTCGCCTAAGTAATTGTTGGGATGGTCTGGCATCCAACCGTCTGTGTTTCCCAAAGAGGCAAAAACTATAACAGCAATTACTCCACAAATACCTAAAACAGAATAAAAAAAAAACAAAGATTAATTAATTGAACTAAAAAAAATAAAAAAAAATCTATGAAGTTATTTCGAGTTGCCTCTGCATCTAATCTAAGCAGTTCATCTCACCTGATCCTAGCATAATAAATCCTATAGTTTTGATCAGCAACACATATCTGCGTTGGTCAGGTCCCCAGCATAGGAAGAACATCAACACCAATATTGTAGAGATCAAAACTCCCAGCAAACACAATGTAAAGAAAAACTGTGTTGCTATCATGAAACCTGCAAAAAAAAACGGTTATTAAGAATATGTTTTTTTTTTAATTCATGGTTAAGGTTACAGAATAGAATAGCGATAGTGCAATTTTTTGTTTGAAATTGTTCATCGGCGCGGGCCATCACTCAATGTTTATGAATGGTAGGTTGATGATAGTTGACGTTTTAGAGATTAATCTAGACTTATACAGCGTGTAACGGAAAGGGGGTATCAACCCTTAAGGAGGTGAATGTGCTCATGAAACTCAACAACTTTCCCCAAAGAACATAGGTCGAAATATGAAAAAAAAATTTGGCCCTCCCATAGTAAATCAATCAGCTGGTAGTCAGTTTTGTAAGGGAGGGCCAAATTTTTTTTTCATATTTCGACCTATGTTCTTTCGGGAAAGTTGTTGAGTTTCATGAGCACATTCACCTCCTTCAGGGTTGATACCCCCTTTCCGTTACACGCTGTATACATTTTCCGACCGTAAACGCCGCATAATAATATATTTTTGCTGATGTAAAATATTAGATAATAACGTCTTCTTTTCGAGTAGATCGTAAATGTACAGACGCCAGCACATCAAGGTACTACAATCTGTCAGATTTCTTTAATAGATTTTCAACTTTATAGTTAGAAGTTTAAGGTTCAAAGTTGATTGGGAAAATTTTACAGTTTCGGGTAGCTTGATGTGCTGGCGTCTGTACATTTGTATTAAATGAATAGGGGCCCAGTAGGTGGTCAAACCCAAACGCGGCAACGGTGTCATTTTTGACACATAAAACATAAAGGTTCCAGATAAAGTGTTCAGTAACCTCCCTAGATTTTAGCTAGAACTATAATAACTAAATAAAAACAATGCAAGGAAACTGACCAGGTAGTAGATATCCACGGATCTTATCGTATCCGGTCGTGAATGGGTCGTACACCCAACGACATCCAACGAAGAATCGCCTTTGATACTGATCCAAGGGGTCTGGCAGAGATCTGAAGCAATGACTCCATAACCCTAATCTAAAAACATAAGAAATAGTTATATACCAGCCGTTATTAAGAACAAGTACCTACAAGAAGTAGGAAAATGTTTATAGGTGTCCAACTGCTTGTTAAATTAATGACATTTGGATCTTACATAAATTATAACACAAAGGTACGTAAATCTCAGAAAATTATAAATGATTACGTGTTTGTGTTTACCTATCTAATTTTGCGCCTCTTATTCTGGAGTCGCTGACCAACCAGCTGGGCGTACCGAATGCCAATGCCACCGTAACAAGGGCAATGACAAACACGCCAATGCCACAATTACCGGCCAAACTTCTATTCTTCATTGTCTCTGCAACAAGTTAAAAATCCCTTTCATTAATGGTTGTTATTTAGGATTCGGTAGAATTGCTAATTACTAAAATGATTGGAACAAAAAACGAAAAGACGCGAAAAGAAAAACATGTGAAAAGCAAGAAAATTAGAAACTATTGATGTATTAAAAAATTAATACATCAATGTTAGAAACACAATTAATAACAAAATAAATAACGACGCCTAAATATCCTTTTGTTTTTGTATTTATTTATATAAGTTAGTAGTTTAATTTAGTACCTAGTGTAAATAGTTAGTTAAGAGATTATAAAAATAAACATTATAATTATATTCACATACATAGATCTTAAAAAGTATAGTGGTGGCAAGTGCGACAATCGGACGGGAGTTCACGGGTTCTATTCTATCTTCCTTATGGTACCTACATACATAACGACAAAGAAGCAAACAGCAGATTTGGTTATTTAAATGGGACAGAGCGAACTTTACCTATCATATCACTTCAAATCACATCATCATTCGTGATGCGCTTAAGATGAACCACCCAGAATATCCGTAAGCCACGAAACCGAGCCTCCCGTGGCGCAGTAACCAATCACTGAGCCACTGCACCAATAAGCCCATCTGTTTGGGCTCGAATTAAGGCCGATAAATGGGTTAATAGGCTCGCCCCTCATTGCAAAGAGTCTGTTATAATTCTCGGATGGCAGGCAACGCGTTGTTAGTGAGTCATCATCTTTTTGATAACTGCCGTGCGATTCTGTAACCATCTCACCGTGAACGCTTGGGTCAAGTGAGCGTGGAGTGAGCTGTCATTTGCTAGGGATTAACACTATTAAGTGCTCACTTCACTTATGATTTCACGGTGAGATTTTTACAGAATCGACCGGCTGTTCGCTTAAGGAGCGTTCGCAGACGGCATAGGTACAATAAAATCTGTGGCAAATCAATGCATACGTCATGCAAAACAAAATTCTGACTAATTGTAGGACCTACAAGAAGTATGCCGTATGCGAGCGCGTTAATATGAACATTTCTTGCGTAATAATAGGGTCATAATTTTATTATTATCTACTCTGTAATATGCAATACGTTGAATTAGAATGTAGTCGTAGATGCTGAAGCCATGACATGTCCTTTTCTATGCTTTCATGGTTCGTCATCTCACAAAGATGACTCTATTATCGTAAGCGCGCTATTATTGTAAGCGCGACCAGTGATCTTTTGTGATTCAACTTTGCAATTAATTACCAAACGGATGTTGTCGGTTATTATATGAATAGCTGTTGGGCTGTTGTATTTATAATATATTTTGTATTTCATGATTTAACTAATATAATATCCAGGATCAAAAGTAGCCTATGTCCGTCTCCAGGTTCCATGTTACCTATCTATGATTTCATAACAATCGGTTAGTCAGTTCAGTGGTTTAGTCGTGAAAAGATAATAGCCAGACAGAGCTGCTTTCAGTTCGGATGCTGTTCGGCGCAAAAACTTCTTCCTATCTTAGTCTAGTCCTAATCAACCGTAGGAAAACCTCGCGAAGTCTGTCGTCCTCGCATGTGGCAAGCATACAACAGTCACTTTTCTACTCTAGTCACTCAATCATCGGAAGACGGCAAAATGCGAGTGACACTTTTCAGCCAGTTCTACGCATATAGCGGTCGCAAGGAGCAAGAACAGGGTTAATTAGTGACTGCCGGTTGAACGCCTTTGTTTAGCAAGACGCTTTGTGGACGCTAAATATGGCAGACACATTCAGAACAGTGAATCAGTAAATGCCTTGTTTCGATTTTGCTGTTCATGGTGGTTCTGTGAAGCTATTGAGAAATACTTAGAAATGGCTTTGAGAATTTGAGGACAGAACATTGTGTTAGAACTGAGTTGCTAGGGCCACGCTCACGCCCTACTTCGTGCTGGATGCATTTTATCGAAAATTCATCTTTAAATTGCGACGGGCTCGCCTTCGTCGTTATGGGACCCAATATACGAGTATTCTGCCATCAGAACATCAGAGAGCAGAGAAATAAAAACGTTTAAACTTTTGACATAACTCTTAAATAGCGCGAAGATCTAGGCAGAGGTGGAGTGCCGTAAGGAGTATTCTCTTTCACACACATTTCGTCTTTTAAGTCCTGCAATAGGGTACGAGCCCTTTGCCATAACAGGTACAAATCCAGACTTTAGATTACTACTGATCGACTTAGCCTGACCCAGGAATCGAATCCATAATACCCCAAGCTCCACATTTGCGCTTGAGACCACTACATAAACAAGGCAGTTAATTTTTTTTTTTATTATTTGGGGGAGTTCTTGGGAGATAGCTATATCGCTACATTTTATACAAATAATGTTAGTAAATGGGTGATCAAGATGAGAATATTTCAAATCATCCTATGGAATAAGTTGCTAAGTAAGTTATTAGAACTTTTTATTGTATAGTTTATTACCTAACATCAATTTAATGCTTTTTATTTGAACATGTTCACTGTCCAGCGAAAATGTCGAAATTAGCTCTCACATCCAATTTACTTTTTCGTTCCTATGCACTGAGGTACTTGCCTTTATACCACTATTGTGTTAATACTAGTATGTTTCTTTGACTAAGTAAGAACCCATTATGTATGAAAAGTGCAGTGAACCACATTTGTATGGCACGGACATCTCGTTCCAACCCAAAATGACACACATGTGAGTCATGGACAGTGAACATGTTAAATAACAGTTTTAAAACTTGACAACTGCAACTAAACCATCACCCTTAAAAACGGAGGTCTGTGAAATAAACAATGTGATCCAACTCCTCACCATTTTTCAATCAGTCTATCGCTATAGGTACCTATGTTTAAACACAGTGTAACAAAACAATAAACCTCAAACCTCATGCATCGTTGTTGCAGTTCATACTCTTGACTTGTTAATTAGTAAAGCCCAATGTCAGAGCAATTCCTAAGAACTTTATTTGTACATGTCACTTAACACGAAACACAAGGTCATACACCTGAGATGAATAACAAAGCTAAGTACCTCCATAAGAGTTTCGCAATACAGTCAATGAAGGCAGTGTGTGTAATACACAGCATAACATTCACCCAGAAACACAATGCCAAAATGTTCACACGCATTTGAACTGTGGGAATTCAGAAAATATGCAAAACTATTTTATTTATTTTTTTTACATTTGCCTGTAGTATTTTGTTTTTGGTAACATGATTAGGTAGCAGTGAACTTCAAACTTGAAATATTATAAGCACTTGAAAATGTACTTTTGATTTAAAAAAAAAAACGAAGTATTTACATGGTTATTTAGATTTAAAAATATTTTTTCCAAATTAATGCTTATGCAGCAGCACCGCTGATAGCAGCACCTTTGCGCTTTTTATATCTTTATAAAGATGTTGGTATTTGTTATTTTATCTGCCTACACTCCATCCCTGTATGGACATATGGGATAGAGCTCTGGGGATCGGCAAGCCACTCAAATATTGAGACACTACAGCTCTTCCAAAATAAGGCACTAGAAACCTCAAGTGGTGCATCTAAAAGTAGTAAAATTTTATTGTTCTATCCTAGGAATATAGGTATTCTATCTTTACTTAAAAAAAAAATATCACAACTATTAAGTCATCATCTGCCTAGCCTTTTCCCAACTTTGTTGGGGTCAGCTTCCCGTCTAACCGGATGCAGCTGAATACCAGTAATTTACATGGAGCGACTGCCTATCGGACGTCCACAACCCAGTTACTGGGTAATACAATACCCCTTGGTAAGACTGGTTGACTGTCAAGGATCCACAAATGACAGCCGGGACCAACGGCTTAACATGCTTTCCGAGACACGGAAGGGTCTCGGTATGTAAAGATGGTCACCCATCTACAGGCCAACCGCGGCAAGCGTAGCTTAACCTGATCGATCGACCTGTGTGGCTGCTATTATTTAGCCACGGGCCCCTCCTACTAACTATTTAACTAACTAGCTATTAAACCAACAACTAACTGTTAAGATTAAGTATGATATTTAAAATGATAAATGGGTACTTGACTGTTACAGCAACATTAACCAACTTGGGCATGTGGTTAAAAAAATAACAAGTGGATGTGTGATGTGTCATTAGGACTTGGGCACAAAAAACAAATGGTAGAACCAGCAATAATAATTATTATTAAATACTGTGGCAGCAGCCTAGTTATATTCATTAAGAGGGTGCAATCAGAAAGTTGGCAATATCACAAATAGCGGTCAAATAAAATATTTCACTGTTTTGATTAATTTGACAGGCCTGTTGGTCTAGTGGTCGGTGGCCCTAACTGCCATGCGCAAGGTCGTGGGTTCGATTCCCACCTAGGACAAATGTTTGTGTGATGAGCACGATCAATTTGTTCTTTGTCTGGGTGTAATTCATCTATAATATGTATGTATTTAGAAATATATATGTATGTTTATCAGTTGTCTAGTACTCATAGCACAAGCTCTGCTTAGTTTGGGACTAGATGGCGTTGTGTGAAAGTTGTGGAATATTATATTATTATTTATCAATATTACTGAAATATTAATATTCATATTCATTTATTTGTGTTCCACAACGTAAAACAAGATGTTAACAAAAGGCTTAGAGCTAAGAGCCATTGTAGACCCTGCCAGGGCTCAGCAAAAACAATTGTTTGATACATAGCTATTACTAGCTATTACTCAAAATATCTAAATCATAGAAACAAAAAATTAAAATAAAATTATACATGTAAAATGAACAATTACATTCACATAAAAAGTTAATAATATTAACAATAAATAACTGCTCTACAGCACACTAAATGATTATGAATTGCAATAAATAATATTGTTATATTGAATATTTAGTTTTAGATGTAGAATAAAGATTTGAAAACTTTCAAAATACCTACTTGTACCTATATATTATTAAATGTGTAATTTTTTCATTCATATTTCATTGCAATTTGCTAAGTTACCAACTTTCTGATGGCACCCTCTTGAGTTTGCCTTTAGTTTAGGGTGGATAAGCCAAAAACAATATTGTATGTAAACTGAATACACAGGATGCTAGTTTGATAACCAACAAGTTTTATTTGTAACTTGTTTATAAATGCATTTATTGATATCAACATAACTGTCGACAGAGTTAAATGCAATATTTTGACATAGAAATCAGTTTCATTCATAAAATTAATGGAATGATGACGTTAGGTACACAAAACTACAATATTATGCACATTAAATAACTTAAGAACTTAAAATAAGTCATTATAATGATCTAATAAATAAATTCCAAAAGTTAAGCATAATAACATCTGCAAAGTAATCAATTCAAAGAGTGTGAGAGAATCTGAAGTTCTTTGGTACCAAAAGTTTACTCACCAATGTTCTCAGTATTCCTGAAATATTGTATTAAACTTGTAACTTTGTCAAAATCCACCACATGCACGTGGAGTATATGTGAATAAATTGTATCGTTCAAAACTTTTGGTTTAAACAATAACAAAATAACTCTCGTCTCGGGATTACTGATCAACGCCCAACAACTCGCTTGTCAGTCTTGTTTGTCATAGTTCGCGCAACAAACGGACATACTACCTACCACCACCAAGAAACATTTTTACTCTAGGAAGCCAGCCGACCACAGATTACTAAGCAACCGACAACACAACCGTTTCCTGTGCGAATATGAGTGGGAGAAGCAACAATCACGTGACATCTCGTAAGCAAATGTCAACTCCATATAATTTGATTTTTCCGTTGGCGTTAACGCTTACAGAAAAGGGATTTTGTCTAGGCCCCAAGGACAGACAGACAATTTTTTTTAAGAGAAACTGACATTGCAGCGCTGCTTGCGGAAAAAAAATTAATGTTGACTTAATATCAAATTGGTACTATTTCTAGTACAGACGCCCGCCAGCACACCAAGCTACTACATTCCGTCACTTTAATAGATTTTCAACTTTATCACTAACAATAAGACATTAGGTTCAAGGTTGACTGGGAAAATTTTACAGTTTCGGATAGCTTGGTGTGCTGGCGTCTGTATACGTGTAAAGTTAAACACGCAAAACCTCAGACACTCCAACTGGTTTTATTTCAACCTATTTCAGAGAGAAAATAAGTCATTAAAAAAATTATAAAGGTTTTATGTGCTGTTTTAGTTTTACTGGCCATTCTGATCGTTTCTTGCGTCTGCGACGACCTCTGCGGCCCGGTGACGACTCCTCCCTCGATAAAGCGAGGGAGGAGTCGTCACCGGGCCGCTGCGCCGCGTTGTCATTGGCTTGCTTTACCTATTAATAAATAGACATGACAACGTTTATAATGAAGAGTTTTTGAAAAATGTGACCTACATAAGTATATTAAAAAGTGGTTCAATTAATTCTGCTCGTTATTCTGATCAAACTATTTTCAGGTTTTGAGCATTTAACGTTACACGTTGTATACCATACTTTACCGTCTGTCAAGTTATCTGACTCGGATTAACCGGACTTTGACTCGGATGGCTGTTGGCACTGTTTTGCCCTATATCGATTACCTACTTAAAGGACTGGATGAAACACTTCATCCCTCTAAAAAACGCTGCAGTGCAGATTCTAAACCAGAACCTTTAAAAAAAACTGGCCAAATACGTGTTGGTTCTTGGTTCACGCTCACGCATGAAGGGTGTTAGGATGAATATCTACGCATGTACAGACGCCAGCACATCAAGCTACTACAATCTGTCAGATTTCTTTAATAGAATTTCAACTTTAGCGCTAAAGCATAAGGTTCAAAGTTGATTGGGAAAAACTGACAGTTTCGGGTAGCTTGATGTGCTGGCGTCTGTACATTATTGATCTTACCGATCATCACATAAAACTATGAAAAACAAAGTTATTTCTTCGGAAGCGACCGAAAATAGGGGCTCGTATCTATGTAATGACAGCCGCACGTGTCGATCGATCAGGTTAAGCTACGCTTTACGCGGTTGGTCCGTGGATGGGAGCCCATTTCTACATACCGATTACCGAGACCCCACCGTGCCTCAGACAGCACTGCGCGGCTGTCACTCGTGGATCTTTGACAGTCGTTGCGGGTAGTCAGAAGGCCGAAAGTCGGACCACCTATCTTACCAAGGAGGGGTATTACACTGTCACTGGTTTGTGGTCAGATAGGCAGCCACTCCATCTCCATGTAAAACACTGGTATTCAGCTGCATCCGGTTAGACTGGAAGCCGACCCCAATATACTTGTGAAAAGGCTAAGCAGGTTTTTTTTTTTTTTTTTGTAACCGAAAACATCCCATCATCGTTTTCATTATGGGATCCAGCGATATCCTGTAACACGCTTCTGTGCATGCATTGATTTTTTTTTTCATCCCACTATCAGTAATTTCACTACACCATAATTAGCTGTACACTAAAAAAAAAACAAATCTCCTTTTTGAAGTCGGTTAAAAATGGTTGTTTGTCTTCCGTACGGACGATGAAATTATAAGGGTCCAACCAACCCTTTTGCTTTTTGCTTTCAACTTATACGAATTACAGCTAACGGGAAACACAAGACTTCGGGAAATTACACTCCATAGCTGTACCTACTATGCACGTCTCTTACCAGCAACACTGCCATGCGATTATAAAACGGGCTAGTTCCTTTTTGTCACATGATCATGTTGATGGGCGGCAGTCAACCCCCTAACTACGGTCAGCGACAAAGCCTATTAACATTGCTAGATGCTTGTACACAAAAAACTTTTTTATAAAAAAAAAACAACTCATTTCCAAAAAAACACTAAAAAGTGAAAAATAACTTTAATTAGACACTTTGTAGTGTTTTTTTGGAAGTCGGTTGTTTTTTTTATTTATTTAGGCAACCCATCACCGTTACTTTCGTTAACATATTTTATTCCGTAAAAATAAATTTCTTCCGGTTACTCGATCGGTGAAGGTCGTTCTTATACAGATCCTGTACTAGTAGGTACAGCCAGCACATCAAGCTATCCGAAACTGACAATTTATCCCATTCAACTTTGAACCTTATGCTGAAGCGATAAAGTTGAAAACTGACAGATTGTAGTAGTTTTATGTGCTGGCATCTGTACATACAATACCTGTACCAACTACATTTACTATAAATCCATTATTCTTTTGTTTCAGTGTTTTTCGAACCGACAGACAGAAGAAAAGCTCCGAAAATTGTTCGCGATAAATACACTGTATCATTTGCTTCTCCGAATTTATCTGAATTACGAGCAATGGCACAAGTGCTTGAACCATCCCAAAAAACAAATATCGAAGGTCAATGCGAATTTACAGAAATTGCAGAACTATATCCAGTTGTGTCACATGTTATAGAATTCATGATTATTACATTGGGTTCCAAAGGAGTTATAACTATCAAAAACAAAGGACAAAAAGATATAGCAAGATTTTATCCAACCGAACCTATTGGTAAGGTCGAGAACGTGTCAGGAGCAGGAGATTGTTTTGCGAGTGGCTTCATTCATGGTATGCTCTCTGGACTTCAGGAAGCGCAGTGCATGTTCGTAGGCTTTGAAGCAGCTAAGATGTCGCTTCTGTGCAGAAACACCGTACCTTCGAATTTAGATAAAATAAATTCTTCTTTGTTTAAAAACGCGAAGTACGAGCTTATAAAATGATAATATATAAATAGTACTTATTTATAATTATATTTTTATAAAGGCATACAATCTTAAGTTGTTAACATAAAAAAGGTTCATAATTCATTATTCTAATCCTTACAAGCATACATTCCATTTGAATTGATTATTTTCAATATTTACTGGACGGTATTAAGTATGGGATTCACTAATATAATGAGCCCTCATAGCCAGAGGTTGGGGTGGCGCAAAACACAATAATGTATGAACTCATGCTGATTATAATTTTATAACATTAGTTATAGTCAGCGGCACGTAACTTGGCAAGGTTTTGCCGCAGTGGGATAAGTTTGCGCATGTACACTTAGTGCAACAAAAAAAAAAAAAATATCACTTTGATTGCTTGTAATTATTCTACGGTTATTTCCATAATTTATATTAACCTTCAAGCGGTCGCGCGGTCATTTGTAACGCTAGCGGTCGCGCGTAACCTAAAAGACCTATAGGATATTTCAGGGATTTAAAACACCAATTATTTAATATATTTTGCATTTATCACATTATCATTATGTTAGGACATAAACAAAATTATAAAATCAAAGTAATATTCTAATTTTCTTTGGATTTGTAAGCAATTTGGCATCATAAATGTATCGAGAATCGATCGAATCGCGGTCGATTCGACGTCGCGCGACTGCTTGAAGGTTAAACACGTCTGTTTAGAAGAAAGTTAAAGAAAGGAGAGGAAATGGGGAGGACTCTTGCCAAGTTATGTGCCGGCTACTGTATGCTTGCCTAACCCCAACCTAGGATGAGAAAAGCACATCTTTTCAGTACTTACTCATAAAACTAAATCTACAATGTGTCCGGTCATGGACGAGTGATATTCTAGGTTTCTACCTATATAACAACTATTCTAGTACACAAATACACTAAGAGTCTAATCCACTAAAATATTAATGTTAATTTAATATTGTATTGTAGCCTAGCTCTAAATCTGTCGATCTAGCAATAATAAATATATAAAAAAACGGTCAAGTGCGAGTCGGACTCGCGCATCGAAGGTTCCGTAAAAATTTGTAGGTATGCAAATAGGTTATCACGAGATTTTTTTTTTTACTTGATAACGTCTTATAAATCGATGAACGCCGGCTGCACGCACGAAAAAGCATGACTCATTGTCATGTTCCGCCTGAACCGAGCGTACAGCGAGAGCGATGAACAAGCAATAGAGCCACGATCGGCCCAAGCTTTCTTTCGGCTTGCGACGCATCTATCTCCCTTCCACTCCATCGGCCGATGCTTCAGAGTAGAAGAGAGACAGCGGCAGCACACAACCTACACGTGAACTGTTTTGTCAACGGTTGATAACAATTTTTTTAGTAATCGTTTCTAAAGTGGTTTTAGTTATTATTTTTTTTTTTTTGGTAATGTAACTATAAATTTACGATTTTCTGATTTTTCCTTTACTTCTGCTACATGACATTGCTTCTTGTCAAATTTCATGATTGTAGGTCAACGGGAGGTGTCCTATAGGTTTTGATTCCGGAACATAAACGCCCATGTCTTTTGATTGCGTTGACTTAGAAGTTTGATTTTTTTCACTGCTTCAAGGGATTGCAGTCCTGAGTATTTGATGTTAATTTCAACTTGGTAACTCCACGCGTTCCTGAGGAAAAGGGTCTTGACCAACGGACAGACAGACGGACAACGAAGTGATAAGGGTTCCGTTTTTCTTTTGAGGAACGGAACCCTAAAAAGTGTCATAAGGGTTGTTTTTGCAGTAATTTACAATAATTGTTGATTGGCATAATTTTTTGATATTTTTTTTTGAGTTTCATTTTTTTTTAAGTTACGAAAATGTGAACCCATTAGATCATAATGTAAACGATAGACAATATTTTTTCCCTCCGAATAAGCCTACTTTTATCTCAGTAGGGCCAAAACTTTAGAGAGATATAAGCAAGTATTTTTGTACACACAAAGAGAATATTTCAACAAAAAAAAAGCAAAATGGTTGCCAAATAGCAGGGAAGTGGATTGGACCCTAGACGTGTGAATCGTGATGTGTGAATTTGTGTACTAGAATAGTTGCTATATAAGTACCTAGAATATCTCTAGTCCATGACCGGACACATTGTATAATACCATATAGGTACTTACATATACTAATAATAATGTATGAAATATTAATTATCTATAAACGCATTCACAATGAATTATTATAATATTTTTAATACAATATTCATGGTGTACCTATTATTTTATGTATAAAACTAGTTGACATGGCGAACTTCGTACCGACTCAGTTTTTTTTTCCATGTTTTAATAAAGTTATTATGCTATTCGGAGCAGAGACAAATCAAACATCATAAATATTAGTTCAGCCATTCTTGAGTTATAAATGGTGTAACTAACCCGACTTTGTTTTATTTATATAGAAGAATATAAAATACATTGTGCCATTATGTCTGACTATGTACCACTAACACTATTGAACATGAAATTTAAATTTAACAAAAATGCATGACAGGTCATAATTCTCGAGATTGCTAGCTGCATATTTATTATAAGTTCATAGATTTCACAGTTTATCCAAGAACTCAACTTTGTGGTTTCTGCATCTAAACAATACCTATAACCACAACACATTTTAAAAATTCTCTTTTAGAAATAACATTGCTAAAGAAAATCAGATCACAATTTCCAATTTGTTAAAAATATGCATAATTCTATTGGAGCACAGCTATAACATTTTACAGAAGTAACTAAGTTTTACATGTAAAGAAATAGTACTCACTTAGTCAGTCTAAACTACTTATTCCTAAAAAAATGTATTAAAAGAATACAATGAGTGTATATTTGGACGGATTACACAGATACAGTCAATTATATTGTTAAGGCCATAATTTTAGTACAAATCCACAAAATAATGTGTTATATTATTTGTTTGTTGTTAAATCTACATAAGTTACAAAACCACATTGTTCAATAAAACTGTTAAAGATCAGAACGACCCGAGTCAATAGAATAAAAAGTACTTTAAAATGTTTGTCTATATGTCAGTATGCCCTCCTGTATAGCCAACCTTCCTTTCATGCATAGTATAAGATGATGGCTCCCTGCTCTGCATTTCATGAAGTCTCTTATACTTTTGTACTCTTGCTTCTACTAAGAACAAAATGCCAGCAGGGAAAAGTAAGATAACACCTATGACACCAAGAGCATATGCCCAGCCCAGATCATTGTGTTCCCAATTGGGCATCCAGTCTCGGCCATCACCTCTAGCACCAAAAGTCACCACAGATATGATGCCAGAGAAACCTGAAAATAAGTTTATAGTATAGCAGAATATTCTACAAGTATTCACATAATTATACAAAGTAAAGCCCACTTAGGATTGAACCCACAACAGTGTAATTTATTTCATCACCATTGCTCTCAAGAATGGTAAAGGAAAACATTATGAGGAAACTGGCAAATCTTAGGACCAATAGTTGGAAGACATGTGATATCTACCAACCCGCACTAAGCCCACACGGCAGTTTACAACCCATTCCCTCTCACAGAGGTGAGGCTTGTGTCCCAGGATTGGGAATGTCATAGGCTGATTATGCATGTATGTATTCTCATAATTAGATAAGAGTGGTGTTGGAATCCCAACACTAAATATGACTAAATAGAAATACTACGGACATCACTAGCGTACACTCTCAGTAGCCATATTCATTTGAATGTCTTGTTCACTTTTCTCTGGGGTCGGGCCATGCCAAGTTGATAATGCGCTCCTGTCTACTTGATTGATTATTGGTGAAAATATACTTTATTATTCAGAAGAACTGGCTAACTGTTTCCTTACTGCAAGTACGTCCACTAACACTCATCCCCACAAGTGGCCCTAAAGTATACTTTATAAATATTGTGACAAATCAGTTCAACTCTAAGAGCAATCAGTTCATGACATGAGGCAGTTCAATTTATTAATATCTTTTACTTTAATTTGACTTAGATTAACAGAATAGGTAAAAACTATAACAAACCTCCAATAACAAGCACTGTCCCTAGAGTTACCAGAAGCGTTAGGTATTTGTCGTCATCTTTGTCTTTCTTCACATAAAGGTAAGACAAGAACATTGATAATATAACACAGCACATAGCTATAGTGTAAAAGAATTGTGTTGCTATGAAGAAACCAGGCAGTAGTATGTCATGAATTATGTAATATTCCTCTTCAAATATCCACCAGCATCCAGTGAACACCGTGTCGTACCAATGATGGATTTCTTCGAATCCATTGAAGCACACCTCCCACAAGCCTGCAAATTTAACCAAGATGCTTGAGATTCATTAGATAAACCCATACCTATAATTTTTTAAATTAATGTTTATTGGTGTTTCCTGTATGCATTCCCGTACTATTCATCCATTAGCAAAGAAACTGGTAAGTAGTCGTGCGCAGGCCCGCGAATATTAATGAATTAAAAAAGAAAAACACCGGTAAGTCACGAACGAAATTGCGTGCAACAGCTAGTTACAAATATAAACAACTGCATTACTAGGTATATAGGCTTTCTAATAACAATAAAAACATGATATTGATACATCTTACCAATTTTTATAAACTTTGGGTTCTTTAGTTTTCCGTCAGTAACCAGCCAATATGGACTTACAAAGGCAATTAATATGAATAAAGATGCAAATACAAAGAATCCAAGCGCAAATAATCCTGTTTTAGATTTAACCATTTTTATAGTTAAATAACAAAATCAAAATAATTAACTATCAACAGTCAACACGCCCTATAAACGTCAACGTCATTAACTAATTAACCGTCGCCACCCACAGAATATATAATACCTACCTTAAACATATCGTTTTCAAAGTTTTAAAAATGAATATATTAATCATTATTTGTTTACATCAGGTGCGTCCCCACTAGGGCCACGTGGCCTTTTGGAGCCTCGAGGTCATGCCTCGTGAGGCTTTTGCTGTTTTTTGCAACGCTCCCCATTATAAGAGCCGCGTGACCTGCATTGCGCAGTTGCTAATACCGATCCAGCCCGTCCCTTGTCGCCCTCTCCCAGCGACGCCCTAAGCCGAGGTCCGTACCCCACAGGGGGTGCCCTTAGCGTGTAGTCGCTTAGTTTTTAAGTTTTTGAAGCCCTGGCTGGAGGCCTTAATTTATTGAGGCATCCACAGGCAAGCCCGGTTAAGCAGTCGACAACCTCATAAGTTGAACTCCGAGATGCCATTTATAAAAAATATTAAAAAAAATCCGCAGTTGCTTTCGAGAGCTTTTAGCCTTAGAAGCATTTATAGTAATAAGCATGCAGCAATCTCCATCAGGGCATCATACCTTTTGAATTTACAATATTTTAGTAAAAACAACTCCGACAGTCCCATAAAACCGATACAAATCCATAAAAGAGTTTGATCGTCACTTCACTCCATTTTGGCGCCAACAAACATAACTTGGTGTAGCGGTGGTTACTAAGAGCTTTGGCCCGTCCCGGCTCCATACTCTAGCTAGCGCACTGCCTATTCTACTGCACTGAGATAGTACATACATACTAATTCCATGTTTAGCTCACAGCTGACACACAGCACTGAAAGACATCTTCTGTCATTGTCATGAACTGTCAATGGAAGTATGCGAACATTTCGAACCGAGTATTATTTATTTTTGTTCCTTTCAAACGCGTACCAAAGTGTATGTATGATTACAAAGTTAAAAGCTTATATAAATGCAGTATCTAGTAATGAATTCAAGAAGGCATAATTTAATTTACCTCCTGTATAAGGGGAAACGTTATATGCAAGTATGTGCAACGACTATAGAAACCACAAGTTATGTGAAAAGTTTAAGTAAACATCTAAATATAAGTGAAAACAAAGCACAACATATATGTATGAAACATCCCATAATATCTAAACTTAATGACGAAAAAATCGAAAGTTTAGTACATACCATTACTGAGATGGGTTTTTCGAACAGCTTACTAATCGAAGAACCTTCATTATTCGGAATCTTACCTGTAACCCTAAAATTCCGATACAAAGTTTTAAAGGAATGTGGGATACAAAATATATCGTCAGCGTCCTTAGCAACATACTTAACAATATTAAAACAGAAGAACATTGGAGAACTGAAGAAATTAGGATATCTACCTCCTCATATTAATGTTGAAAACAAACTAGCAAGTTTTATGACCCAGTGGCCCACATCTCTTACAACCTTGATTGATGAAGATGTCAATAACACATCATTATATACATTGCGCATGAAAATCATACAGAGATATCTTGAACTCGTGTTGGATCTCACAAAAGAAGAGTTTAGTAGAGGTGTTAAAACTTATCCTACTATTAAACATCGGCCTTTGGAATGTATAAATGAAACATTAGAGATATTACAATTGCAAATTATGATACCCAATCATAAAATTAAATCTAACTTATATCTAATCCATGTTGATCCAGAAAATTTGAAAAATATCATTCAAGATTTCCGGTGTATTGGTGGAATCGATATCAAAGAAGTCATAAGGATGCATCCTAAATTAGCTACAAGAAACTTTAAAACTATGCTTGAGACACAGAAGATCTTAAAAGAATATGGCATTAGCAATGAAGCACAAAGAAGATGTTTTAGTATTTATACTTTATCTCCAGATACAATAAGAGAAAGATTGGAACAAGCAAAAACTATACCTGAATTCAGTGCGTTTATTAAACATCCACGATTCCTGAAGATGATACACTATAACACAACAGCAATGAAACGATTGAACAAATTATACAGTAATAACAAAAAGTGTGTTAGTTTAAATATCCTTTCTGGAAGTGCAGCACATTATGAAATATTTGAAAAAGCTCCTGGTGATAGATTAGGCAAAGGAAAAGATTTACTGTTCTGCATTTCACAGTCATTAGGAAAGAAATTTAATATGACACATGTGCGCAATGTTATAAAAAGGCACCCTTTTTGGATTAACACTCCAGTACTTCAAGTGAAGTATGTTTATGAGGAACTGTCCAGACAGTTTACAGATCAAGATATTTATGAAAATTGTCCTATACTATTATATCCTTGGACGAAAGTTAGAGATACTCTTCATATAATAGATAAGAAGCTAATAGAGAAACAACTTCCTTTGTTTCAAGAAAATTTAAATTATGATTCTCTGAGCAAGTCTCAAAAATTAAGTTTAGTTCTATATTTACTAGAGAAGAATCATTATTTTTCTGGAAATGGAGTATGGACTGAAGAAAAAAATAAAAATGTAGAGAAGTTAGACTATGAACAGCTAGTCCCAACATCAAATTTTAACATATAAGTAATATAAATAATAATATGGTTCAAAATAATTTATAAATAAATAAATATTTATATTAAAACCTTGTTTCAATTATTTTCTTTTACATAGTAGGTACCTATTCTATTTTACACTACAGATTAGTGAGTTCTGTAGATAAAACATGATCCCAGGGGCGTAGCTACCGCCGTATCAGCCGTATCAATGATACGGGGCCCCCGGGCTACAGGGGCCCCTAACGCGTGTAAGCAAAAATTAGTAAAATGTTAGTCACTTAATCTCGTGCTTCCCGGGAAAAAAACATATAAAAAAAACTGTCATACGTGCCTATAGAGTTTTCACTTCAGAAATGACAAAATTCTAAATGACAATTTCTAGGAGAAAGCGATAACTTATAATCAATAAATATTTATTTTAATTTAATGCAAGCATTTTTGTTTCTTTTGTGAGAAATCTTTACCATTCATTTGGGCCCCCCAACTAATTTTGATACAGGGCCCCTCCAAGGCACGCTACACCACTGCATGATCCATTAAGATTTGAGATGCAAATCAGTTTTCCATTCTGACCCATGTCAGATCTCAATGGATCATTTTGTATAAAGGGATGTTTGTTTATTTCTTTAAACTTTTCGCACAAAAGGTGCAAATGCTACTTTGTGCTGATTCAACATTGCAACCAATTTATATTTAACTAGCGACCCGCCCCGGCTTCGCACGGGTGCAATGCTGATCACTACATAGTATAAAACAAAGTCGCTTCCCGCTGTCTGTCTGCCTTTATGTATGCTTAGATCTTGAAAAATACGCTACGGATTTTGATGCGGTTTTTTTTTATAGATAAGAGTGATTCAAGAGGAAGGTTTATATGTATAGTAGATGCATAATATAGTAGAGAAACACTGATAATTTTAGAGCCATTAAAAAAGTATAGGATAAAAAATCGTTATTGTGGGTTATCCCTAAGAGATAGACATATACCATCGCGGACTTTTTTGTAGAGCTTTTTAAGGTGTACAATACTGTAGTACATTATTTTGATCTATCTCGAATGGTTCAGCCAGCGTTTGCAATGTAAACGCAAAAAATGTGTTTATTTACGACATCACATTAGAAACCTCTAAAATTATCAGTGTTTCTCTACTATATTATGCATGTATTATACATATAAACCTTCCTCTTGAATCACTCTATCTATTAAAAAAAACCGCATCAAAATCCGTTGCGGAGTTTTAAAGATCTAAGCATATATAGGGACAGACAGAGGGAAGCGACTTTGTTTTATACTATGTAATGATATGAAATAGTCATTCAAAAGGGTCATATGAACTTAGAGGCTGTATTAATGATTTTAATTATTATAATTCTGTAAATAAATACATCTGAATCATATTTTGTTTAACATACAACCTGACATTGACCTGCATGTTGCAAAAAAAGTATGAAAATTTGAATTTCACGGGATACCCTGGTGCTTCCCCCTTAAATAATAATTGCTTCAACAATCCTCCTACCGCGGACACCATTCTCAATGTAATTAAATGAAAATGTGCATTTTATTAATAACAAATGATGAAATAAATATGATTATGTGAGACGGAGTTTACGAATCTTTTTTTTTTTTTTTGAAGTCGGTTAGTTTACATCAAGGAACATTATTTATTTTGTCTATATTGTCTGTAATTTATATGGTGGTGGGTGTACATAATAAAGAGTATTCTATTCTATTCTATTTTATTTTGCCATTTTATTCTTTAATCGAATCGAAACTTTTTTTACGGTAACATTCTAAAAGTGTCGAATAAATGTCATTTGAACTAGAGGTGTATAAAGTAATTTTCGTACTACGTCTACCTAGTACGAGTATCACAAAACACTTAGTCCAAATACCTAATCCGAGTACGT
Organism: Eremobia ochroleuca; assembly: GCA_949629135.1. Classification (NCBI taxonomy): domain Eukaryota; kingdom Metazoa; phylum Arthropoda; class Insecta; order Lepidoptera; family Noctuidae; genus Eremobia; species Eremobia ochroleuca. The sequence goes on from OX451387.1 coordinate 12,136,890, forward strand.
ATGTAGTCAAATTCAAAAGTAATTTATTCAAATTAGGCTGAGAATCACCACTTTTTGAACGTCATTACATAAGACAGTCCCCGAAAAAGCCCGCCCTTCAAACGCTTACGGTGGGACGTATCAGCGCACAGCTGCTTTTTTACCAGTAGTAGACGCTTCCGTTTTTGCTAACTCATATTTTAATAGTGCTACACTCCAAGTTGAATACATATTTACTTATCTAGTTTTCGTTTAATTTGTAATCGACACAAAAGTAAACAAAACGCTTGTAGACGTGTAACAGTTCTGCCACTTATGACTAGCTATCAGTTTTCATCACTAGGCTTATGTTTGCTTATTATGAATAGGCGGAAACTCGAAAGCCGTACGCTATGAATGTGTACTTCGCCAATACTTCAACGCGGACTCCATGAATCGCGTCCCGTATCGGAGAAATATTAAATCGGAAAGTTTTTATGTAAAGCTTGGTAATTTAAAAACGAATCGAACAGTTGTGAATAGGGCCAGCAGGATCAACTATCATGTGCCATCTCTTTTCAGGTTTCAGATAACCGTTGTGTTAGTTTCTAAATAAAGAGTATATATTATTGATGATTTTAATGATTATAAAAATGTAATGCAATATACAGGGTGGCCTAAAAGTCGTGGATCATACAAAATAGGGAGATACAGGAGGTCATTTCCTACAAAAAACCATTCTACAGCATGACTGCATGACCATAATTCAATTGCCCCGTAAAGTTATGAATATTTTTGTTTTCTTTAAATAAAATACAGAGTTCTTTTACAATTAGACTAATTTAAAAAAATGCGACATAAAACAATAAAACAAACGGTATTGTATTATTACTAGATAATGTATCAGCACTACAAAAGTTCTATTACGGCTTTGGGTATTTTATTTAAAGAAAACAAAAAATATTCATAACTTTTAGCGCAATAATTGAATAATAGCCGTGCTGTATAAAGATTTTTTTATTATGAAATGACCTCCTTTATCTCCCTATTTCGTTTTCCTCAATGGTCATCCAGTACATTGCAACTGCCCGCCAATGCGCACGTGCTCGCCACTTTCTGTCTATTAAAAAGTACTCTGTACTCGCCATCTCTTTTGTCTGAAATGCGCTTTATCGTGCCTTTGCTCTGTTTGCTTAAACATTGATCTATGCAAATAATATTTTAATAATATAATATTTTATTGAGGACAAGAGTGGCAACATTTTTGCAAATTACCATAAAAAGTTATTCTGTAGTCTGTGTCTCTGTGGTAGTGTAAAAATGGCGGCCCTACTTCCCCGTCCTCTTGGTCTTGCCCAAATTATTTCCCTGAAAAATGCGAATAAGGTAATTAAATTTATGTAGTTAGTCAATATAAGCTCACAAATATTATCATTATTTGAGTGTTTCTGAATAAATTATAAGTACTGTTCGTAGTATCACAAAAACTAATAAATTATTGACGTGGTTTTATTTAAAATAAATTAAGTACACATAATTTTAAAGATTTAAAATAATGTAAGTATAAAAAAAATACAAAACATTTTTTTTTGTTCTATAATAGTAGACCTTGATATCAATTAGACATTTATTTATAAATTTGACCTTGTCATTTTCAGCTATTGTGACCTTACGTCATCGTTGGTTTGTAATTTGAACAACGTAATTTTTAAGCGAAAGCCCCTAATCCATTGTTTTTAAAATGTATACATACTTATACCTATTAAATATCGAAATGAAATACAACTTACTTGTAACTTTCCGCATTTTCATTAACAGATCAATTCCTCAAGCAGTTGTTGTTGCATTAGGTTTATTTTTCCCAGAAAGCATAAAAACTAATTTCTAAAAAAAAAACTGCATTTTCGTGTTGATCCTAGGTCCTAGACAAAGGTATTGTAGGAAACAGTGAAGAGAATATGGTTTAAGATTCTGCATTTATTAGTTTGTAGCTGTCATTGCATAATTTTATTGTAACACCATCAGTTTTTAATGTATACTGCCATAAAATTGTGAACAGATCATTTTGTTTACTTCTAATAATTAATTGTGAATCTGTCCTTGATTGCTTGACTTCTTGGCAGAACAGCATGTCTTGGACAGCTGTTTCTTGAAGCACATACCCATGCATCCAGAAACAGCTGTGCAAAAGCCGCTGTTCAATTTCGGTCATTTTTGATGAAAGCAAACATAGGCGACAAAATCTTACTTCAACAAAAACAAATCAAGCTTGTTTTATCCAGTAACCATTATGGTGATGATTCAAAGGAGGGAATGGGCAGGCAGTAAATCATGTGTGTTTTTCAGCCAATCAGTGGTCACTTGTTTCGTTTCTTGCTATTCTATCTCACTATCCTACAAGCAAGGACATGGATAAATATAATTATGAATCAAATTTTGATGTGTTTAATTGTAAACAAAATCATGTTTACAGTTTATCAACAGTTCATAATCCCACGACATAAACAAAAATATGAACTGAGTTTTTGCAAATGTCTGGTGACATATCCATTTCAAAACCTTGGTACTTTATTTTGACTAATTTTCTCTCTATATTGATGGAGATAAACTGAGAAGATTGTTAATTTTTTTTTAAAGGAGCTTGTTTTGATGCACACAATTACTTACAAAGTTCTCTCATATCAACAAATAAATTATGTAATACCTTTGTGAGATATGTTATACATCTATATTGTCACATGTTCAGATTTGTACAAAGTTCAATATTTGTTGTAGTGGTTATCTTGTTAATGTGCTACGCACCGCATTGGCATATAACAATATTTTTCTATTAATTTTTGAAATGATACAATGGAAAACATCATGTTGAAATTAATATCAAAATAATTTCTATGCCAATATAAAAACCTATGAATGACTAAACAGTTGTTTTATGATTAGGTGTTATCAGATTTTTGTGATAAAGACACTTGTAATGCAGCAATTCATATGAACTTTGCTCACTTAGGCACAAATAAGATGAATCATATAATAAAATATGATGTTGTAAAACAAAACTGCAAATTGTTAAACATACATCATATTGTGTATTTTATTGTAGTTATTAAATAATATTAAATATGTTTGATTCCAGTTGCTGGTGGCTGCACCTGCAAACCATTACCCAAGCAAACAACAAGTCCGCAATTTGAATGTCCATGAGCATATAAGCTACACCCTCCTGCAAGACAATGGCATTCCTGTACCTAGATTCAATGTGGCCACTACGGCAGATGAAGTTTTCAAGTTTGCTAAAGAACTTAACACAAAAGACATGGTACTCAAGGCTCAGGTAATTTATGAAAGTTTTATTTTAAGTTAAATTATCAATAATCAGAAAAAAAGAGCTATATCAATATTAAAAGACATTCAAAATTGTGAATCTGCACCCTAATTTTGTAACACTATTGATAATCTGCATCATTTTGAGGGGTATTGCTAATACATTCCTTCATATGTTCAAAAAATTTGTCTGTTCAACAACATGAATAACGCAATGAATGTTGTTGAACTGTCAAAATGAAAGCCATTGCTACTGATAGTGTCTTACACAATTACCGGGTACTGGACACAATATTTTCTTAAATGGTTGTATTGAGATTATAATAACTAGTGCTATTTCAGGTACTTGCTGGAGGCAGAGGAAGAGGCTTCTTTAAAAGTGGCCTCCAAGGGGGTGTCAAAATGGTTGAAACGTAAGTAAATAAGTTACCTCTACACGCCTTAATGGCGAAACGTATTTCAATGAAATTTGGCATACGAACAGACCGTGGGTTAGAGGATAGGATACTATGCTATTTAAGTCTAATGTTTTTGATATATGGGATAATTTCGGATACAGCCTCAGAAATAATATTGTTCTTCATAGTTTTTTTTTTCGAGAATTACTATGAAATGTAAACTTATTTTTGCGACCGGTAAAATCAATACAGCGCAATACTGTGCATGCGTAAATATTCATCACGACTAAACTCTTCACTGGCCAAGTGCGTGACCCGACACGCATTTGGCTGGTGTTTTGCATTCCACTCCGCGTCGAATACGTGTACACGCCCGCGTGAGTATACACTAGAGCAGGGGTCGACAACGCGGCCCGCAAGCCTCCTGCTTGCGGCTCTCGACTGTTTTGTAAAATTTTAATTTCGCGCAGATCTCCGATATTGGCGTCGATTCCCTTGTTCACAAAAAGTAAACTAAAATTAAAGGAATGACATCTCTTAAGGAAATACATCTCGAGAAAACGGTGGCAGATAAGAACCAAGTTACAGTCCTTTCACAGTTGTTTTACCTCCACAAGCAGCAACCCAACAGGCCAACAGCAACCATATTTCATTGAGTATTAAGATCACTTTGATTTTGACAGTGATGCAATCTATAGCTATACTAATAATAAAGCGGAAGAGTTCGTTTGTTTGAACGCGCTAATCTCTGGAACAGTCAGCAGGTTTGAAAATTATTTTTGCATTTGATAACCCAATTCTTGAGGAAGGCCTAATGTAAATCTATTGGCTATTAAACATTACGGTATGACTCTTCGGAGCCGAGCAAAAAAAAAAAAAAATCAAAAATAATGATCGGTCCTGTGCTTCCTGAATGAAATACATGATATGCAGTTTTAAGAACAAGTGCGGCCTGTCTTTATTTCAATTTGCCACTACGTGGCCCTTGCCTACTAAAAGGTATCCGAGTATCCGACCGCTGCTCTAGTGTACACTTACCTTAATAACTTAAGCCCGTACTGTATATTGCAGTTACATTTAATTGATAGATTCTGTTTAAATTAATTTTCCCAGAGCATACGCCTTAACCTCTGGTCTGCCGTAGATATACGTTCCGACAGTTTACGGATACAAAATTTGACGTGTAGGTCTACGCTCCGACATACCAGAGGTTAAATGGGGCTGACTATGGCCCGGCGCCCACTGGCGGCACGGCATGGCAAGGTATTTTTAGGCGACGAATAAAAATATAACTTAATAGTATGGAAATAAAGTTGAAATTTCAATGTTAACGGTCGTAAGTACAAAAACAATACCGCGGCATGCTTAGGCATGCCGTGTCGGCAGCCTTCCGAACGCTTCGGCATCCCTCGGAACGCTTTGGCAGTCTTCGGGATACCGCGGCAAGACAGCGCCCGCCTGAATCCCGTGGCCCCGCGCGTAGCTTCATTAGCAAGGACGCCTCGGCATGCCTAAGGACGCTTCGGTATGCTCAAGGACGTCGCGGCATAGTTACCGCTAGTGTGCGCCGGGCCTATGTTGGCTGTTCCATCTAATTTCATCTCTATCTTCTGCAGACTATCCTGAATACATGTGAATTGTTTATTTACTGCAAGCTGATCTTACTATTACTATGTAGGCCCGAAGCCGCCAGTGCGATAGCCAGCAAGATGCTGAAGCAGTACCTAGTCACGAAGCAGACTGGCGCGGGGGGACGTATCTGCAATAAGGTCATGGTGACCGAGCGGAAGTTCCCCCGTAGAGAATTTTACATTGCCGTCATGATGGAGCGCAGCTTTAATGTATGTATGAGTCTTCCACACCTCGTTAAATAGTGGATTGGTTTTCCTTTCCAATATTTTTCATCTGTCATACTGCATGATTTTTTTTTACCGTGTCCAAATTTTTACAGGGTGTTCTATCCATGAATATGAGCAACTTTCGTTATGGGACCAACTCTGAGATCACGAAAAAAAAATCCGCTGTTTCATACATTTTGGTAAAGTAGGTATTCAACTTTTGTATTAAACAGGTGAACTTTTTTCGTGATTTCAGAGTTGGTCCCATAGTGAAAGTGGTTCATATTAATGTGTAGAACACCCTGTAAAAATTTGAAGACTGTAATAAAATCATCCAGTAGGTACTTATATGATCACAATTTCATAAGGCTGTTGTTTTTAGGGTCCAGTTATTATTGCATCCTCTCAAGGTGGTGTGAGCATTGAAGATGTGGCTGCAACGAATCCTGAAGCTATCACGTACGAACCTATCGACATCATCGCAGGACTCCAGGACGAACAAATTAAACGTGTTTTAACCAAGGTATTTTGATAAGTCACGCCTCACACTAGGCAACCAGTTGTTGCCAGAGCTCGACATTGTGTAGTGGGCAGTTGTGACCCATGAACTCAATGCAACCAAGTTAGCACTTGGTTCACAAGTTGTTCAGGTTGGTTTTAAAAAGCAATGAAAAGCGCACTACGATTTTCGATCGGCGATCTAGTAAAAAAGGAGGATTAGTTTGCAGGTGTAAATCAGAAATTTAAATCGATCTTTCATTTATGGAAAGCTTTTTTTATATTAGCATTTATTTTAGATTGGCCTAGACACCGTTGAAGCAGCAGACATGGTCAGAAAGTTGTACGACCTCTTTGTGAAAAAAGACGCTCTCCTAGTTGAGGTGAACCCATACGCAGAAGATGCCATTAGTGGCAAATGTAAGTATCTAATGATAATTATTAATTCTATCAGTATTAACTAATGTTAACACTCCAGTAGGCGCGCCTCTTGGGGCGTTAGTGTTCGCGTGCTCTGCTTATGTGTTTTTGAAGGAAAGTTTCGTGAATAGTTAAAAATATGCTTTCATATTCAAGAAGGCTTTATTATGAAACTTAATGAGGCATAAGGAATACGTAATGTAATGTAATGTAGAGGAATACTATGAGTGTGTCCGTGAGTGAACTTCAATTTGCGCTCAAATTCTAGGAGTGCGTTCTACTATGGTAGAACGCGCGCTTACTGTAGTGTTAAAAACAAATGTTCATTGAACTTTTTGCAACTCTTCGATTTTATGTTGGGATTCGTCCATTCATTCCCTTGTCGATTGGGTTGCGTTTCGACTTAGTTACAGCTTCAGTTTAGCATCAAAATAATAGAATGGGATAATGGGTGACGGACGAGACCCTAATGGAATCGAAGCATAGGTGAAACGATATAGAATGTATAAAGTTGCAAATTAGTAGAATCAGGCCCCTGCGGGGTAGTTGCGTAACACACTATCAGTAGCAATGGCTTTCATTTTGACAGTTCAAAAACATTCATTGCGTTATTTCCGTTGTTGAGCGGACAAATTGTTCGAACTTATGACGCAATAGATTAGCAATATCCTTCAAAATGATTGAGATTAATAGTGTGTTACGCAATTAGGGTGTGGTCTGAAACAAAGATCAGTCAATCAAGAGATGAAAATGTATAAAATCTAACTGCAACAAATAATTATCCTCCATATATTTATGTTCGCGAAACTCGACAAAATGTAGGGAATAGCAGATTTTATTTCGTGTATTCGGGCTTGGTCCCGTAAAAGTTGTTCACAATGATGATAACAGTGATCCTGTTTGTTTTCAGTTATTTCAATAGCACCTTGAAGATGTTATATTTTTGCCCTAACCATTCATTACTAATTAGGCCAAACTACATTATAATTGCTGGTTGTAATTTTCTGAATCCAATAAAAAACTTTATTCATTTTTATCATAATCTTCCAATGTTCGTTTCAGTCTTCTGCCTGGATGCCAAGTTCCGATTTGACGACAACGCTGAATACAGACAAAAGGAACTGTTTGATTTGAGGGACCCGACTCAGGAAGATCCCAAAGAAATCCAAGCTGCTAAGTCCAACTTGAACTACATTGCACTTGATGGTATGATTTTAAAGCCGAATTCATATTACTATGTTGTGTCGTGTTGTGACGCCTTCTGACGCAGTGTTAGCCAATCAAAACTTGTTGTGAATTGACTTAGTTCTCAACAGATTCGTTTGATTGGTGTATCCCGAGTCACAACACAACACGACACAGTAACATGTCTGTGGCATAATTTTATTTATTAAAAATACACTGATGTTACAGATAATATTGTGATAAAAATATATGGTTTTCTTAGGTAGTATTGGGTGTATGGTAAATGGCGCCGGGTTGGCCATGGCTACAATGGACATCATCAAGTTGCACGGTGGTGATCCCGCCAACTTCCTCGACGTCGGAGGTGGCGCCACCGCACAGGCTGTGACGGTGCGTTTCGTTGACACATTACTAAATGCATACTATATCATTGAACGTAGTAGTAACATATTTTTTCTGTTTTAGGAAGCCTTCACTATCATCTTGTCGGATCCGAACGTGACCGCCATTTTGGTCAACATCTTCGGAGGTATCATGAGGTGTGATGTCATCGCAGAGGGAATTGTTACTGCAGCCAAGAACCTTAGTATCCAAATTCCTGTCATTGTTCGTCTTCAGGTATGTATTATGAATTCTTTTATTACCCTTGTTATAATATTAGATTCCTTACGTGATAGTCAAAACTTAACCCGTCAAAGCCACTAAAAATCAATCTAAAGCCTTTTTGCAATTTACACACAACATTTATTTAGATAACTATTTGGTTGGTAGGTATTTTTTGTGGCCTTTTTAAACGTACTAAACGCCGCGCATTAATACTACTCAAGTCACACGTATTGTATATTATTTTATAGCTTGTGTGACCTAAACTGCACTGAAGTTACGCATTTTTGTGTAAAAATAGACTACTTAAGTCACAGAAAAGCGTGACTTAAGAGCGGATTTAGGTCACACAGTGCTATAAACAGTTTTTTTTGCAGTTATTCTAGATATAACTAAGGCGTTACGCGTTACGTAACAATTGGTTTTTAATATATTTTTTTTAACTTATCAAGAGTTTTGACTGACATACAAGGTGTTATTGAAACAACTGAAACCCATCATCATGGTCCCATTAGTTGTTCCTACTCATGAGTACCATAACCCCTTCAGAGGCTTTCAGTTTTTTAATTCACATAGTCGTATATAATACATATGTAAATACGATTGTAATCATATTAGAATCATCATCATCTGCCTAGCCTTTTCCCAACTATGTTGCAGTCGGCTTCCAGTTTAACCGGATGCAGCTGAATACCAGTATTTTACATGGAATGACTGCCTATCTGACCTCCACAACCCAATTACTGGGTGATACGATACCCTAGGTAAAACTGGTTGTCAGACTTTCGGTCTTCTGACTACCCGTAACGATTGTCAAAGATCTACGAATGACAGCCGGGACCAATGACTTAACGTGCTTTCCGAGGCACGGAGGGGTCTCGGTATTTAAAGATGGCACCCATCTACAGAGCAACCGCGGCAAGCGTAGCTTAACCTGATTGATCGACCTGTGCGGCTGTTATTATTTAGCCACGGGCCCGCTCATATCTTAATCACGGGCCTGTAATCATATTCGAATATGGATAGAATATTTAATACTTACCTTAAAACTTTTTGACAGGGTACAAAAGTGAATGAAGCAAGAAAAATAATCTCAGAGTCTGGACTTCGCATCGTGCCGCGTGATAACCTCGACGAGGCTGCGAAGCTCGTGGTACAGCTGGCAGAGATCGTTAATCTCGCCAAGACAGCTGGTGTCGAGGTGAAATTTGACTTCCCTGAGTTTAAGTAAAAAAATTGCAGTATTTTCATATATCTCTACCATCACTATCTAATTGGTCATAACTGTTGTCTAACGTAATCCAGTTGTAATTATTGTTGCTTCGAATTTAAGGCACAAGTGATTATAATGCTTGGTAGTTACGTAACACTTATTGTCGCCTGTAATGACATATTTTACAAAAGTGTAGGGTTATCACTACATTCTGTGAAATGAGCTGGGATGACCTTTTAAGTATGAGAATAATACGGAAGGTAAAACACTGTTATTAATTCTCATTAATAATTCCCCTTCGTCTAACTTTCAAGACCCATCTTAGCTGCGTTTACAAACGAGATTATCACATATATAGGCCCAAAAATTAAAGTTTGTGATCTGCCGGTCGATTCTGGAAAAATCTCACCGTGAAAACTAAGGTGATGTTGTGGGCTTAGAGTGAGCTGTGAGTCATGCTGATGCTAGGGATTGACGACTCACTTCACGCTCACTACACCTTTGTTTTCACGGTGAGATATTTACAGAATAGATAGGCTGATCTGTAAACACGAAACAGACCCTGATAAGGCCGTGTTCTCATAATGAAGTAATCTGTGAGCCTATTAAGTGTCACAAATAGCTAAATAGCCATTGAATACTTCTAAATGAAAAGCAGAACTTTTTTTATATTGGGAGCCGAAATTTCAACTTGGAAGTCTGTTAGCCATTTCACAGAAAACTTGGTTGGTTATAACACCGTTTTTATGACTTACTTGCAGTCTATCTATTCCATATATTACATACTTTATCGATAGGCTTTATTGTTATATTAATGTTATACGAGAATAAGCTGAAGTACATTGTGATATCTACATGTGAACTAGTTAGCACTTAACTTGTGAGTTACCCCTTCAATAGATTCTTAATGCACTTCGATCAAAGTTAAATAATTTATTCCAATTGGTGCAATTGGAATAAATTATTTAACTTTGTAGAAAGAAAAAGAGAATGGTTAATCGAATATGTAAGGGCAGATTTGTCACTTAGAACTGGATGCATCAGAGCCAATTAGATTTAATAATGTAGTTCATTGATTTATTTATTGAAACACATTTAGCATAAGTAAACCTATTAGATATAACTTGCTTAATTCGAATGATTGTTAAAATACCATTGATGTTGTAGTGAAGTGATAAAATACTTCAAGGTGTTGTAAAACTGTAATTTCCTATAATATCGAACGAGATCGAATAAAAGTATTTCATTTATTACATTAATTTACGAACATATTAAAAGTATGTATTGTTAATTTTGAAGTACACCGACAGAGTACAGTAGAGGTGTACGTTGAGACGTGTAACGACGCAATAATTAGTATTTTGTACATTATGTATGTTTATTTGTAAATAGCAACAATTATTTTTTTAATTTGCTTCGATTCTTAACGTGGTAAACTCTACAGAGATGCAATACATATTATATGGTATCTACAGTTGAATCTAAATATGTAAAGTATATTACAGTCTAAATATTTATTTTTGGCTTCCTTTGAATATAATAAATTTATTTTAGATCTGTATTGTAGTTGTTCTTTATACTTCGTCCCTTATTACTAGAGGTTGCCGTAGATTATTTGTTTTAATTTAAGGTAGATGAGCGTAATATACGTTAGTGTGTAGTCTCTCACGCCAAAGGGTTCTACTCTGTTCATCTATTATACCCTTTTTCCAGACGGTAAAAAAACCATCTGATACATTTAGATAAAAATATGAGATTGCGTTTTATCTATCCATACTAATCAGCTATGATTTACTAAGCAAGGCACATTAACGACATTTTCAAGGATAGTAACATTAGGTAATTATGAATCTTCAGTACTGTGTAAATACATCATGTAAAGGCATGCTCGACATTCTTATTAAAAGGTAAGTACTGATATACAGGTTGAATTTTGTAAGCCGGGCACTATACATCAAACCTGTTTATTTATATAGTTCAGTTAGGCCACGTTCACACGGCGTCATTCAGTACGATATTTCGCTGTATAATTTTGGGATCACATGGTAGTTTCAAACTGCATTTGTTTTTGACTGTGTGAACAGTAGGATGTTGACGTGTGATCTCAACTTTTTATCGTAAAATATCGTACAGGACAGCACCGTGTTCACACGGTGCTGTCCTGTACGATATTTTCACACCTCTTACCGCCTACCTTTCAAGATTTTTGAACGCTCTCATTGTCTCAGGTTGTCACATATACTGTAATATAAAGCTGAAGAGTTTGTTTGAACGCGCTAATCTTTGGAAGAGGTACTAGTCGACTAGATAGGTACCAGTCGGATTTGAACATTTCTTTTTGCATTTGATATGGGCTATCTAATGCAAAAATTTCTTGAGGAAGGTTATAGGCAATTTAACGTCACTACGACCCGTAGGAACCAAACAAAAAAAAAAAAAAAAGAAAACGCTAAGTGAAAACGAAGTAACGAAGCACAGCTAAAGGATATATCTTATGTTAAGGGCCTAATACTACCTCAGATTGCGAAAATTGTCTTAGCATGAATGGCTGTAGTTTCAACAGTACTGCATTATTCACTTTAAAATTATTAATATACATTAAAAAAAAAAAATTGTTTATTATCATACATTTATACAGTTTAGTTGCCAGGGCTTCCCAGAAAGTAATCCGAAGATACTTGTGAACCTCGCTCTTCCTCGATTAATTAACAAGTTGTTTCATTGTGCTAATTAGGTAACAGTTACACATTTTTTTTATAAAACCAATAAAAAGAAAAATGAGAAATGTAAAATAACAAAACAAAAAGTAAAAAATAAAATAAAAATAAATGAAGATCATGTTTATAGCAGTTTGAAAAATCTAGAGTGTGTTTTGTATAAATGTGTGTTTAAACGTGTGTTTATGAGTGTGTGAATGTGCATTTTGTGTGCAAGGGTACAGTATAGATGAGGACTACTGCTAAGTGCTGTCTGTTGCGAATACACGATTTCATACAATTATTTCGATACAAAGAAATCTCAAAGTCACCTCTAAACCGTAAAATAAATGGAAAATATTTAATGAAAATTTTCAAATTAGGTCATCTAATCGATCTATGCGTAATGCAGGTGCCCTAGGTAATTTTTACTAGCTGCGCCCCGCGGTTTCACCCGCATAAGTCTCGATCCCGTGGGAATATAAAAGTATCCTATGTGTTAATCACGGTTATAAACTATCTGTGTACCAAATTTCATCCAAATCCGATCAGCCGTTTGAGCGTGAAGAAGTAACAAACATACACCCACAAACTTTCGCTTTTATAATATTAGTGTGATTAGTGTATCTAATTTGACAGGACTAAACTAATATTTATCTTCTGTCCTTTTCTCAATGAAATAAAAGACTTAAATTTAGTTTAGTTTGTGAACAAGCACTTACCTACAATTAGAATACGCAATTACTGCAATTTACGTCAGGCGCTGACTAACTTGATAGGACTAAACTAATATCCTAACTATTAGGTTGTCTCATAAGTTCTTACCATATTTTATTTTTCTCGAATTTTCTCGTATTTAAACTAAAGCAAATTCAAGAAAGTTCTAGATCTTTCTAGTAAGGATGTGTATCTTTTATGGTGAGGGTATAAATAGGCGCGAAGGCAACGCAATAATTCGTTTTTAGTGAAAATGGATCAGCGTCAACTGCGAGCTATTATGCTATATGAGCATCGACTTAGTCTCTTCAACAGAAACGGCTAAAAAGATTAACACTGCATTAGGACCGGGTACTACTAGCGATCGGACTGTTCGTTTCTGGTACAAGCGTTTTGACACCGGTGATATAAGCTGCGAAGATCAACCTCGCCCAGGCCGACCCACCAGCTTCGATGAAGATGCTTTGCGTCACGAACTTGAGCTACATCCAGACTATAGTACGCGCGATTTAGAGAAGGCGCTTGGAAAATCCCACGCGACTATAGATCGTTATCTCAAATCGATGGGATATCGCAAAGTGATGTCACGTTGGACACCTCATGCGTTAACGGACCATGGCCGGGCCGTTCGTGTGGCCATTTGTCAAAGTTTGTTACTTCGTCCGCACAGACGAATTTATCAAGGACATTATTACATGTGACGAGAGCTGGATACATTATGAAACTAACACGCGTCATGCCGATTGGATTCCTCGCGGAGAAAACCCACCAGCCCAGCCTAAACTTAATGAACACGGTCGTAAGATTATGTTGTCTGTTTTCTGGGATTGGCAAGGAATGATTTTCTGGGAACTCCTCGAATCTCATCAGACTATTAATGCCAATCTGTATACGCAGCAGCTTCGCAAACTAGCAGAGATGTTAAAAATTAAGCTGCCATAACGACTTGGAGTCCAATTTTTGCATGACAACGCACGACCTCATTGCGCCAAGTTAACACATAGGTAAACAGCTGGAGGAGTTAGGATGACTGTTCCACATCCACCGTATAGCCCGGATCTTGCGCCTTCAGACTTTCATTTATTTCGAGCTCTTAAATTTCGTTTACTAGGAAAAAAAATCGAAAATTCTGGAAGTATTAAAATTGAACTTTAAATTTTTTCGAGTCCCAGCCTGCCTCATTTTGGGAGAAGGGTATTCTTTTGCCCAGTAGATGGAGGAGAAAAATATTAATAATAATTTGTTTTTAACTGGCAATAATTTATGAGATAACCTAATAATATTTATCCTCTGTCTTTTTCGTAATGAAATAGAAAGAAAAAGATGCACTGGACATTTTAAACAAGGGAATCGGCGCCAGTGTCATCTGCATATCTGTGTGTGAAGTACTCGCCGTTCACGTTGATACCATGTCCAGTATAATCCAGCGTCTTGCAAATGCCCTCCAACGCATTGGTAAACAGTTTCGGGGATATCACATCTCTCTGTCTCACCCCTCTGAGCAGTTAGATGGGGCAGATTTTCTTATCCTGGATCTGCACAGCTATTCACAACTCGCAACCATCCGACAGGCTATCGTATGGAAAATGACACATTTCGATAACCTGATTTGCCTTGCCACCGTCAGCAAACAGCTGTCGTAAGAAATGCGGTCGTCTATTTGGTTTTAACTAACAAAAATTTCGGGTTTTGGACTTGTGATTAGCATTTAGAGGACTCCCACGATAACATTTATTGATGTTCGAAAAGCGTATGAGTGGTTGTGAATAGCAATGGTGGAGAGTCGTCGTGGCAGCGTCATACAAGCATCTCAACACTTCGATGTAGCGTCAGTCAATTCGACATCGTTGCAGAGGCCAGAACTGCTCATATTTCAATGAGGTCGAAGGCTTTCTTGTAGTCCACAAATGCCATACACTGTGGTTGGTTGTACTCTTCGGTCTTCTGACAACGTGGACACTGACAGTTGGGTCGGTCCACAAATTCAATGTCGCTCAGCGGGGCTATGCTCGAAGTTTCTTTGAAGGATAAAATTAAGAAATTAAATTATCCGGAAAAGAATCGGAGTTACCGATATAACTTGCAAATGCAGAGTAGAGTAAGCAAACAGAAGTGGCAGTGGGCTGGCCCTGCTTGTCGAAGAACCGACGGTCGGGAGCAGAGGAATCCTGGAGTTACTGATCGGGAATAATAAATCCTTTTTTCCCGATCGTGTTGATGACAAGATATTACTGATCGGGAATATTCGCAGTAGTTTGGGTTGTGCACTGATATCCGAAAGGTAACAGAGAGTTACTTTCGAATTTATATACATTTTTCGTGAGAGTTGGGATTGAGAGTTTTAATACTTTAGTTACATTTATACATGTGGCGTCACGAAGCTTATAACTCCTCCCCATCCCCCCACTGACTCACTTTGACCCCCCCCCCCCCGCCCCCCCTGAACGTGTGACGTAATTTATAGATACCCCTATTGGACCATGAACCTATAATCAAACTCTCACTCTAAGTTATTGTACTACTGTCAAAAATTAAAAATAGATCTCGGATAATATCATCTATTGATTGGAATTACCTAGTAACTGGGTTGTGGAGGTCAGATAGGCAGTCGCTCCATGTAAAATACTGGTATTCAGCTGCATCCGGTTAGACTGGAAGCCGACCCCAACATAGTTGGGAAAAGGCTAGGCAGATGATGATGATTGGAAAATCAGGTCTTACCTTATCTTCCCCTGTCCTTATTCCTTACCCAATTTTTTATGTCATAGATAAAAATAACTCCCAGAAAGGGCGCAGGAGGAGCTGGCGCTGTTAAATCCGCGGGCGTTTGCGGAGGCGCTATCAGAAAGAAACGAAAGAAGTGCTAGTGAGCGCATACACGTACCTGTTTTTGAGTTGTTTTTATATAGGTATAAATTATTTTGTATACAGTGTGGTTTATTTTGTATCTTGCCAGTTACCGCCTTCAAATCATTATTAAATTGAAAATCTGCATATTGTCAACTTTTTGAATAATAAAACTGTTTATGATTAATATATTTAGCTTTTTATTTGTTACTATATAGACTTATGGAAATATTATAATATATTCATATAAATGGACATAGTTCGCTTTCAAATATGAAGTTAAAAACTAATACATATTGGAGTTGGAACTAAAAATCAATTAAAAATATCCTTAAATTGTTCAAATTAACAATTGCACTGAGACAGGATGTTTAGCGTGACATGAATAAAGAAATAAGCAATTTACTTATTATGTACACTAAATGACTTCTTTGCTAGGCGTAGATATCCCTAATGCTTCTTCATATCCGATCTTCTTTTCATGTTTGCCTGTGAATTAAACAATAACAATTATTTCAGATATAGGTAAGTAAATATAGGTAGTAAATTTCGAAACCTAATTTTGAAAAAATTAGGTCTCTACAATTCTAAAGGTGGCGATATTTCCCTCCATATCATAAAGTTCTAAAAGCAAATGGTCCTATTGGCAACATGTCCTATTAGCAAATCTTCCTTCAAGCAAAAAAAAAAAAAAAAAGACTATTTGTTTAAACCAATTTTAAAAAGTGATGCGTTTGTATACGTAGGTAACGTATTTGTTTTTTTTTATGATTTGGCATAATTTTCACAAAATATGCACCGATTCGATTTATTTGTTTGTTTGAAAGAGTATCTACTTTATGTTTTATTTAATGTTTGTCCCACCCTATAATTGTTGCTTCTGAAAGAATCTAATATGCACAACATGACACCAAGTTCTTCCCAAGTTTTGTCTGTGACGTACTGTGAAGTCTTCTGGCGACACTGTTCATGACGACCCTCGAGAACAGCTTGAGAATGGGTCGATGGGTGGGTGGTGGTAAATAACTACGTCGCGCAATATTCGTTGTGGTGGAGGTAAATAAATCGTTTTGAAAGCTAAGAGCTCGGTTTTTAGTTTTAAAGCTTATTTTATTTTAAATTTTAGTGACTCCAGCAAAAGATAAATAAAATTGTTCGTTTTTAGGATCATTTGCTTCTAGGACGATTTTCTAATGGGACATTTTGCTAGAGTCGTATTGATCGGCGTTTGCTATTAGGATTTTTTGATAGAGAGGGTTAATTTTTCAACACACTCGAAAAATGGCTCTTATTGCATAGCTTTTAGGTTGACAATGTCGTGTATTTATGCTTTTTACCCGCCATAGATAACTACATACTAGTAAGAAATGTGCGATTTTTAAATCTCTGCAAGTAGCCAATATCATTTTATAACTCGAATAGAGTACTTATATCCTAGATAGTCCTTTACGTTAAAAAAGGAATCTAGACGATTAAAAAAAAAGCAGCATTGGAAATAATAAGTGGGAAAAATCGCTAGATGAAGGAAGTATGCTTTTTTTGGCTAATGTAATAAGCTGGTAACAAGTAGGTAGGTAATAATAATACTTTTTATAAGAAAGCCAAAATACCTTTCTTTGTTGATTTATTCCTCTTGGACTCTTTATCTTTTGATTCCTTTTTAGATTTTTTATGTTTTTCAGTCTTTGTGTCCTTCGAGTTAGGTACAACAAGTAAAGTGTCATCTCCCACTATGTCATTATCTTTTGTTGGTTTCTCGCCATTTGTCTTGCTTAGATCGTCAATAAGCAGCGCCTCATCTACTTCCTTAGCTACTTCTGGTAGCATTAAATCTACGGTCTTTTGTTTAGTTTTCTTTTCCTTCCTCTTCTTCGTGGGTTTGTCTCCGGACGCCTTGTCGGCGGATTTGGTCTTCTTCGACGACTTGGGCTTTTTGTCCAACAGTCCGCTTTCAGGCGTGGGGTAGTGATGTATTCTTGACGTGAGTAGCTCTTCTTCACGTAGAGGCCTGTAAGTATACGAGAGGTGTATAAATAATTTGAAACTGGAAACCTATCATCGATCGTCTAGTTTTCTTATAACGGGTGTAAAAAGACGCTCAATGAAGCCGACAGTCACTTATTCTGAGTCCTGAGTATTTTCACCTGCCAGGCACCCCGTCGACTGTACACCATGTATATAGAAAAAATCCCAAAAAATATATAATGAGTGAAACTGTTAACCCTTTACTGCATGATATATTAAATAAGTGACATTTTTTTTTTTAAGTTAATGTCTTTATTAAAGCTTCAGAAATATAGTTTTTATTTTTTTTATGTCCAAGTGGTATGTGATGATAGACAAAATAGTTGTGTTTTATTATTGCTAATGATATGACAAACAAACCCCATTAGGATTTATACGCTAGTTTTTTATTTTTTTAGAGTAAATAAACTGTAAACATGTCAAACCATATATGATTTCCTATGCGGTAAAGGTTAAAAAGAAGCAGCTCGTAAGTCAGTAAGTGATAGCTTGGCCACTGACTGGTCGAGGTCGAGGTCGAGCGCGCGGTGCGGGTCGTCGCGCGGCGCGGGCGGCTCGTCGTCCGACAGCGCGGCGCCCTCGGGCAGCTCGCCGCCCTCCGCCACCGCCGGCCGCGCCAGGTGGACCTCTTCTGTTAAAAGGTTATACTAAATTAATAAACTTGCATAAATTACTCGTTTTTTCATTTAAAAATACAGACAAGGAGCACACAGAAATCTTGCTTGAAAACACAGATAAGAAGGACATTTATCTATGAAATAAAAAAAAAATTAATTTCAGTCTAAGAATTTTTCGACGCTATATTTTTTAATTTGTGAATAGTTTTAGCTAAGTTAGGATATAATTTTGTTATTTTTATCAATTAATTAGGTGTTATTTTTTATGAATTAATTGTTAAGAATTGATTAACTAAATAAATACCGAAATAAAGTTTTAAATAACCGAGTAAACTGAATTTTTACCCAACACAATTAAACAAAATAGCATTCAACAGTTAAACACCTATTCACAAATAGCCGATATTCACTGCCGCCGCGCAGTTGGAATGAGTAGTATTCGCTCTAACTGGTCAAGGTAAGAATAAAAGTCGTGATGGTTACATGTGTCAAGGACTTGACAAAACTGCACTTTATAGCTTTATATCTCATATGAACATATGAACTATAAGTAATTCAAACGACGGTGAACTACGGTATACTATAGCACATGTCTGCATAGCCCTATAAGGATACCCGTCACGTCTGTGAAGTTTCGACAACTATTTAATTTGACCTTGTGTACGAGTGGGTATTTTTCGTAACCCATCGTAACAACGAATATCGTGTATCTTGCTCTTCATTTATCTCACTGTAGTTCAGTTATGACAAAGCTAAGAACATTTGACTCACCCTCACTGTCCGAGTCGCTCGATGGTTTATCCTTTTTGCTTTTTCGTTTCTTCGATGTCCGTTTCTCC